>JBAMNC010001126.1:42500-105839 GCA_037902135.1 Cetoscarus ocellatus
AAGAAAAGCAAGACTGTATTGTTATAGACCAATAAGCATCTTGAATAATGACTACAAATGATGTACTTCCTTTTTAACAAAGATGAGAAAAGGTTTCTGGAGCAAACAGGATTTGTTTGAACTGGACAAACACAGTACAACATTGGAAGAACATTTAAGAGGATTAGAAAAAACACAGAACTAAACCCAGACACTGATGATAAGTTTAGATGCTGATAGGCTTTTGATTCTGTCAGCTGGACCTCTTTATTCAAAGTAATGAGAACATTTGGTTTTCATGAGACAATAACAAGAACTAGAAAGCAATCGGAGAGCACAAACCTCCGCCAAGGTAGGTTACATATTGCTGTTACATCTATAAGCAATAGTTCCATGATGAAGTTACCATCATAATATGACTCCTTGACCATGAAAACACACACCTAGCACTCAGAATCATGTTGATATCATTATTAGTTAGACAGTTATTGCACAAAAATGATCGTTAGCTAATGGTGGTTATCTGGATCACCACCAAAATCTAATCATTTCTAAGTTGGGACATTCCCAACATCTCCTGAAAATTTCAGAAAAATCAGTCCAGTAATTTTTGCGCAATCTTGATAACAGACAAACAAACAATCAAACATACACTGGCAATAACATAACCTCCTGGGCAGAGCAAAAAATGACTCATGAACAGAAACTCACTTCATTTGCTGATCATGTCCTTGTTTTCTGTGGGGTGAGGGAGTAAAGCACTGCAGATATCCTTTGTCTCTCAGAGCTCCTATCAGACCACTTTACCTGAGATACAATATCTGAAGAATAAAGACACCAGATCAAACTGAAATTAGCCCGTTAGTGAGGCCAGATCGTTTTGGAGAGGAGACAGGTGACGGGATTCATTCTGCAAAGTCTGATTAAGGTTGGAGATTTTTAATCAATTCGAGAGTTTGAATACTGGAGGCAAAGAGTCTTTACAAATGTGAGAGGTGACCCCCTGGCAAACCCACACCAGTGGGGTTTGATAACTGAAATAACTCGGAACATGAGACCTTTTCACAAATGCAGCCCTGATATCATTAGGATCATCACAGCTTTACGGCAGCTTTAAAATATCGTCCGCAAGTTTGTGACCCCTCCCTTAGAGTTATTTCGGCTGTCATGTTCATTAAAGCCCCGTTTCCACCAAGTGGTCCGGTATGGATCAGCACGGTTTGGCTCAGGCTGGATCGGTAAAGCCTGATCCTGGTTGCGTTTCCACAGCCAGCCGTACCCTACTTGGTAGGCGGCTTGTAAGCCGGATGCCGATAGCATGACGTCATAGCAGCGTTACACAGTGTACCCGGCTATTAAATACAACGAAGAAGAAAACGCGACAGTAAACAAAGAGCAACAATTCTCTTCACCGAGAATACTGAGGAAGGTCTGCAACTCCACAGTAGACCATGAGACGCTCGATCTTGATGCCATTTTCCAAACAAAAAAGCCTTGAGAGTTATCTTCACGAAGACGAGTGGAGATTTAAACATGGCGGGGCTGTGCTGTTCTTTATCTACCGCTGTCGCACGGGAAGTGACGTCCCCTTCGACCAATCAACGGGCTGCAGCGTTTCTAGCTCCAACTTCTGGGGTCGGATCAGTATGCTTGGCGCCCCAACAGAAGGGTCCCAAAAAGTAGGACGGTACGGTTCGCTTATAAGGGGTCCTGTCCTGGTTTTAGGTCATGGAAACGCCACAAAAAGCGAGCCGTACCGAGGCCAACCGAACTGAACCCTTTGGTGGAAACGGGGCTTATGTCTCTTTCCCCAGCCGAACACACTGAGGGCAGAATCACTTCCTGTTCAAAGGCTGACTGGTGTCTTCGTCCAATCAGGTCCTCCTTCTCTCTCTCTTCGCACACACACTGGTCCAATCAGCGGTGACTGATGTGGCCCTCATGTACCTACCTCTTCTGTTTGCGTAATGTCATTGTGTTTAGTTTGCTGTTGTGTGTGGTTCTTTGCCATTGTGTTTACTTATTTGCTGTTGTGTTTTGTTGTTTGCTGTTGTGTTTTGTTATTTGCTGTAATGTTTAGTTATTTGCTGTTGTGTTTAGTTATTTTACTGTAGTGTTTAGTTATTTGCTGTTGTTTTCACTTATTTGATGTTGTGTTTAATTATTTGCTGTAATGTTTAGTTATGTTTAGTTATTTGCAGTAGTGTGTAACCCAGGCAATAAAATCTTATTTCTGCCGTATATATTACTCCCGTCTTGAAATCTCATAGTATTTCCCTTGACTCAATCGATCACTATCACGTGGGCTAGTTGATCAATCACTGTCGAGGTCTTTGGTTACATCACATGGTCACGTGGGTGGACGCGGCCAATCTGGTGCAGATAATTTGTATCGCACGTCAGGTGGTGTTTACACGGCTCCGTTTTCGGCCGTATCAGAAGAGTTTCATTGCGTTTTAGCCTCCTGTTTACATGAGAATGGTGCCTGGGGCGCCTGAATCTGCAAACTTTTGAAACCAGGGTCCAAGGCAGAGAGTTTTCAAAACGCATCGTCACCCGGCTTCATGTAAACGGGATTCAGCATTTCAGGGTGAAACGCTGACATCACTGCATGCGTAGTACTCTTTCACATGAAGGCTGCGCGCATATCAGGAACAACAACAGCTTTGGCCATCTACTGAGTAACATGTGCGCTGCTTACCATGCTCGGTTTGTTATCCAGACAAAACTATGCAGACAGATTTGTTGTCCCAACAGATTTGTTGTCCAGACAAGAAACTCCTGCGTCTTCGTGCGTCCACTCGCCATTGTTGTTTGTGGAAAGTTTTTCTTCTTCACAAGTGTGTTGTAACAGCGCTGTTTCTCTGCAAGCCTACATTGGCATCTACTGGACTGGCATGTACGCTACAGCGTTTCAAGTCCTTCCGTCTTCATGTGAACACGGATCGTTTTTGAGGATGCAAAGGAAAAAACCTTTGCGTTTCAGGTGAGAGCGTCTCCATATAAACAGGGCCTCAGTTTGAGTTAAGGCAGAGTGGGGAGAGCATGACCCAAAGGAGCTACAGGTCAGTTCCCAAACTTTCTTTCTTCCTTGTTTTCGCTTGAATAAAGAATGACACTAAGTGCTATGTACTCATTAACTTATAGGGGCCTTCTACCGAGGCCGATTTATAGAAGAACAAGTTGTGTTCGTGTTAATGGATAACTGGTAAGTCGAATTGTTCGTTTGTGCTAGCGTTAGTCTAGCCGCCTCCATTCATTTTAAATGGACGCAGTTAGCTTGCATGAATATTATGCCCGCTTCTCTAAAATGACTTCTATTACATATTAGATGACTTGAGAGGCCAAGTGTCTTTAGATTAATTGTTTGCACGAACAATTAATCATGAAAGTATATTGATGTTCTTATTTGTGTGTTTAAAGTGCCTTAATGGGAAAATGTAATTATACATTCAAAGGTTAATTTATTTGAGCCTTTCTTCATGCACTTTATCATAAATTGTATGTATCTAATATGTCTATTTTATACACTATGCTTAAATAATGTAGCAAATGTTGTTTGTGACTTTTTGAACGATGTGAAATGTATTTATGTTTTCCTATTGTAAGAATATAGATACATAGAAATTAATTAATAGTGCAGTTAGTGCTATTTATAAATTTGTGTGCACACTAGGATATATATTTATTGGTAATGTACATTTAGATTTAGTTGAACTCTGGTCCGGTTCTCCAGGCCAGGTTTCTGATTCCCCCGATGGCGAGCTGAAAGGAGCCTGAAAGAACTGAACGTTTGAGAGTCGCACCCCTCCTGCCAGGCCGGTAGGGGGGCTCTCTGTAGCCCAAGACAAACTCGTACCCCACTCACTTCGGCCACAGCCCCTGCCACACACATTTCCCCCACAAACTTTTTTCCCATCACAACTTTTCCCCCGGACTCAATGACTCAATTTAATTATTTGCTGTTGTGCTTTTTAATTTGCTGCTGTGTTTAGTTGTTTGCTGTTTTATTTCGTTACTTGCTGTAGTGTTTTTAATTTGCTGTTGTGTTAAGTTATTTGTTGTTGTATTGAGTTATTTGCTGTAGTGTTTTTAATTTACTGTTGTGTTAAGTTGTTTGCTGTGGTTATTAGTTATTTGCTGTGGTGTTTTGCTATTTCCTGTGTTGTTTCTTAATTTGCAGTAGTCTTTAGTTGTTTGCAGTAGTGTTAAATTATTTGCTGTAGTGTTTTTTGATTTGCTGCTGTGTTTAGTTGTTTGCTGTTGTATTGAGTTATTTGCTGTAGTGTTTTTAATTTATTGTTACGTTAAGTTGTTTGCTGTGTTTAGTTATTTGCTGTGGTGTTTTAAATTCACTGATGTGTTTAGTTATTTGCTGTTGTGTTTTGCTATTTGCTGTAGTGTTTTTTAATTTGCAGTAGTGTTTAATTATTTGCTGTTGTGCTTGTTAATTTACTGCTGTGTTTAACTGTCTGCTGTGGTATTGAATTATTTGCTGCAGTGTTTTTTAATTTGCTGTTGTGTTAATTTGTTTGTTGTTTTATTGACTTATTTGCTGTAGTGTTTTTAATTTACTGTTGTGTTAAATGGTTTGCTGTGGTTTTTAGCTATTTGCTGTGGTGTTTTGAATTCACTGATATTTGTGTTTTGCTGTTGTGTTTTGCTATTTGCTGTACTGTTTAGTTATTTGCTGTAGTGTTTTTAATTTGCAGTAGTGTGTAGTTATTTTCAGTAGTGTTTAATTATTTGCTGTTGTGCTTGTTAATTTGCTGCTGTGTTTAGTTGTTTGCCGTTGTATTTAGTTACTTGCTGTAGTTTTTTAATTTGCTGTTGTGTTTAGTTGTTTGCTGTTGTATTGAGTTATTTGCTGTAGTGTTTTCAATTTACTGTTGTGTTAAGTTGTTTGATGTGGTTTTTAGTTATTTGCTGTGGTGTTTTGAATTCACTTATGTTTTTAGTTGTTTGCTCTTATGTTTTGCTATTTGCTGTAGTGTTTTTTTAATTTGCGGTAGTGATTAATTATTTGCTGTTGTGCTTGTTAATTTGCTGCTGTGTTTAGTTGTTTGCTGTTGTATTGAGTGATTTGCTGTAGTGTTTTTAATTTACTGTTTTGTTAAGTTGTTTGATCTTGTATTGAGTTATTTGCTGTAGCGTTTTTAATTCACTGATGTGTTTGGTTATTTGCTGTTGTGTTTTGCTATTTGCTGAAGTGTATTTTTTATTTGTGCTTGTTAATTTGCTGCTGTGTTTAGTTGTTTGCTGTTGTATTTAGTTACTTGCTGTAGTGTTTTAATTTGCTGTTGTATTGAGTTATTTGCTGTAGTGTTTTTAATTTGCTGTTTTGTTAAGGTATTTTTTGTTGTATTGAGTTATTTGCTGTAGCGTTTTTAATTCACTGATGGGTTTGGTTTTTTTGTTGTTGTGTTTTGCTATTTGCTGTAGTTTATTTTTAATTTGCAGTAGTGTTTAGATATTTGCAGTAGTGTTTAATTATTTGCTGTTGTGCTTTTCAATTTGCTGTACTGTTTAGTTAATTTGCAGTAGTGTTTAATTATTTGCTGTTGTGCTTGTTAATTTGCTGCTGTGTTTAGTTGTTTGTTGTTGTATTGAGTTATTTGCTGTAGTGTTTTAAATTCACTGTTTTGTTAAGTTGTTTGCTGTGGTTTTTAGTTATTTGCTGTGGTGTTTTGAATTAACTGATGTGTTTGGTTATTTGCTGTTGGGTTCTGCTATTTGCTGTACTGTTTAGTTATTTGCTGTAGTGTTTGGTTATTTGCAGTAGTGTTTAGTTATCTTCAGTAGTGTTTAATTATTTGCTGTTGTGCTTGTTAATTTGCTGCTGTGTTTAGTCGTTTGCTGTTGTATTTAGTTACTTGCTGTAGTGTTTTAATTTGCTGTTATATTGAGTTATTTGCTGTAGTGTTTTTAATTTACTGTTGTGTTAAGTTGTTTGCTGTGGTGTTTTGAATTCATTGATGTTTTTAGTTGATTGCTGTTGTGTTTTGCTATTTGCTGTAGTGTTTTTTAATTTGCAGTAGTGTTGTGCTTGTTAATTTGCTGCTGTGTTTAGTTGTTTGTTGTTGTATTGAGTTATTTGCTGTAGTGTTTTTAATTTACTCTTGTGTTAATTTATTTGTTGCTGTATTGAGTTATTTGCTGTAGTCTTTCTAATTTACTGTTGTGCTAAGTTGGTTGCCGTGGTTTTTAGTTATCTGCTGTTGTGTTTAGTTAATTGCTATTGTGTTTGTTAATTTGTTGCTGTTTTTAGTTATTTATTGTGGTGTTTTCAATTCACTGATTTATTTAGTTAATATGGATAGATTGATAGATGAGTGAATGAACAATCAAAGTGATTAATATAGATAATCCTGAACGATAGACCACGCTCACTGCGGCCCAGGGAATAAATAATGACAGCGTGTCTTGCTGAATGTGTTAACAATGTGTAGTGGGCAGTGGAATAAATATTGGTTTCAGTTTGTGGGGACTGCTGACTGAGAAAAGGAATTAGATTAAATAAATCCTGGAACTTAGCCTGGTCTGGGGCAGGCTAGCACCAGGGAATAAATTTCCATGTAAACTTATGTCAAAACATGATCCAGGATAACCAAGATATCCCGGCTTAATCCCTTATCTAGGTTTTGTGCAGCAGGCCCCGGAACAATGTGGATCCATTTCGGTACAAAGGACCCTGAAGAAATCAGAGAAACACTCAGAAGGTCGAACAGAGTCCTCACTCCGACACAGACTGAGCTGTGCGTCAGGGGTGCATGGCGCACAGAGACGCTGAGTCATAACGCGGCTACTTTGGGGAAATGGAGAATGAAAGCAAACTCACCCACTCTCTGGAGCTTTATCTCAGGTGTCCGGATCACAGCCAGCAGTCTCCTCTGTCGCTGCAGCTCCTCTTCATACTCGGGGGTCTCTCTCAGTCCCGACATGTCCCTGATGACCACAGCCATGTTCCACAAAGACCAGAGACGGAATGGACGTAATGGCGTCGTCTGTTTATTTCCGATAGAACTTCCGCTTTTTTCCCTTCAAAATAAAAGTTACTCAGATGAGAATACTAATAGAATAAACTTTATTTTCATAGCATGTCTGAAAACCCTCAGTTACAAAGTGCTTCACAAACAGGAGGGAGAACAGGAACAGAATCACAACAGACAGGTGGGTCAGTATACATGCATGCAAACAGTGAAATATCAACACAAACATACAAGAACAACAAACACAAATTAACCTCTTAATTGTTTTGGCTTACTGGAAGTTGTCGCGACAAGATTATTGCTAATATTGACCAGAAGATGGCGACAGCGGTGCCTATAATATACGTAGATGCCTCATTAGCGTGGAGCGTGATCCAGCGTCGCCGCCATATTGGATGGGTCTCTGCACTCCAGTCTAGCACCAGAAACACCTGGAGTCAACGCATTTATGTCCGTATTTTGTGCAGCCTAAGGTTACAGTAAACGGCGCAGCATTGAAAGCAGATGACGTGTTACAGTTTTATTCAAACACAACTGAGTAAAAAACTTATTTAAAGTTTAATACGCATGTCAACAGGATTCATATGAGATGTGTGGTTTGTGTGTGTGAGCCAAGGTACATTTGCCTGTGCCTGAAATAGTTACATTGAATATACTCACAGCACACAAAAACAAAAACATGAAAACATTCTTGTTATTGGTGTGTACAGAAGAGTCATGATTGTGTGTGTGTGTGTGTGTGTATGAGAGAGAGAGATAAATTTAAATGAACAAACTGTTTCTTTATTCAAATATACAATTAATTCATTTATACGTTTATTAATATGCCAAACAATGTCTTTGTCAAACAGCATAATACATAATACACCCATAACTAACACATACTACAATGACAGCGATGATGATTTAAAAATAAAGTAAAATAAAATTTAAAAACAATTACTTTGAATGTTATATTATTATTATTATTATTAATAATAATAATCATAATATTACTGTTGTTATTACTATCAACATTACCATCATTACCATTATTACTTACTCATCAGACTTACTCATCTATTTGTTCATTTATTTTCTTGATCCCCTTCTTATTCATTCATTCATTTTCTATACTGACTATCCCTTTCAGGGTTGCAGGGGGCTGGAGCCTATCCCAGCTGTCATTGGGCGAGAGGCGGGGTACACTCTGAACCGGTCGCCAGTCGATTGCAGGGCAGATCCCCTTCTTATATTTTTGTAATTATTATTTTTATTTTTATTATCAACATTCATTTCCCTTTTTCTCCTTTTCAAATATCTATTCTTCATTCCTTTACTTCATTCTATTTTACTATATTTTATCTATTTACCTACTTATTCACTGCCCCCCATTACATCTTCTCTCCCTACAGCCACACCAAAGACAACCCCCCTCCCCGACCGTCATATCACTTGCCACTAATGCTGTTGTTGTTCCTCTTCTGCTCATTAATACTCCCTCCAATGTTTATTTTTATTACTCTTTTATTATTTCTTTTTTTGATTCTTTTTACTACAGTGTATTTATGCATTACCATTACCATTACTATCATTATTACTGCAGCTGCTATGGTTAAGTGACCCTTCTCCCTTTTATAATAAACTACTAATATTACTATTACTGTTGTTCTAGTTATTATATTTTTTTAATTTTTGTTTTTTTCATATAAGCATCCATACTATAATTTTATTTAATTTCACTATTATTGTGGCTGATGTTGCAATCGTTATTAATTTTAACTACAGTTAATATTATTATTGTTATTATTATTATTATTGTTGTTGTAGTTGTTGTTGTTAAGACAAAATGTGTTACGCTGGTGAAGTTCTCATTTACATATGTATATATTTCACTATTATTGTGAAAAAAAATCTAAAATCTCTCTCTCTCTCTCTCTATATATATATCTTCTATTTTTAGTTTTGTTTGTTGTTCCTTCTGTCTGTCTTGTTTTTTATGATTATTGTTGTTGTTGTTATTATCATTTTATGATCATGAAAGCCTTGTTACTACCATTTTCCTCTACCACCATTAAAATCATATCTATATCTGTGATCATAATGCAACTGTAAATATCACCAATCATATTTTTAGCACACACACACACTCACATCACTACAAATGTCGTTCACACGTTGTTTGTCTGTCCGTCTCACTGTACTGTCTCAATGCACAATAAGAAGTACAAAGTATTAAGTCTATGATGTCTGTGGGGTTTCCGACGGTTGGCATGTGTAGGCACCACGCTGTAGCCATCTACTGGTCAATATGTGCAATATTCTTGTCGTGACAACTTCCGGTAAACCAAAAGAAATATACAGGCCATTTTTCGATTTGTGTCTCGTGCTATATTGTATTTTCTTGTTAGAAATTAAAATTGAAAATCAAACTGTTTTTTGACTTTTCTTTACTCGTCTCAGACAACAAAAAATAAAATCAAGCTGTATTTCAAGTTTGATGTTTCTGTTTTAAAACCAAAATCAAATATCCAGTAGTTTTTCTATTTTTGATATCTGTTTCCAAATGTTCTAACCTTACAAATGCCCAAGTAAAAAATCTTATGCAGCTCCTCTGAAGCTTTGCCTTTTGACGAACCAAGAGCGCTCCTCAGTGGAAGACTGATGTTCTTTGGACAGATGAATCTAAAATTGAATTATTTGGACACCAGAACAGAGGACATGTTTGGCGTAAACCCAATACAGCATTCCAGGAAAAGAACCTCATACCAACTGTGAAGCATGGAGGTGGAAGTGTCATGGTTTGGAGATGCTTTGCTGCAGCAGGACCTGGCCAGCTCACCATCATAGAATCCACCATGAATTCTACCGTGTATCAGAGGGTGCTTGAGGAACATGTGAGATCATCTGTAAAAAAATTAAAGCTGAAGCAAAACTGGACCCTGCAACATGACAATGACCCAAAACATACCAGTAAATCCACCAAGGACTGGCTGAAAAGGAAGAAATGGAGAGTCCTGGAATGGCCGAGTCAAAGCCCAGATCTTAATCCCATTGAGATGCTGTGGGGTGACTTGAAACGGGCTGTACATGCAAGAAACCCCTCAAACATCTCACAGCTGAAAGAATTCTGCGTTGAGGAGTGGGGCAAACTTTCTTCAGACCGATGTCAGAGCCTGGTAGATGGCTACAAGAAGCGTCTCACTGAAGTTATTTCAGCCAAAGGGGATAACACTAGCTATTAGGTGGTAGGGTGTCCTAACTTTTTCCTCAGTTAGAATATGCATTTTTGTTGATATCTTTTGTTTAATGAGTAAAACAATGTTAATTTTTGTTGTTTACCTGCAATTAAATCACTTTCTTTTCCAGAGATAAAGAAAAACAAGATCAGACATTGATATGTGAACATTTCTTAGTAAAGAACTGAATATTTAATGGGGTGTCCTAATTTTTTCACATGGCTGTAAGTTTTAACAACATATATGTTGTTTGGTTGTATTTTTAAGAAGAAATTCACATTTGATTCTTTCTTATCTTTTAGACATGGACTGTTTGGTATCAAACAATTTATCATAAGATTTTCTGCTCAGTTGGAGTGTTTATATTGGGTGGTTATCAAAGTACAACTTAATATTTGGCCAAATGTAAGTTGATAAAATCTTTGTTACTCATCTAAGGCCCTCCTCCTGTGAGACCCTCCTTAGAAGTCAAAACCAGAGAGACACATTCCTCTCCCTCTCTTCTTCTTTGACTTTTCATCCCTACACTTTCTTTTTACGTCTTCTTCGACAGTCTGATCCATTTTTCTTTTTGTGAATGCGGCTCTCCAATATTTTCTCCAATATCTTCTCCTATACCGCTTTCACGATAAAATCCGCGGGTCAACGCTGGTTTTTTCAACGCTGGTTAACCCGCGAGTGACTCCTTTACCACTGCCAGCAGACCCGGGTCTAATCAGCAGCAGACAAGCCGCGTGGCTGCTTTTTATCCTCTGGCGCATCAAGCTGATGTCATCACATTGATGATGTCATTGGCACGACAAAACACGACCACGTAAACAATGTAAAAGAGCATGGACGCCGTGGACACGGTTTTCTGTACTTTGTACTTTTGTCCCTCTTTAAAAATGCACAAACTCGGCGCTGATGATACAAAGGCGGATGGAATTTGTTGCTGAGATGGCAAAGAGTCACGTAAGTTACAGACAGAGGGGACAGGCTTGATGTTCTGCCGGGAGCACGTAACGCCGACGTCATCCATAACTTAGCAGCTTGACCCGGGTGTGATGTTCATACTGAAGCCGGTCGGAGACGAACCGATAAAAACCCATGTCGCTTGCAGGGTAAGTCGACCCAGGTCGAAATGCAGAGTAGACCCTTTCAAAATGTGGACAGGAGCTGATTGTAGGAGGATTCACACGTTTTTTTTGGCCAGTCTGAAAGGGGTATTAGATACTAATAAGTGGTATGAGATGTGAAATGTGCCCTAATGGTTCAATCAGTAATCTGAGCTGTGGTATGGATTGATGATCTTACCTGCCCAGGGGCCACACTGCTTTGTCTGTACAGGCCTCTAAAGTTGTGTGGAGTGAGGGTCTTTCAGGGAAAAATCAACTAAATAAATATAAAATCAAAAAGTAAAAAAAACCCTCCAAACTCTCTCCAAAAATGTTTTGAAAAAGTCAAAAATATCACAAACTTTGGTTATTTACATCAAATTTAAAAACAGATCAAAATGGTAAAAAAAAGATCAAGGAAAAAACAAGAATTAAAACATGTAAAGAAGAAAAAAAACTATTATAATCATATATAATCCTATCTCTGTGAGGCTCAGTCTCACAGCTCTTTCCAAAGGTTCAGGAGTGAGAGGCTCAGACCTAAATGGCCTTTGCTAGATGTCAAAGTTACGTGAGGCTTTCTTAAGGTTACAAGAAGCCTCTCAGGCAGGATTTGTTGTTCATTTTGTGTGATAATCTAGGCACCTGTTTTTTTGCAAAGTCAGCAGTTCAAGATGTCTGCACATTCTCCACTTAACAACTGATAAGACCACAACGTGTTCACCTTAAGTTTAAGGTCTCTCAAAAGGACACATATGAGTTCAAACATCACTGAAACAAAATATAAGTGATATAGTATGTAAAGGTCAAAGGAATTATCAAAGTAAACACATCATTGTTGTCATTTTAGTTCTAACTTAGTTATTAAAATATATAATATGGTATAACACTAATGCCAAGTTAAAGCAACAAAATAACAATGTGACCCATTATAGAGCTGCAGTCATGTCGAGTGATGAAGCAGTTTTCTTACAGATCTGATGTCATTATGATGTAGAGTCAACAGGTGCTGCTGTTGTCATTTTAAGGTTCAAGTGTGTTTTGTTAGCCTTGTAGAGCAGACGGACCTCCCTGATCCTGAAATCATGCATATCCATCTGGCCAGCCTCCATTGTCCAACGACGTCACTTCGGCTGGAATCTTATAGGCCCAATCAGGGAAGAGAGGCGGGAGCTGCGGGAGCAGCGGACGTGACGACAACAGGAAGTGACTGCATGTATGAAAACAATGGTGTCTTCTGAAGCGGTCTCAATATCTGTTAGCCAGCCGGTAACTGTTGTTAGCCGTTGTTAGCCATTGTTAGCCGTACTCATTGGGGCTCAGCGGCACTGTCACTGCCTCTTGCCCCGGGAATCGTGAGTTCGATCCTAGGGAAAGGAAAGTAAGTATCCGTGAGCCGTAGCGGCTGACGGCCGTTAACTGTTGTTAGCAGGCTAGGTGTAACCACTACGTATGCTACGTCATACGTAGCAGCGTTGCTTGATGTGGATTGGTCTGTGATGAGTGTAACGAGCTGAACGATCAATCACAAGCTGCTGTTGTTTTTGAAGGTTCTGCCCCTGAAAACATTTTCGAACGGCTCCTTCCCAGATGGATTAGTGAAGTATTTCCAATATGAAACTGTCCATCTGGCATGTCAGGTTAGTGTTTTGTGGCTCCAGACAGATATACTGGTGGGCGTGGCAGGCAAAATGGCTCTTTTGATTGGAAAGGTTCACGACCCCTGAGATATGTTGTCAAATATTTTGGACCTGAACAGTGTGCTGTGGAACAAAAATGTTAAGAAGACAAAAGTCTGAATGTTTTGCTTCCACTTGTCATCAGTGAAAGGGTTTGTCTCTGACATGAGTCAGATGGTGCCTCTTCAGAGCCTTTTCACGTTTAAATGTTTTATCACACTCAGAGCAGATAAAGGGTTTCATTGTAGTGTGAACCATTTTGTGGTCAATAAGTTTACTTTGACATCTGAATGTTTTACCACACTCATCACACCCAAAAAGTTTCTCTCCAGTGTGAAGCATACTGTGCATCTTTAGATTACTTTTGTATGAAAATGTTTTACCACACTCATCACAGCTGAAGGGTTTCACTCCAGTGTGAACTATTTTGTGGTTGTTTCGTTGAGTTTTTAATCTAAATGTTTTACCACACTCATCACAGCTGAAGGGTTTCTCTCCAGTGTGAAGCATACTGTGCAACTTTAGATAACTTTTGTGTGAAAATGTTTTACCACACTCAGCACAGCTGAAGGGTTTTTCTCCAGTGTGAACAATTTTGTGAACGTTTAGATCACCTCGAGCTCTAAACGTTTTCCCACATTCGTCACAACTAAAGGGTTTCTCTCCAGTGTGAACCATTTTGTGCTTCCTTAGACTACTTTTGGCACTAAATGTTTTACCACACTCAGAGCAGCTGTAGGGTTTCTCTCCAGTGTGAACCATTTTGTGTTCATTTAGGTTACATTGAGATCTAAATGTTTTACCACACTCAAAACAGCTGAAGGATTTCTCTCCAGGCTTTTGTCTCTTGACTTCATTACTTTCCACATGGTTTAAGCCCGGCCAATGTCCTCTGTCCTCTTTCCAATCGTCTCTGACGTCAGTCTCGGAGGAGTCTTCAGTCTTGACTTCAGCCTCTGGCTGAAAGGGTCTCTCTGGAGCAGAGTTCCTCTCCTCACAATTTCGTCCACACTCCTCTCCATCAGCCCTGGTCTCCATTTGATGAAGCTGTGACGACTGCGGTTTCTCTTCATCTTCATCCTCACTCTTTACATGGACAGACTGTCCTTCTTTCATCACTGACAGCTGCTGGACGTCTGCAGGAAAATATTGAAATACATAAACATGAGTTGAACTATACACTTCTCAGAACCAAACTCAAGATGTTTAAGTGTTACACCACCTGGAAAACATGGCTGACTGGATGACCTCCTCCTGTTGCAACAGGAGAAATTGTTGTTTCCTGTTGGATTAACCGCCTAAAATCACAACAGTCCTAATTGTGATCAACTGAAATTGTTTGCTCAAGCTGCATGGAAGCAAAAACTATCTGCCCTGAAGGGCACGCCAGCAATGGAATCAGCTGTCATTGGGGATAGATACTGCACTTAAGCATTTTTCCAAGGCTGACGTAAGGTCAGGTCTGGGAGTATATGCTGGATCAACCTGGTCCCTGTATTGCTCCAGCCCCCTGATAGCCTTTATCCAGGCCTGAGCCAGGCCCATGTCCCATCCCTTCAGGTATCCACAATGCGCTGATGTATTTGTTAGATGGAAGATTTTTTGAATTTAATAAATCTACCTTCACTTGCAGAAGAGCAAAACAGCGCATTAACCCACCTGCAACAGATGAATCTATGCTGTTTGAGGAAAACTTCAAACAAATAAATACCAAGGCCCCGACAGATTTACAGCACAATGGTATAAAAGCTTAAAACATGCTCTGACACCCACTCCACTACAATCATTCAACTGAGCCTCAACTAACAGAGAAACCCTGATCTCCTGGAGAAAAGCTACAATATCTGTTATTCCATAACCAGGCAAAGAAAAGCAAGACTGTATTGTTATAGACCAACAAGCATCTTGAATAATGACTACAAATGATGTACTTCCTTTTTATCAAATATCAGAAAAGGCTTTTGGAGCAAACAGGATTTGTTTATACTGGACAAACACAGTACAGAATTAGAGGAACATTTAAAAGGATTAGACAAAACACAGAACTGAATCCAGACATTGATGATAATTATATGTACATAGCCACCATATTTATATTATAATATCACAAATCTCATCCTGTAAAATATCAACATGTACATAACCATCTGTCAAACAACATACATGTACATCAGGACTGTAAATATGCAACTGACTTTATAGTATATACTTTTTTTTTACACTTTTTAAAAAAAAAAAAAAAATCCTATTTTTTGCATTACTGTACTTGATTTGTAATCACCTTATCTTTCAGTACTTCTCGTGTACCCTGCAGCTGCTGTATATTTTGGAATTTCCCCCTGTGGGACTAATAAAGGATATCTTATCTTATCTTATCTTATCTTATCTTATAGATGCTGACAGGCTTTTGATTCTGTCAGCTGGACCTCTTGGTTCAAAGTAATGAGAACATTTGGTTTTCATGAGACAATAACAAGAACTAGAAAGCACTCGGAGAGCACAAACCTCCGCCAAGGTAGTTCACATATTGTGTTCATATTGATATCATTATTAGTTAGACAGTTATTGCGCATAAAATGACTTTTTGCTAATGGTGGTTATCTGGATCACCACCAAAATCTAATCATTTCGAAGTTGAGACATTCCCAGCATCTCCTGAAAATTTCAGAAAAATCAGTCCAGTAATTTTTGTGTAATCTTGGTAACAGCCAAAACAAAAAATCAAACATACACTGGCAACAACATATCCTCCTTGGTGGAGCTAAAAATGACTCATGAACAGAAACTCACTTCATTTACTGACCATGTCCTTGTTTTCTGTGGGGTGGGGGAGTAAAACACTGCAGATCTCCTTTGTCTCTCAGACGCTGTTTACACGACACCGTTTCCACCAGAAATGCAAAGGTTTTTCCTTTGCGTCTTCAAAACGATCTGTGTTCAGACGGAGACTCGAGAACGACTGAAAACGCAGTAGCATGCATGCCAGTCCAGTAGAGTGCGATGTAGGCTGGCAGGGAAACAGCGCAATTACAACACACTTATGTAGAAGAAAAAATTTCCACAAACAAGAATGGCGAGCGGACGCACGAAGACGCAGGAGTCTCTTGTCTGGACAACAAATCTGTCAGGACAGCAAATCTGTCTGCATAGTTTTGTCTGGATAACAAACCGAGCACGGGAAGCAGCACACATGTTACCCGGTAGACGGCCGAAGCTGTTTTTGTTCCTGGTATGCGCACGCAGCCTTTATGTGAAAGAGTACTGCGCATACGGCGACGTCAGCTTTTCCCCCTGAAACGCTGAATCGTGTTTACATGAGAACGGGTGGCGGAGCGTTTTGAAAACTCTCCACCTTGGACACTGGTTACAAAAGTTTGCGGATTCAGGCGCTCCAGGCACTGTTCTCATGTAAACTGGAGGCTAAAACGCAATGAAAACTCTTCTGATACGGCCGAAAACGGAGCCGTGTAAACACCACCTCAGAGCTCCTATCTGACCATTCTGTGCATTTAACTGAGATATCTGAGGAATAAAGACACCAGATCAAACTGAAGTTAGCTGGTTAGTGAGGCCAGGTCGTTTTGGAGAGGAGACAGGTGATAGGATTCATCCTGCAAAGTCTGATTAAGGTTGGAGATTTTTAATCAATTCAAGAGCTTGAATACTGGAGGCAAAGAGACTTTACAAATGCGAGAGGTGACCCCCTGGCAAACCCACTCCAGTGGGGTTTGATAACTGAAATAACTCAGAACATGAGGCCTTTTCACACATGCAGCCCTGATATCATTAGGATCATCACAACTTTACAGCAGCTTTAAAATATCGTCCGCAAGTTTGTGACCCCTCCCTTAGAGTTATTTCGGCCGTCATGTTCATGATGTCTCTTTCCCCAGCTGAACACACTGAGGGCAGAATCACTTCCTGGTCAAAGGCTGACTGGTGTCTTCGTCCAATCAGGTCCTCCTTCTCTCTCTCTTCACACACACACACTTGTCCAATCAGCGGAGACTGATGTGGCCCTCATGTACTTACATCTTCTGGTAGCTTAATATCACTGTGTGTAGTCAAAGGTGAAAATAAGATAAGATTTTTGCAGGAACTGTGCAACTCAAAAAAACTTTAGCTCGCGTGTTTTTTTTCATACAAGAAAAATGTTGATAAAGCCTGCTCTTTACTGACTACTGTGCACATCCTTACAGCCTAGGCCCACATTAAATGTAGACTACACAAAAATCATACAGCCTACTGTTGTGTTCTGGTCTAGTAACATTGTCAGCCATTTTTGACAGAAGGATAGACTTCATTGCCCATCTCTAGTCTACTGCATAGCCTACCTGCTCCATGTACTTCCTCTGCACTTTCCGCTCTCTTTTCCTTAACCTGCCTGTCATCCCTCTTTATCTTGAACATAGAGTCAATTTTTTTTTTGCATTTTTTGACCTGTCTTGACTGTCTGGGGTCCTTCCATCACCTAGGCAACCAACCATCCAATGAAAAGAACACATTGAGCTTTTTCACTTCCATGTGTGTTTGTTTGCGGAAGGAGTGGTGCTGCTCTCATGACAGAGAGACAGAGAGTACTTCACGATGCGTAAAACCTCACAATTTATTACTTGTGGATTTTAGTTTTGTTTATTTAGCAAAAATGACTACCCTGTTGTCTGCAAAAAAAAAAACACAGCACCAGTGGACATTGGATTAACGTTACGCTACAGCGAGTGACTGCCTACTACAAGTTGCAACCTATCACAGTGGGCGAGTACCGTAGCCTACAAATTATAGTGTTCGTCCAGTGCACTAAAACCTAGTTAAAGACGTCACAGAAGGCATATTCTGGAGATAATTTTTATGTATTCATCAATTTTAGATTTATTTTGTTAAAATTCGCTTGAAAAAAGAAAGGGTTGCATTGTATGCCTGGGTGAAAGTTGCTTTTCCGAGGCGTTCCGGTAGAAGCGGTCTCTATATTTCTTACCGGCACGGTGTTCTGGTGCGTTCCGGCTTACTTTCACCTCTGTGTTTAGTTCTTTGCTGTTGTGTTTTTTAATTTGTTGTTGTGTTTAGTTATTTGCTGTTGTGTTTAGTTATTTGCTGTAGTGTATTTAATTTGCTGTTGTGTTTAGTTGATTGCTGTTGTACTTAGTTATTGCAGTAGAGTTTTTTTAATTTGCTGTTGTGTTTTTTTAATTTACTGTTGTGTTTATTCTTTTGCTGTTGTGTTAAGTTAATTGCTATTGTGTTTGTTAATTTGTTGCTGTGTTTAGTTATTTGCTGTGTTTCACTGATGTGTTTACCTTAAGGCTGCAACTATCGATTGTTTTTGTAATTGAGTAGTCTATTGAGTATTCTGGTGATTAATTGGATAATGGGTCCTTTGCGCTCACTGCATTTTTTCTTTTACATTGGATCACTTCGGCTTTATTGAAAAGCATCAATAACATACAAAACAGAAAATAAGCCAGGTCTCCTAACAACTTTGTTTTTTAACATTTTGAGCATAAATGGGATCCCAAAATC
Organism: Cetoscarus ocellatus; assembly: GCA_037902135.1. NCBI lineage: Eukaryota > Metazoa > Chordata > Actinopteri > Labriformes > Labridae > Cetoscarus > Cetoscarus ocellatus. The sequence goes on from JBAMNC010001126.1 coordinate 60,980, forward strand.
AAAATACATTTTTTGTATTGGTAAAAGTAGTTCCTACATGAAACTGCTCACAACAAGGTCTGCAGATTATTTAGAGCGACCAGGACCTGATTTTTAGAATGAGACACTGGTTGTGAATTTTTCAAATGTATTTTTGGTGCTTTGAGCATCACAGGACTTATAAATATACCAGAGAGAAGGAAAACATCTCTACAGATGATATCTCAAAAATGTACAACTTATACATACAGTAAAAACCTAAATGGATAAACAGGCCCTTTAGTTATAACGACAACTGTCTCTGCAGTGAGCACTAAATCACTTGCAACAAAGCAAATGATATTGATATTTACCCATGAGCACAGGTGAAAATATTTTTGAACTTCTATATTTGTTTTGTTTAAATTGTTCTTACAGTTTTATTTTTTCACTTAGTCATTTCTTGCTTTTTTGTAACTTTTTTAGTTTGGTTATTTTTATTTTATTTGTTTTTATTCATGCTTATCTTTTCTTGCAACATTATTGCCTTTACTGCTGTAACGATGCTTATTACCATATGGAGGATCTTATTTATCTTATTTTCTTACAAGGCCAAAATAATATCGTACTTAGATACTAAGTTCAACCAGCTAATGTACATTATTTATTTTAGATATGAAAGGATGCGCCACACCTGCTTCCTCTATTCACTGTCATTTCTGTTCTACTCCCTGCAATCAAATTAAAAGTAAAGTTATATGTGAAAAGTATGTGAACAAAATACACAGAATACCTATCCAAGTAACCACCTCATTGATTTACGTTCTGAACCAGCCTTTACACAGAGCCATAATCAAAGTACGTTATTTACTAGACTTAATATCAATTATTGATCACATTAACTGCTTCTGCTAATGAATTATGAGTGTTATCTTCTTGTGTCTGGTCCGCAGACTTGACGCACAGACCGGATGTTTACTGTTGATGTGCTGCAGCACTGACGACGTGCTGTTAGAATAGAATAGAATAGAATAGTATAACCCTTTATTTGTCCCACAAGGGGAAATTTGCATTGTTAGAGCAGCAAAGGGACAGCATTAATTAATTATGCTCAGCTAACTCTGTTTTACAACAGACACACTGCAATGTGCTTTCTTTTCATTTCAAACTGTAGTGACCCCACACTTGGGATACTTTCTGCCGTTTATTCTGCAGACTCTCTTCTTTCTGTCCCTCTCTTTTCTCTTCCTGCATGATATTACAATCCACTCTGCACCGACACAGCAGCGGAAGCAGCAGGCCATTGTGCCACAAAAATGACGGTCCGTGTCAAACACTGTGCGCTGTATAGTGGTCCAGATTTAAACGAATCCTTGAGGCACATAATTTGCCCCGGGGATTTTTTTTGTAATCGAATTACCCGGGTTATCCGAGGAATCGTTTCAGCCCTAATTAATAAAGATAGATAGATGGGTGAATAAACAAACAACGTGATTAATATAGATGATCCTGAACGATGGACCACGCCCATGCCGGTGTTATAGTATTTTCTGACTCCCTGGCAAAACCTGACTCCCCCTTCTCGCGAACGCGTGCAACTTACGTATTACTCTGTGGCCACTTAATGGGTTTTCTGTTGTACATTTACTGTTTTTTTTTGTTGTTTTCGGGTTAATTGTGATTGAGTAGAAAGCTGTAAGCATTTTTACCTGTTAAATATGATTAGGTGGCAAACAGTAAACAGGTTCCTTCTCCTCGTCTCATCCATATATCCGCACCACCACTGTCTTAACGCCATTGTGGGAGATCCTACGCTTCTCTCACCTTCACTTGTATGAGGACACCAGGACAAGGTCAAATCCCAAAGATTTTTCATATTCCATCGTTTTTGTACACGTGTCAAAAAAAAAGATTGTTCACTGAGAGAGCTTTCCGTCTCCTTACTTAACATTGGACTCCCCGAGATGTGGTACCAAAATATTTCTGGTAATTATGTATAAAGTGTTTAGAATGAGTATAGTACTTATGAAAAAGTCATTTATGATGACAACAATGATGATTATGATGATGATGATGATGATTATAATTACTAAGGATCGACCGATACATTGGCCGGCCGATATATCGGGCCAATATTTGCGTTCTTTACTTGAATCGGCATCAGCCGATTCGCGCGTGGGTTCGCGTATTTTTCTGCGGCATGATTTACAGACAGGCATCCATGGGCAGCTCTGTGTTGCCGGAAGACCCTGCAGCACATGCAGACGCGTTACCCCTCCCCCACTGCAAGGGTGGTGAAAGCAGCAGTGCCTTGGAGGCTCCTTCACAACAACGGCAAGTTTTAAACTTTCATTTAGCCTCTACTTAGTTAGCTAAACTTAGTTGAAATATTGCCACCCACTTTGAAATAGGAAACATGAATGCCAAGTGCATGTAATATACGTGTTTGAAAATGTAGTTAAGTTTGTGGGTCAGAAAAACGGGAATGCTGTTGAATGCTTCATCTTTAAAACTGCTCACCCTTGTATTTATGGAGCTGTTGATGTAGCTGTAGGCTAATATGTACAGCTGTTACGAACACCGGTTTAAGGATTAAGTAATGTCAACGTTGTCAATTCAGTTCCAAGGTGTTTGTAGGGGTTTAATTCAGCGAACACTGGGCTGAGGTTAAATGCGTGTCGTGTGTGTGTGTGTGTGTGTGCTCTCTCCCTCAGAGCGGAGTGGAGCAGCTGTGTCTGCTATCAGAGAGGTCTTTAGCGTGCACTAGACGCACTTTAATGATGAGAGAAATGTTTTATATGTAGTACTAAATTGTGTCAGTGTTTAGTAAAAACATGTTTAGAGCTGTTTGCTGCAGTTATCAATCCAGCGTTAGCGGAGATTTTCAGTCAGCGTCTGCTCAGCTGATGTGTGTGTGTGGAGGGGTGGTGTTATCATCGTCATTTTTTTCATGTAAATTGAGGGAGCAAAAACAGTATCAGCCACAAATATCGGCCCAAGAAAATCGGCAGTCCATAATCGGTCTTTGGCTAAGGGTGATGGAAAAAAATCGGTATCGGCATCGGCCCTAAAAAATCCAGATCGGTTGATCCCTAATTACTACTACTACTACTACTACTACTACTACTACTACTACTACTACTACTACTACTACTACTGCTTCTGGGCCAGTTAACAATAGAATAGAAGAGAAATACTATTTATCCCAGACCTGGGAAATTATTTTTGCTACAGCAGCAAAAAACACCAAATCATAACAGGTTAAAAAATAGAGTAAATTGAAGTCGGTAAAATAGGATACTAGAATAAGGGGCTAAAGTGATCACAGTATGGCACTTTATGACTATTTCAAAACTATGACTTCAACAGAAATGTGCAGGTTGAGTTAACTGTGCAGGTTGTATGATATGAAATAACAAAATCTGACTCCCCCATTACATTAGTATTGCAAGAAGGGACAACCTCCAAATTTTATCAGAAAGCATATGTTCACCTCTGATACTGTTGTATAAAGTCTCAAGTATATAGTCATTACAGGGGAGAAACTGTAGGGAGAGTCAGGTTTTGTTGACTCAGTTAACAAAATCTGACTCCCCCCCACCTTACCTACTACCCTTCCCAGTCTCCTCTACCCAATCCAAAAGGATTGTACATCATGTGGGGTCTTCGCCCACAAGGTAAGTGTTACATTAATCCTTAGATAATGCTTCTAAATCAGTCATTAATATTATGTGTTCATTGAGAAAGTATTCTTTAGTATTCTTTCATGAATTATGATTATTTCAACTGCTAAAATCAACCAATATTTATGTCAGTGGGAACCCTCTGTATTACTACATCTTTTATGCTGTCCATAAACAATGAAAACTACAGTACTTTTTCAGAATAATTTGATCATGTATATTTCAGTTTGCTGAGAGCATTATTAAAGGCAAGAAATAAATAAAGCTCAAAATGTCAGCTGAAGACCTGGAAAGGCATCGTTTTGACATCGCAGACACGCTGCTATGAAGGACTGGTATGTTCACAGTTGGTTTTGAAAATCCTCAAATTTTCATATGGATTTTGTTGAGAGTGAAGTTAATTGAGCCAAGGCTGACACATAATAAAGTCATAGCTAATTTCTTGAAATGTTTCAGATTTTGCCTGGGAGTCAGAAAATACTACAACACCAGCCCAGGCGATAAATAATGACAGTAGGTCTCATTGAATGTGACAACAAAGTGTAGTGGGCAGTGGAATAAATATTGGTTTCAGTTTGTGGGGACTGCTGACTGAGGAAATGGATCAGATTAAATAAATCCTGGAACTTAGCCTGGTCTGGGGCAGGTAACTCCACGAAATAAATCTCCATGGAAACTTATGTCAAAACATGATCCAGGATAACCAAGATATAACGGCTTAATCAATTATCTAGGTTTTGTGCAGCAGGCCCCGGATCAATGTGGATCCAGTTCGGTACAAAGGACCCTGAAGAAATCAGAGAAACACTCAGAAGGTCGAACAGAGTCCTCACTCCAACTAAGCTGTGCGTCAGGGGCGCAGGGCGCACGGAGACTCTGAGCCATAACGCGGCTATTTTGGGGGAAATGGAGAATGAGCGCAAACTCACCCACTCTCTGGAGCTTTATCTCAGGTGTCTGGATCACAGCCAGCAGTCTCCTCTGTCGCTGCAGCTCCTCTTCATACTCGGAGGTCTCTCTCAGTCCCGCAGCGAGCAGCCGGCGCCTGAATAACTGAGATCCTCAAACCCAGCCACGCTTCACGTACACCAGAGAAGGAATGGACGTAATGGCCGTCTTCTGTTTGTTTCCGGTAGCACTTCCGCTTTTCCCCCTTCAAAATAAAAGTTACCCAGAAGTCACAACGCGAGAAGAAGAATAGAATGGACTTTATTTACATAGCACGTCTGAAAACACACGGTTACAAAGTGCTTCACAAACGGGAGGGAGAACAGGAACAGAATCACAGCAGACAGGTGGGCCAGTATACATGCATGCAAACTGTGAAACATGAGCACAAACATACAAGAACAAACACAAATTAACCTGTGGGAAAGGCCCCCTCTAGTGGACACTTTGTTTGGCTCTCTCTGTCACTCACTGGGCTTTTTTCAAACCAGCGAGAGAGAATCCTCTTGTATTCATTGATTTTTCAAGTCTTTGATGCAGTTGTGAGTTGTTTAGTTTAGCACATGTGGGTTGTTAGCTTAATTGCAAGGTAGCAGCTAGCAGCTAATAGCATTAGCATTGGGGAGTTCCCCTCATAGTTTCAACTGCTGGTGCGTTAAAGGTGCAGTGTGTAGAATTTGGCAGCGTTCATAACGATCCGCCATGTTGTCTACGAGTGGATTTTAGGGACAAAAAGAACGAAACGCGAATCTGTCCGCTGGTTCTAAAATCTACCTGGAATGCTTTAACAAGCTTTAACTGTAAAATAAACACAATTTAAATCCCTAGTGCAGAGCAACAACTGTCTCTACATCCTCTCTCCTCTTAGATTTCAGGTAGATTTCAGAACTGGCGGACAGATTCGCGTTTCGTTCTTTTTGTCCCTAAATTCCACCCGAAACATAGCAGATCGTTGTGTCGGCCTACATGAACGCGGCCCGCGGTAATGTAAATTTTTTAAAGCTTTTTCTATCTAAATAAAAATAAAACAAACCTTTTATGAGGATGATTGTACTCCTATTTTGACGGACTTTACATACAAATAGAAACATTATATCCTATATTCACCCTTTCTGTTTGGCGAAATGCTGCCACATTCTACACACTGCACCTTTAAGTGGCCAGTAGATGGCAGTGTTGTTTGAAAATGACTGCAGGAACAGAAATGTGCTTGACAGACTGTTGCAGCCTGGAACAGGCCTGTTTATCCATTTTTGTAATCTTTGCAGTCATAAGTTTACCATATTTTCTTTTTATTGTCACCTGTTCAGTGTATAAACTATTCCTGTTTTTGATTTAGTGATTATAACCTGATGTATGTTCATGTATGTTTCATTCATAGAACCACACAGAATAAGTTGCCAGACAGCTTCAATAAATAATCTGGACACAGACATCTGAGTGATTCTTACCGATCACCTGCTGCGGGTTCTAACGCGTCCGATCCAGCATACTATTATCAGGGAATATTCAGCGTCCTTACAAAACCTTCAAACAGCAGTCATTTCAAGGCAAACACTAATGGAGACAACAACTATAAAACAATTTTTCAAGTCATTTGTAAAACTGCCAATGTGACCAATGTGTAATCAAGCTGTCCTACAAGAATCTTTTACTGGAGCCACTCATGTTGGTTGTGACAGTCTTTTATTAACAAGAGTAAAACAATGAATCTCAAAGTAACCGCACACACACCAGCCTGGAGTAATTCCTCCGGTTCTGTGAGGAATTCACCATATAATACATATAAAAGTGTGCGATTTTTAGAAGACATAGTAATGTAATCATATAGTGGATATTTTTATATTTACTCATTTTACTGACAGACTGTTAAATTAAATACAAATAAAAAAAAAAAAAAAGAGTCTGTCATTTTAAGTCTTTTTAATGGAATCAGATAAATACTTATAAATTAAATTTTCATTACTGTTTTTAACAACAATATGAAATTATGGAATATTTTATACTTTGCATTTTATTGTGAAATAGTTACAATGCAGAAGTACAAATTACATGCAAGGAATAAAACTTTGTGTTTTATAAACCACAATATTCCCAGTAGCCTCTCGCCCAATGACAGCTGGGATAGGCTCCAACATGTACAGATGAAACATCTGGGTGCAGTAAATGTAACTCGTCTAGCACCACATTCTTATTATATAAGCATGAATTGATGGGGAACAAGGAAAAATACAGAAAAGATCACCCGAAAATAATTATAATAAGCGCATAATATAATTTTGCCATAACAAACCGCACACTAAGGTGACCAGATTTCTGAAATGAAAGGCAGGGACATTTCCAGCTCAGCGATAAAAATGAATTAAAAGTTATCAAGATGAAATTAAGAAACTGGGACATATACAGGTTCATTTATTTTTATATGTACATTCAAATTTTAATGTGCTTGTGTGTGTGTATTTTGCAGTGGATGTATGCCAGAAAGAATGGGATGTATATATGAGGGACAAAAAGAAGGAGGGGGGAGGAAGTGGCGGTTCTCTGCAGTCCTGTCCTTCCTCAACTTGTTTACCAGCCCAAGGAAGATGGGCAGCAACATGGCTCAGGGTTCGAGGAAGACGGAACCGCAGAGAACTCCCGACATGAGGTGCAGCTGACAGATAATGCCGAGGCAGCAGCCCTCCTCTCTCTCATTGGTTATTAAGTCCATCAGTCTCTCTCCCCTCTTTCTCTAATTGGTTATTAAGTCCATCAGTCTCTTTCCTCTCTCTCTCTGATTGGTTATTAAGTCCATCAGTCTATCTACTCTCTCTCTCTGATTGGTTGTTAAGTCCATCAGTCTCTTTCCTCTCTCTTTCTCATTGGTTATTAAGTCCATCAATCTCTCTCCTCTCTTTCTCTGATTAGTTATTAAGTCCATCAGTCTCTAATATTCATATTTATGACATGATGCTGCTTTTTTTTTTAGTTATATTCCCCATTTCGTTCATGTTTCATGTCTTGTCTTCATGCTTCCTGTTTTCTTTTGAAAGCTTATTTGTCTGTCCTTGTCTCCTTACATTTTACATCCTGTCTGGTGTTGTCACACTCGATCCCTGAGTGTGTGTCCCCAGCCGTGTCTCATCACCTCTTGTGTCTTCCCCGACTTGTTGCCAGATTGTTCGCACCGACGAGTCACTTTCTAGCGTTCTTCAAAAGTCTTAGTTTTGATCAAGACCTTGTTAGTTATTTGGACCTCGTGTTCTGCCTAGTGTTTTGGATACTTCTGCCTGATTCTGCCTGCATTTTTGTGTAAAAAACCTGGACTGGAAATAAAACACTTTTCTTGCCCTCACAGACTCTGGTTGTCTGCTTTAGAGTGTTTTTGTGCCTGGAGTTTATGACATTTTAAGTTTTAACCATTATTACCATTATTCAGATTATCAACACACAGGAGAATAGGTAAGACTTATTTAGCCTCTGTGGTTTAAATATTCACTCATTTTTACATAAGACCAACCCCTGAATTCAGAAAAATTGAAGCCTGGTTCTGGGAGAACTAAACACGGACCTTCCTCAGTTAGATGCTAATAAGTGGTATGAGATGTGAAATGTGCCCTAATGGGTCAATCAGTAATCTGAGCTGTGGGATGGATCGATGATCTTACCTGCCCAGGGGCCACGCTGCTTTGTCTGTACAGGCCTCTGAAGTCATGTGGAGTGAGGGTCTTTCAGGGAAAAATCAACTAAATAACTGTAAAATCAAAAAGTAAAAAAACCCTCCAAACTCTCTCCAAAATGTATTGAAAATGTCAAAAATATCACAAACTTTGGTTATTTACATCAAATTTTAAAACAGATCAAAATAGTAATAAAAGATCAAGGAAAAAACAAGAATTAAAACATATAAAGAAGAAAAAAAAATTATAATCATATCTCGGTGAGGCTCAGTCTCACACATCTTTTCAAAGGTTCAGGAGTGAGAGGCTCAGACCTAAATGGCCTTTGTTAGATGTCAAAGTTATGTGAGGCATTCTTAAGGTTTCAAGAAGCCTCTCAGGCAGGAGTTGTTGTTCCTTTTGTGCGATAATCTAGACACCTGTTTTGAGCAGTTCAAGCTGTCTGCACATTCTCCACTTAACAACTGATAAGACCACAACGTGTTCACCTTAAGTTTAAGGTCCCTCAAAAGGACACATATGAGTTCAAACATCACGGAAACAAAATATAATAAGTGAATCCAGTATGTACAGGTCAAAGGAATAGCATGTAGAAAACAAAACAAACTCAACAATTGCAGACATTTTCAATTCTTTCTACACTCTGTGGTTTACCATGTTTGGTCAGAACACTTTTCCTGTCAAATGTGTTTTTTCCACAAGAAGAGCAGCCAAAGGGTCTCTCTCTCTGCCTCAGTAGAAATCAGGATGAGCCTGGACAGACTGAGTTTCTTTCAAATGCTTTCTCACACTTGGAGCAGCTGAAGAGTTTCTCTCCTGTATGAATCAACATGTTGTAACAACCAGATGCTCCATTGGCTACCAACAAAGTATGAAATGAAATGGACCTGATGGCTGAAACAGAAGAACTCACAGTGAGTCAGTGAGTCCACTTGGGTTGGTGCTGCTGGGGTGTGAAGAGATGACTTGCTTTGGTGTGAACTGTCAGATGAGGTGTGTGTGGAGCAGTGTTAATTTTGTTGACGAATTATTTTCATCATAGTTTTCGTCAACAAACTTTATTACCCTCACGAAAACTAGACAGCAACTATAACAAGTGCACATGGACAAAACTAAAACGAAATTAACTGACATTTCAGTCAACAGATAAAAATTAGACTAAAATGATATACAGCTACTTTGGTTGTGTGGAAAGGTTGGATGAGTTAAGATCCTTCCTCTTTGCTTTGTTCTTCTGGGTTAAGAGGGACATCCAATCACAGCTGCCTTAGTTTCATGGTGGTGGGATAAGTTGGGGAGCGATCCAATCAGAGCTACTCTCTTTATGAATTGATATATTCATGTAGAGCAGGTTCACTGTTTGTTGTCAATTCTGGTATTGTAACTGAGATGCTCTGCCAGGTAGCCTAAATAAAGGTGACTGCATTTCACAGAAAAGTAAAATATGTTTCTGTTAATTTATACATTCAAACTTCTTTAGCATTTAATAAAGGGTTATTAGATGTTTCATTTTATCCAAGTGTAAAACATGACTTCAGCAATTCAAGGAAATATAAAAAAGCCTTACACTTTCCACTTCATACAGTAGTCAATTAAATTTATAGAAGATTTGGCTGACTAAAATGTTGTGAAATTTCATCAAACAAAACTAGACTAAAATGAAAACAATTTAGATAACAAAATTATGACTAAAACTAAAATACATTTGAGGCTACAAGACTGTTACTAAAAATAAATTAAAAAGTGAAGTCAAAATTAACACTGGTGTGGAGACCAGATCAGGAATTATGTGGAGGGTGGAGTTGGACATTAAGCAGAGTCTACAGCAGATGAGGATGGAATAGATGAAGTTCTCCTCACTTGTTTGCTCTGTAGACTTTTGGCGCTCCTCTCCTGCCTCTCTCTTGTCAGACTGGATGAGTTTTATATAGAGGGAGAACTGAATGGTGGACTAAACTGAGACAAATGGGTGAGTGCAGAGGGGAAGGGGTGAGAAGGAAGGCATTTCAGGATGTGAGTTTGGGGCTAACCAATGGTGCTCAATGGTAATACAAACAACTCTAGATAAAACAGTAGTTGTAAAGTGAGATCCTGGACTAGGCTCTGTCAAGATAGACATGCTATCTCCACTCCTGTTCATCTAAACAGGTCTAGATCACTCAAAACCAGTAAAACCACTGAGGGGGATATGTTATCAGATATTTTGGACCTGAAAAGTGTGCCGTGGGCCAAAAAAGATTAAGAAGTCAAAAGACTGAATGCTTTGGTACCACTTGTCATCAGTGAAAGGGTTTCTCTCTGACATGGGTCAACATGTGACAGTCCAGAGACTTTATATATAAATGTTTTACCACACTCAAAGCATCTGAAGGATTTATTTATATTGGGAACCAATTTGTGTCTGTTTAGACTGCCTTTGAATCTAAATGATTGACCACACTCATCACAGCTGAAGGGTTTCTCTCCAGTGTGAATACTTTTGTGAAAGTTTGGATCAACTTTGGTTCTAAATGTTCTACCACACTCATTGCAGCTGAAGGGTTTCATTTACCTGTGAATCGTCTTGTGAGTGTTTAGATTACTTTTGAACCTAAATGTTTTGCCACACTTGTCACAGCTAAAGGGTTTCTCTCCAGTGTGTACTATTTTGTGTCTGTTAAGATTACTTTTGTCTTTAAATGTTTTATCACACTCATTGCAGCTCCATTGTTTTCCAATGTGATACATTTTGTGACTGTCAAGATGGCATTTGTGTCTAAATGTTTTGCCACACTCAGTGCAGCAGTAGGGTTTCTCTCCAGTATGAATCAACATGTGACGGTCCAGAGTATTTTTATGTCTAAATGTTGTACTGCACTCAGAGCAGCTGAAGGGTTTCTCTTCAGTGTGAATCATCTTGTGTCTTTTTAAATGACCTTTCATTCTAAATGTTTTACCACACTCATTACAGCTGAAGGGTTTCTCTTCAGTGTGAATCAATTTGTGACTGTTTACTTTACTTTTGGTACTAAATGTTTTATCACACTCATCACAGCTGAAGGGTTTCATTTCAGTGTGAATCCATTTGTGATTATTTAGATTACTTTTGAATTTAAATGTTTTGCCACACTCATCGCAGCTGAAGGGTTTCACTCCAATGTGAACACGTTTGTGCTTGTTTAGAGAAGCTTGCAATCTAAATGTTTTGTCACACTTGTCACAGCTGAAGGGTTTCTCTCCAGTGTGAACTGTTTTGTGTTTATTTAGTTTATTTTTGTATGAGAATGTTTTACCACACTCATTGCAGCTCCATATTTTTCTGACTTGATCCATTTTGTGACTGTCGAGATGACATTTGTGTCTAAATGTTTCAGTGCAACAGTAGGGTTTCTCTCCAGGATGAATCAATATGTGACGTTCAAGGGAATTCTCATATCTAAATGTTTGACCACACTCCGAGCAGCTGTAGGGGTTCTCTTCAGTGTGAATCAACTTGTGACTACCCAGAGAACTTTCCTGTGTAAATGTTTTACCACACTCAGAGGAGCTGAAGGGTTCCTCCTCAGTATGAATTACCATGTTACCGCCCAGAGAATTCTTATGTTTATATGTCTGACCGCACTCAGAGCAGCTCAAGGGTTTCTCTCCAGGCTTTAGTGTCCTGACTTGAAGTATTTTCACCTGATTTAAGCCTGGCCAACATTCTCTGTCTTCTCTCCAATCATCTATTTTATCAGTCTCTGCCTCAGAGGTATCTTCATTCTTGACCTCAGTCTCTGGCTGAAAGTGTCTTCCTGGAGCAGGGTTCCTCTCCTCATAATTTCCTCCACACTCCTCTCCATCAACTTTGGTCTCCATCTGATGAAGCTGGTATGACTGAGGTTTCTCTTCATCTTCATCCTCACTCTTTACATGGACAGGCTGTTCTTGTTTCATCACTGACAGTTGCTTGACATCTGCAGGAAAAGATTGAAATACATAAACATGAGTCAAACTATACACTCCTTAGAACCAGACTCAAGGAGCTCTAATTTCCTGGTGCAACTCAGGGTGGCGCAGCCTGGCGCACCTCGAGCAGTGGTAATTTGGTCCGGCGCACCGCCATGTGCAGCCAGTTTGGCAATTTGGTAGACCGGCTGCGCCAAGATGGGTGTGATGGCGCACCAGGGGGAAATGTCGAAAGGTCCAGCTTGGCACAGTGGCAATTTCGTGCCAAAAAAATGCGCTGAAGGTGCGCTTCAAACCCGCCAGCTCCAACCTGGTCTATTCTCGGCGCAGGCGAGGCATAGCCCGTGCAGTGGTAATTTGGCTGACAGGTGCGCTGTGTGCACACGTCACCAAAACCTCACAGGCAGGTATCCAGAGTGTCAGGCACATTTCAATGCAATAAACAATCACAACAACCACTATTTAATGTAACTGTCTGAACCAGCATATACATTTGTATCTATGTTAATTGTCCCGTCACATCTGATGTCAGATCAGAGACGTTTGTCATAACTAACGAGTTCATATCTTTCAAGCCAACCACAAACAGCCACATCATCTGATAAGGAGCATCCGGCTTCTCTCATGTCATGAAATTCAGAAGAAAAGAAAAAAGAGAGAGATGCTCGCTGAATAAATGTCAGTCACTCGGTGTCTTAAGGATTTACCTGTGATTGCCCATATTTCTCTGTTTTAATCTTTATTCGTAACGTGATCTAAAAAGATGGAGTACATTATTGCAAGGAGGATGAGGAGGAGATATATTTTCACCTAAGGCGCTGCTATTTGGGGATGACAGACCAGGAATGCAGGTGGATCTTAAGCATGATGAATGGATTAGCCTGCTGCTGTGTTTAAATGTAATTATCACTTCATTTTGTACTCCTATTTATGGCAAAGGAACAGATTACATCTGTCCCACAAGGTGGTCCACACGGTGACGCGCATCGTGGCCTCTGATGCGTGGCCTGGTGGCCCCTGCGCTCTCCCAGTTGCTGCAAAAGTGACAGCGGCTCTGACCATCTTCGCCACCAAGGTGAAATAGTCACTGCGCCTCGCCCGCGGCGCATTTAAAGGTGAGGAGAGGCATTTGTATGATTGGTGAAGATTACACTCGGCTGTGTTAAACCCACTCACACCTTCTCTCCTCCCTCTCTGCTACTTGCGCCGGTAGGAGGGGCAGAGGCGTGGGTGCGTCTCGCTGCGCCGGACTGTGGCGTGCACGAAACTTGCAAAATGCCCTGGACACACCCTGTTGGCGCGGCGCAGGGCAGGTGCGCCTGCCTGCGCCTGGTCTACGAAATTAGAGCCCAAGATGTTCAAGTGTTACACCACCTGGAACACATGGCTGACTGGATGACCTCCTGTTGTTCCAAATGCAACAGGAGAAATTATTGCTGTTTTCCTGCTGGATTAACCGTCTAAAATCACATCAGTCCTACTCAGTTGTGTTCAAGTGATTCTGTTTGCTCAAGGAGCAAGGAAGCAATACTTGGCATAAGCTATCTGCACTGAAGGACACACCTATAATGGAGTCAACTTGCCATTGGTGAAAGCTTAAAACATGCTTTGACATCCACTCCATCTCAATCATTCAATTGGGCCTCAACTAATAGAGAAACCCTGATCTCCTGGACAGAAGCTTCAATATCTGTTGTTCCATAACCAAGGACAGACAAGCAAGACTGTATTTTTACAGACCAATATCTTGAATAAAGACTCCAAATGATGTTTATTGCATTTTAACAAAGATCAGAAAAGGTTTCTGGAGCAAACTGGACAAACACAGGATAGAATTAGAGGAACATTTAAGAGAATAAGACATAACACATAATCAGGAACTGATAAAAAGTTTTGTTGCTGAAAAGGCTTTTGATTCTGGCAGATGGGCCTTTTTAGTCAAAGTGATGAGAACAATTGGTTTTCATGAGACAATCATAAGAACAAAGAGTGCTGTAGAAAAATCCAACAGTCCGGCACTCTCAGACCCTTCTAAGATCAACAAGACAAAGCCGTCCACTAAGTCCCCTTCTCTCTGCAGTCTTTACTGAGCCGTAAGTTCAGGGAGTGAGCGAGGCAAAAAGAGACAGTCTCAGGAATAAAAATGACTCATGAACAGACACTCACTTCATTCACTGACCGCATACTTATTTTCTGTGGGGTGGGGGAGTAGAACAGTGCAGATATCCTTTGGCTGTCAGAGCTCCTCTCTGACCACTCTGTGTGTTTACCTGTGATATCTGATTAATAAGGACACCAGATCAAACTGAAGTTAGCTGGTTAGTGAGGCCAGATCGTTCTGGAGAGGAGACAGGTAACGGGATTCATCCTGCAAAGTCTGATTAAGGTTGGAGATTTTAATCAACTCAAGAGCTTGGTTACTGGAGGCAAAGAGACTTTACAAATGTGACAGGTGACCCCCAGGCAAACCCACACCAGTGGGGTTTGATAACTGAAATAACTCGGAACATGAGACCATTTCACACATGCAGCCCTGATATCATCAGGATCAACACACCTTTACACTATGATCACAGTTTACATCCTAACTTCAGTGTTTCATGTTCAAAAGTGTAGCTGCAGCATCAGTTAAAGAGTCACAGGAGCTCTGTAGCAGACAGATGTGAAGAAGAAGCAGCATTACTACGCCCACATGACTACAGCAGAGACATAGCTGCAGTGTTTCAGCTCTGTATCCAACAGCATCACCAGAGACCAGCTGGTGATGGTTTTAGAGCAGATAATCTTTGATGAAGAGCAGTGGAAACAACACCTTCAAATGTCCAGACTCATCTGAGCTTGTGTTACTCTCCTCACAGTCAAATAACCTTTCCAGGAACAGCGCTTGTTTGGATCAGTCCTGTCAAGTCATTCTTCTTCGGTTTTGCAGGTCATTGGTGGAAAGAGTTGGATGAGGACCAGATGTTTCTCAGTTTGTCTTGAAATGGCATTCACTCTATAGGAACAACATGCTCAGGTCAGACTACCATAAACTGAGCGGCAGTTGTATGAATGCTTTAGTTCATCTAAGCTGTCTGTCACTGCCACGTTAGCAATTAATGTTTGACTTGTATAAATGTTTGAGGAAGAGGACTTTGTCCTAGTAAAGTCTGAGTGAAGAACTCATCTGTTTGTGTTCACTCGTACGGCTCACTGGGGAAAGTTTGGATAATTCCAGGGTTTTCTGCAGGTGTGAACGGGTTCATTAGTGTCATAAAGAGGTGTTATAAAATGAATTAATCATGCATCCTCTGCTCTCTCTGTTTATCTCTGCTGTTGCTCTGTCTGTGGACCTCATGACCTTTGCTCAGCGGCTCTTTATCACTCACACAGAGGGGAGGAGGAGGTGTGTGAGTGGCTCACTTAAAGTAGAGGAGCCTGAGTGACGAGAGTGAGGAGGCAGGTTAAGATCAATGATCAAAAACAGTTGACTGTTATAAACAGGAAAATATAATCAACTTAACCTCTCATTTTATTTTCTGTTGAGCTGAATGATGTGTTTAGTGGCTTTATTAGGATTTTGTTAATAATATGGACTGCCTTCAGATCCAATACGTGTTAAATTTATTACATCATTAACTTAACAAGTGTTTGGTATCAAATTAATTGGTGTGATCTCAAATATTAACTGTCAGTCAGACTGAGTGACTATCAGGTTCGACTTGGACAAACTTCAAGGTGCAGTGTGTAGAATTTGGCAGCATTTCGCCGAACAGAAACGGTGAATATAGGATATAATGTTTCTATTTGTATGTAAAGTCTGTCAAAATAGGAGTACAATTATCTCCATAAAACGTTTGTTTTATTTTTATTTAGTTAGGACAAAGCTTCAAAAAATTTACATTACCACGGGCTGCGTTCATGTAGGCCGACATAACGATCCGCCATGTTGTCTACGGGTGGATTTTAGGGACAAAAAGAACGAAACGCGAATTTGTCCGCCAGCTCTGAAATCTTTGAAAGTTTGCAAAACCTACAATCGGCAGCTAACAACTGACCTATAATCTATAAAAATAATGGTCACAAACCTTGTCACTTTAGTTAATGATGCAGAGTTCACGATCCCTTTTGGTCTTCACAGGCTTCCGTTGCTCAGCGATGTGACGTTTTGGTTACGATTGGACTTATTCTAGAATCTGAATGATAGATGTCGCTCAAATGCCAAATTCTACACACTGCACCTTTAAGTTAAATTAGACTTGATTGTCATCCTAGGCTGTCTTCTCCCTGTTGAGCAGTCAAAGGAGGTCACCCGCCCCTCCTTCCCCTCTGCTCATCAGTTCACACCTTTCCCCCCAAAAGATTAATAACTGGAGAGTAATGCCCCATCTCTTTTCCTGCAGAGCTTCCTGCCCTTTTCCTCTTCTCGTTGCATCTTCTGTGGTTCTTGGAACCTTGTGGTGTCAGTGTTCAGTTCGGCTTTTGTCTTTGTCTTTGTCCTGCTCAAAATACTTTTTATCCTCAATTTCTGTCTAAGCCCTGCCCTCTAATCTTCTTTTATTCACATAGTGAGTCTTGAGACTCCAATATTATTTCTGGTATAGCAAACCTAACGTTCTTGCTGTAAGATTATGATAACTTTGAAAGTAGTGCTGACTTGCCATCGATATTAGTTTCCTCCAGTAAAATCTAGAGAGTTTCTTGTTCATCACTCTGAGAACCTGACAGCATCAGTCCTGAACCTTCTGCAAAGCTGAGTCTGCAGTAGGGATGTAACGGTATGAAAGTATCACATCACCGTAACTGTGAGCAAAATTGTTGCGGTTATCATTATTATCGCAGTTTCTCTGCAATGTGCTAAAAATGTTCAAAAAGCAATTATACACACACCAAAATCATTTAACAAAGCTTTATTTAGTTAAAAACTAATGTGAATTTAAGAACGATCTGCAGTGGTCAGACCCTGACCTTCTCCACCTCTCTGGTTTCTTGCTGAGGTCTTTCTCAACAATTCAGCCAGGCCGCTCCCCTCTGATGATGCTGTGGGGGTGACTGCAGGTCCTCCCTGCCTCCCTTCCAGCACAGTTTTTTCTGTATATTCTGCAGACAGGGTGACTGACTTCAATTAGTTTCCCATCGACATCCTTGTGAAATCCAAAATGCGACCAGTCTTCAGACTTTGTTTATATCGAGGGGAAAAAATCATTTTATTTCATTTAACCTTTATTTAACCAGATAATTCCCACTGAGATCAGGATCTCATTTACAAGGGTGACCTGCCCAAGAGGTCAGCAGCACACATCATAATAAAATTGTTTAAACTGAATAAAAATTCTCCAGTACAGTTTCTGTGTGGGCCCCAACCGCCATACTTTCACTTTTAGAGGCCAAACTTTGCATCTGAGGGACCACAGCTGCTTTGCCGAGGTGCAGACACATAGTTCTGACTTTTTCAGAATGAAAATGATGAGCATCACTGTGAGTTATCGACAGCAGTTGGCAATCAAACGCAATTTTAACAGCAATGATGGTACAACTTCCCATCAGAAATTTTACCGGGGTTTATAATTTTTTTGGTAACAATAATACCTAGTCTGCAGAGAGCCATTACATTGTTTCAGTTCTTTACCAATTATCACTGTAATAAACCATCCCTAAATGAAAGTTCTGTCTGTGAATATTTTATTCAGAAGATTGAATCAATGAAATGAGAAGTGTCACTTTAGTTTATGACTGATTCAGTTTGAAGAGTGTATCTTAAAGATAATAAAGGTTCAGGATCATTGGTTGATCTTTAATAGTCAACCTAAATATCTTGTTTCCACTTTTTAATGAGTGCTAAGTTATTTATTAAATGAATATGAATTTCCTAAATTGATGTCAATTAAAGGAAGGGGAAGGAAGAAGAAAAGGAAGGAAGGAAAGAAGGATGGGCCTGGAGCTCCCAAATTCAGATCCTGACTTCTGCTTCACTCCTCTGAGCCCCACAAATAATATTCTATTATAATTTTCACTGTCAATTAACTGTATGGATTAATTAGTTCATGATGTTCAGGACATGATAGCACTAATTTGAGTAAACTATCAAAATAAAAGGTCAGGTAAATGTGTCATTATGTAGATTATTTATGTGGCTTTATCTTCGATTTTGATTTGACCTCTTCATTTTTAGCCAAGGCATTAGTTTAATCTACTCCTTCAGACTGATTCACTTATTAATTCTGTTACTTATATACTCATGTTTCCCATTTAAAACAGGAACAAATCACTGATGAAAGACTTTTTTTTTCTTCTACTTGCTTGTTTTTCTTGGTTGGTCCATAACGTGAGAGTTCAACTCCGAGTTCGGCTGAAGCTATGTGAGAGGAAGTCTCTCTATAGGGACAGACTGGTCCTCATTTTTAGATGATTTGATCTATTTTACTGCAGGCATAAAGGCCACACCATAAGTGTTTCCACTCTCTGACATGTGAGGAATTTAGCCGGTCATCTGTTCTGTCTGAGCTACTGAAATAATATTATACTTTTATGACCTAGGAAAGATGATAATTCACCTCTGCTCGGATGATGCTTTAGTTTAACTGAAGCCAAGTCTACTCTTTGATTTGGTCCCTTTTCTAATCAACTCTGCATATCAGAGTGTTTACTCTTCATTCAAGTCACATTTGGATTTGCTGAGAAGAATTCCCTTTGAACGAATGTCCTCCTTAGAAAAAAAACTGCTTTCTTTTAAAGTATGGGGTCAACATGATGCTGATGTTGTCCGGATCAATGTGGATCCAGTTCGGTACAAAGGACCCTGAAGAAATCAGAGAAACACGCAGAAGGTCGAACAGAGTCCTCACTCCAACTGAGCTGTGCGTCAGGGGCGCAGGGCGCACGGAGACTCTGAGCCATAACGCGGCTATTTTGGGGGAAATGGAGAATGAGCGCAAACTCACCCACTCTCTGGAGCTTTATCTCAGGTGTCTGGATCACAGCCAGCAGTCTCCTCTGTCGCTGCAGCTCCTCTTCATACTCGGAGGTCTCTCTCAGTCCCGACATGTCCCTGATGACCGCAGCGAGCAGCCGCCGCCTGAATAACTCTCTGAGGTCCTGAAACCTAGCCATGCTTCACGTAGACCAGAGGAGGACGTTTGAGATGTGTCGACAGTGAACTTATCGGCTCTTAGAGCCATTGAGAGGCTGGCTCTTGATTTAGAGCCGCTTTTTTTCCTCTCTCTTCTTTTTTTCTTCTATACGCACGACATTGGTCGAGATGTGTGGTGCCGTCTCTGTGTCCGCGCTGAGCTGGAGCGGGAGGGGGAGGAGGAGGAGTAAACACACAACACGCGAACAGGAGGGAGACGAGAGGGAAAGAGAGCAGGGGCAACGCGACCGTGAAGCCACAGGAGTTAAGAAAATGTAAGAAGAAAATGAAAATGAAAAACACAAAAATGTGTTTTCATTTCAGTGATGTTGACCACACAAAGGCAGAGTTTGCATAATTCAGAACTCATATCGACCCTGAGCAAAAAGTAGAACACTTGAAGTTCATTTTATTAAGTGTACTTGTGTTGAAGTATGAGAATGGCAAGTATACTACCAACCATGTACTTGTAGTGCAATAGAAAGTATACTAATTTAATATTTCTTGGGACTAAATTGGAACATTATGAAGTTTTCTTAAGTATATTTTAAGTATACTTTATAGGGTCATTTTTAACTTAACAAAAATTTAGTTTCAAGTATAAAACAAGTACACTTATCTATATAGCTACTACTAGTGGTATATAGATATAGATATACTTTTATGGACTAAAAAATCCAATTTTTTGCTATTTTTGCTATTTTACTAGTTTACTTGTTATACTTCAAGTATACTCGTAAGTTTGCTTAGCATCTTACTTTTGTATACTATTTATATACTTGAAATATACTTAAGTATTCTTAAAGTTAATTCATACTGTATGTACACTAGACTGCAATGTAGTTACAAACTCATAAGACGATGTTGATAACTAGTTTGACATATTTAACATTTTAAAACATACCAGACTGTGTATTTACAACTACTTGTTTAAGTCATTAAAGATGTGCATTTCAAAAACAAAGAGCCTCTATGAAATCAAGCCCTTCTTTGATGAAAAAAATTACAGAAAAAGTGTGTTTTTTCATGTGAAAATGTAAACATAATAGTCTTTCCAAGATCAAGTCCTTCTTTGTCAAAATAGCAGCAGAAAAGTTGTGCATTTGCTTATAAAAATGTGAACAAAATAGTGTCTCCAACTGAGAACTGAGTGAAATTGAGCACACATACTACTTACTGTAAACTGTGAAACTCCAGCACTAGATGATCTTGAACATGTAAGCTTACAACAGGGGTAATACCTCAAAGCAAATGTGTGCAGTGAAAAACATTTTTGTTCTGCTAAATTAAATGTAAGAACATGGTCTTGACCTTATTCTGTACCTGGATCAAGATGTACTAAGTATTAGTACTTTGTAGCAGAAAGAAGTAAAGAGTATACTTAAGTACAAGTTCTAGTATGAAAGTATAAGTGTAAGTCTTTGTATTAATGTACTTAGTCTTAGACTTTTCTTTATACCTTTCAGTATGAGCCAAGTATACTTATGTTAGGGAATTACTGGAATAAAAAGTGGGGTAATTTTACTGTGCTGAAAAATTATATAAATGTGGGTTCAGACTGTCCTAAGATTTGGATTCAGAATTTTAGGGTAGGTACAAGAGAGGCGATCAGAGTTCAGGGAAATCTTGCCACTGTCACGTTGGCTGGACAGTGTTTGGTAATATAAAAGGCTATTGAGATGGTCATAGAAACCACGCTGTAGCCACGCAGTAAAACAAACATGCTGCCAGTAATATAGATGTTATCAGCAGTGACTCTGCAGAAGGAGGGTTAATTGGGCCAGGGTTTGGTCACATAGTCATAATGACTTGCTGAAAAAAGGGTTTATTGTTTATGGTTATCTTCGGTCACATAGTCATTATGACTTGCTGGGAAAAGGGTTATCTGTGGTCATGTAGGCACCAATGACTGGCTGAATCTGGATTTATTGAAGAGGACTTTAATCATTCATGGCCACGCAGTAAAACAATGTGACTGCAGGACTGATAAATAGAGGGTTAGAAGGTTAGCCAGTTAGTCTGTCTGTGAGGGCCCCAATGGAGTAAAACTCCCAGTTCTATTACTGATCAGGTGAGGACAACGTGAAATCAGTGACCACAGAGACAGACAATATGGTGGAACCCAGCAGTTTAATTAAACACTTTTAAAAGGACCAGCAGACACAATCAATTAAAAGGTGTTAAAATAATTTTAAAAACGTCCATAAAAGCTAAAAGCCAGAGTCTCTTAAAAGGGCAAAAAAAAAAGCTAAAAGGCGAAGGATATCAGGGAGATTAGGAGTCGATCACTCTAGGGGCACGTAGCCTCTGATCTGGCGTGGCTGCTCCACGTGTAGGTTCCGCCACGCCGCCGCCGTCCTCTTCCACCTGTTCTCCTGCTTCTCCGTCACCTGCGAGGACAAGCAAAAGGCCGCCAGTACTTTGTATACACTGCCAAAAGGTCGAGGAGCCACGCTCAAAGTACCAGAGTGTTACTATATCCCAAGGTTACTCACCACGCCGGCAGAGCTCCTCACTCTGCCGCTGCGTGTATTCCCAGTCGTTACACTCTGGGTTTTCCACGTTCGATACCAGCCGTCAGCTCCGCAGCGTCCCTTCCTCCGCGGTCGTGTCTCTCCTTCCTCGGTCGTGTCTCTCTGAGTCTGCGTTCGACCTCCTTTTCTGGCTGCCCTGAGTCCTCTTGATCGCCTCTGATTGGCCGCTGCAGTGGCTCCTTGCTGCACCTCGCAGGTGCTCTAATTTTCCCCCCTCTCCCCGTGTGCAGCTCCAGGTGTGTGCAGTCAAATGTTGGCAAGGCAGAGTGGTTAAAAGCGTGCACTAAGATCACAATTAAAACAGGTAAAACCCACCCTTAAATGCAATAAAACCTGTATAAAAACACAAAGTATAAAAACATTCAGTTAATAAACTCATCCCTCTGCCTTGTGACACGTCTAGCAAGAGCTGTTTGAGGTTGTACCGTTTGCTGCATTTCTCATAAACCCGCAAGAGGCTGTAAAAGTCAGTTCTGTCTACATGTCTTCATTTTTGCAACATATTTTTGCATCATGAAAATTGACAGCAATGTAGCAAGAATTAGACTGTTAGGTCAGACTAGCTTAACATCTTCACCATACTGTTCTTAAGTATATAAAATACAGTTCATAAAAGGGAAACCTCAAGTAAACTGCCTCAGTTTTAGTATAAAATAAGTATACTCGTTGTACCCTTGAATAAACTACTTTTTGCTAAGGGAAGCCAGCTCCAAGACTACCTAAAACTTTTAAAAGGATTCAGAGGAGTTCTGTTTGTCATTCCAGTCTGCACTTACATGACAATAGAACAAAATAGTCACTGAGGTCCCAGTATCAGCCAAATAGAAATATAAAAACAATAAATAGAGAAATAAAAGCAAGACTAGAAATATAAATGCAATATCTGTCTGGCAACACCTATGCCAAAAAGGCTCAACAATCTCACAACTGCACTGGGAATATAGGATGTGAAGCTCTACTATGGAGACAGAATTATCTGTCAGTGTGGTTGAATTCAGGCCAGGCTTTTAAAGGGAGCTTGATTGGCAGAATGACCACAGGTGTGTCACCCTGCCTTACACAGACCTGCAGGAAAAAAAGGAATGGACGGGGAGAGAGCAACGACCAACAAAACTACACAGAATCATGACAGTACCCCTCCCTCAATGGACGCCTCCTGACGGCCTTCCAGGCTGGCCTGGATTACGGGGATAGAAGTCTCTAAAAAGTTCAGGGTCCAGAATGGGTTTGGGAAAAACCCACGATTGCTCCTCTGGCTCATAACCCTCCCAATCAACCAAGTATCGAAAGTCCCGACCTTATCTCAGTACATCCAGCAGCTTCTTTACTGGAAAGGCAGGATGGTTGTCAGTAATCCTGGGGTGTGGAGGGGGTTCGGCTGGAGGGCTTAGAGGACTGGTAGAAACAGATTTAAGGAATGAAACATGAAAGGAGGGATGGGCATTCAAAGAAGTAGGCAACTTCAGTCTTACAACAGAGGGCTTAATGATGTGGTCAATCTCAAAAGGGCCAATGTACCTGGATGCCGGTTTCTGAGACTCAGTCAGAAGAAAGAGGTCCTGAGAACATAGCCAGACCTTCTGGCCAAGCTGGTAGTCAGTAGCTGGGATGTGATGTCAGTCTGCAAGGCTCTGATTCCAAACAACGGTTCGTGTGACAGCTGGCTGGACCTCACGCCAGTCCCGACAGGCTCCAAGGAGATGCTCCTAAACTGAGAGGACTGCCACATCAGACTCCTTGGCTGGAAACAGAGGAGGCTGGAAGCCATTAGCTATAAATGGAGACATACCTGGGAGGTGAAGGGAGGCGAGTGGACCAGGAGACTGCGATGTGTGACCACAGCCAGGAAGGAATGGGAAGGGGACGTAGAAGGCCAGAAGTCCATACCACAAATGGATGAATTGAGCCAGCCAACAGCTCCAGATTCCTACATCATAGTTTCTTTCTGCAGGGTTGAGCCAGCAGGAGAAGAAGGCACAGGGATACATCTTATGATCAGTGGCGGAGCACCGGGAGAGGACTGCTCCAACTCCAGAGTGCGAAGCGTCAAGGAGGCTTTACTGCGAGCACAGACAGTGCAGGCAGAGACAACTCCAGAGTCTAAGGCGTAAACCTCCACTGCAAACTGAGCTGAAGGATCAGGATGAGACAGCACAGGAGCAGTGGAAAACAATCGTTTTAACTCAGTAAAAGCTGCCCCTGCAGCAGGTGACCATTCAAAGGGAACTTGAAGTTATTTTGGTTAAAGATGTAGCAACACAATATATATATATATATATATATATATATATATATATACATATATATATATATATATATATATATATATATATATATATATATATATATATATATATATATATATATATATATATATATATATATATATACATATATATATATATATATATATATATATATATATATATATATATATATTTGCACCTACATTACATTTCAATTTCACAGTGACATGTTCTCTTAATTTTGCTCTTAATTTACTTCTTCAACATCCTTTTGTTTGGAGGTGGAACATCCTTTTCTTTACAGAAGTGAAATGAGGGGCTGCTGCTGCTGTTTATTACTCTGGCATCATTAAACAGTCTGTCTAACATTGATCTTTGAAACCAAACTGCTGTACTCAGGCTTTTATCTAAGTTTTATGTTGATCCTCTACAGCTTTATTATGGTGAAGCTATATTATAGCTTTATTATAGTGTTGGGAGAAGCTGTGTTCAAAATATAATGAAACAGGAAGGACACAGACAAGTTAGATAAAGTTGAACAAGACCACAGATCCACCCATTTAATGAATAAATCAGATCTCAAATAAAGTTATTCAGCTGAGGTCTCTCTCTGGGCCATCCACCTCACAAGGGAAGAGTAACATCAGAAAAGAGCCCCGAATTACAGGTGCAGAGTTCCTTTATAGAACCTGTGCAGAGACATCACGTTATACAATAATTAATATCACAAGCTGGTCATTTGATTCTTGACCTCGCCAAGTTCTGACTCCCCAGTGATGGCATACTTGTATCAGCAGTTAACATTAAAGACAGACATTCAGTCCAGATCAGTCCTATAGATAAAAGCAAAACACATCTCTAAAAATCAGCATGTATTATTCTATCACTTGTGAGTGTAAGCTTGTTTGAATTAACCAGATTGTGTGTGTCTTACCCTAGAGCTGACTCCCTTGAATCTACTGCAACCACATAAAGATTAAAAGTAGATGTATTAACCTTAGCTTTTGAAATATTTACAGTAGCTACATTAGAAATAAATTTAATTCTGGCTAGAAGGAATTCTTCTTGGTGGAAACATCATTTTTGCCCCTCTTTTTACAGTAAAATTTACTTTTGTGTTTAGAGTGGGGGGAAATAACTCTTTTAACTTCTAAATTGAATTTATATTGGTAGTAGAGTGGGCACAAAAAAAAGAGAAGCCCAAAGTTGCTTTTATAAGCAAACCTGGCAACAATGGCTCCCGCGTAGTTGTGCATGCGCCACATGTGTGAGTGTGTTTCGTGGTGCTGACATGATAACCAGGAAACGGGGGGAAGGAAAGGACAAGCTACAAACTACCCCACTCATGTCTTGCTTTATTGTGGGGAGCTGGGAGGTAATCGGGGGGGGCTCACACAGACAGAAAAGCAGGCCCAAAGAAGTAACTACACATTAAAAAACAAGCCCAAAAAACTGCAACCTGCGACTCATAAGATATGCAAGTGACTTTAGAGAAAAACAGCGCTCCCTCATGCTTTCTGCTTCCCAGGCAGCTACCGTAATAATTGTTGTCTGCATGCAACATGCTCACTTGCGCTTTCTACCAGGCTACTGTAATAACCATTGTACTAGTCAATGCACAACATTTTTTTCTCAGTCATAAAAAATGAATGTAATGAAATGTTGGACATTTTCCTGAAAGTTTTAACTGGGGACAGTTCATCCACACTGGGAATGTCCCTGGAAATCTAAATAACACATACAACATATTCACCAACACTTGAACAATGGACTCAAAGATCAAAATCAGTGAACTGTATGGAGGACATTACATCAATACTAAGACTGAGGAGAGATAGGCTAACTATTTGAAGAAATGGTTATCTGTAATCTCTTATTTGGAGACGATTTAAGTGTATCTCTGAATATGTGTTGTTATTTCTCTTTCATTGTAGATAGTTTTTTTTGTATATTCAAGACGATGTTGTACCTATAAGTGTGTGACTATTTGTCAAGGACTTGTTTTAATAAAACTTAAAAAAAAAAATAACACATACAAAATGAAGAGTTTACTTATCAATAACATGGTGAAATTATAGCTGAGACACTCAACAATAAACCCAGAATAATCATCTTCACTTGTGTCAATTTGGACTTAATTGTACATTCTCAGAGACCATTTTAGACCTGTAGTAATTCCTTCAGTGCTGTAAGGAATTACCCATAATGCACAGCCATTTCTACTGTGAGACAGAGCTGTAGCTACACATATACGACAACAGGTGTCACTGTTGCGCTATTTAGTTACCTATGCCACGGAGGTCATGTTTTGCCCCAAGTATGTTTGTTTGTTTGTTTGCAGTATTACGCAAAAACTACTGGACAGAGTTTGCTGAAATTTTCAGGAGATGTAATGGCCCTCCTTAAAAATGATTTGATTTTGGTGGTGATCCAGGTAACTGCCATTAGTGAACAATTGTTTTTAATCAATAACTGTCTAACTAATATTGATATCAACATGATTCTGAGTGCTAGGGGTGGGTTTTCAGGGTCAAGGAATCATATTATGATGGCAACTTTATCATGTAACTATTGCTTATAGATATAACAGCAATATGTGAGCTACCTTGGTGGAGGTTTGTGCTCTACGAGTGCTTTCTAGTTGGATTCAAACCATGTTGGTGTACTCTAACCTATAAAAATAAGCCTGAAGCAGCTATTTGAGAGAAACCACGGAGTCAGCAGACCTGATCATCTGAGGGACACTGTACCAGAGTTCAGGGGATGCTACAGCAAATGCATTATCGCCTCTAGATTTAGAGTAGGAGCCAAGAACTCGTGAAAGGCCCTGACTAGAAGATCAGAAGGAGGTCACTGGAAGATAGGCTCAGTGAGTCAGACGTGAAAGCTGGTGCAACATCATGCAAGGCCTCATAGGTTAATAAAAAGATTTTAAACTGAACTGCACTTGAAGTCAACAAAAGGAAGCCAGAATCAGAGTGATGTGGGAATAACCACCAGAGCTTGATCGGAAACTTGTAGCTGCACTTTGCTCCAGCTGAGAGCGGCTTATTGAAGACTGACTGATGCCAAAGGGAAGAACAGTAATGTAACCAGCACAATATGAAAGTGTGTAAGAAGTAAGGATGTCAGCTTATAACCAATATTTCAACATCTGTTCCAGCATAGGGATAAAAAAAAACCCAAACTCCAACCGTAGATAAATATCCAAATATCAAATAAGCAGCCAAACAGCACTTTAGGGTGCCTGGAGCAGTGAATCACTTGATCCAGCAGAGGGCGCTCTCAGCAAAACCCGGCCAGAACTCTGTCGACATCAACAACAGCTGCATCTCGTCGACTGGAAACAAATTGAAGAAGACACCTGGAAGATTTGGAGGACCATCAAAGCCACTGCAAGCGGAATATAACAACAACCAAGCATGTGCAGAGCGCTATGTGGAAGCACTTTGGGCTCCTCTGTGTCGGTAATGTGCAAAGTAGCTAGCCCAAAAGACAAATCTGCGAGCCTATTTGTCTGACTCAACAGCTTTCAACAGATTTAAACAGATGTCCGGCTGTGCCTTGTCAATTAACCTTGCACAGGGGCTGGATCCCCCTGATTCAGTGTCTGTAATCAGGCAGATTCATCTTGCCAAGCTCTGATCTACAATGACTGTGAGTGGCCCAAAGTGGGACATCCCAATCCGAGTCCTTCAGAACAGGAATATGTGGAGCTAACCAGCAAGACAACAGCAGGGAGTGACTGCTCGTATACAGAGATAGAGTAGAAGTAGTAGCATAGATGCAAACAGATTCAGTCACAGTTTTATAAGATCTGGTCCACATTTCTTTGTTTAATGAAAAACAAACAATTCTAAAAGAATTTCTCTACACTAAGGATGTTTTCATTCCACCTCAGACATGTTTTTGACTTCAAAGGGACAGTTATGAAGTTGTGTCGCACAGGGAAAGAATGATGGACACTGGAGTTATTTGGGTCAAAGTATGGTAGAGTGGTGCAGGAATGAGTTAGCACTAGCACTGCCTGGATCCCAACCCCAAAAGCAAAGGGGATTAAGAACACCGATCACTTGCTCATTTTTCACCTTATGAAAACTGAAAAAAATCCTTTTATCCTTTAAGCCTTTACTTGGGTATCAACTGCTAGGGCTCTTTGAGAAAGAAGTCTAAGTATTTTCATTAAAATGAGTTCATGTGGACTAAAACAAAAGACTAAAATATGTAAAACTATCATCTGTAAGAGGTTTAGTGATTAATAAATCAGAATACATGTATATCCTCTTACACTGGCATCATGCAGTGTGAGAGACAATGTTCATGAAGTCTTTCTGTAAAGATGCAGTCTCTGATTCGATTTGTTGGACCACCACCGAGTGGTGCTTTCTGGATACAGTCCACATGAAACGAAAGTCTGACATCTGACAATTAAACAAGTTACTTCTGTAAAAATTAGACCAAAAAAAAAAAAAACAGAGGAAATGTACTCATTAATTTTTCATATTATCAACCACAAAAATCAAGTTCAGTGAGTGATTATTCCTGTTTTAATTTCATGGCCATTCCTGGCTATTAAAGACCTTTATGTCCTCAAGATGTAATACTTAGTGTAAGAGATTAATCAAATAAAATGTGTTTTACAAAAATCTTTTAAACTATTTATCAAAGCCTTTAACAAACAAAAAATGCAATTAGCTACTGCACTACTTTTAATACCATTTTAACAGGGCCAGCTGGCCCATTAGGCAGTATAGGCAATATAGACCTCCATGGGGCACCACAACATCTGGAAAAATTCAACTTCAATTTAATTATATGAAAACTAGTTATTGCCATTAACTCTTAAAATGAAAAAGTTCACATTGATTCAAATGTAAAACAATGCCCAATTAATGTTAATTCTCCCAACAACGTGCAATATTCCCATGTACAATTACTCTGTAAATGTGTTTTTTTAGTTTTTTATTTATAATATTGCACGTACTGTTTTTATACTAAGTCTATTTTTTATTATTTATCATCCCTTTGCTGCTGTAACACTGCAAATTTCCCCATCTGGGACAAATAAAGGTTTATTCTATTCTATATTTCTACAAAAGATAACACCAAATAAGTATGAGTAACTTTTTTTTATTTATCCATAATTTGAGAAGCATTTTAATTGGGTGACATGTTATCTTATAACTTAAAGCCAATGGTAAAAACAATGCCATTCAATTTCTTTCTTAAGCATAGGTAAATCGCAGAAGGAGGGGGGCAGCATATGAAATCTCGCCTAGGGCGCCACATCGAGTAATGCCGGCTCTGCGTTTTAATACCACCTTCTGGATGATCTGTATTTTCCCAGTTTAATTGAAACTAGATGGTAAAAATAATTGAAAATATGTAGTAATGTAGGTATCAGGTTTAAAAAATCTATTAAATCTACATAAATTAAGTGACAGTACTACCCAGAATTTCTCTGATGTGAAGTCGTTTAGGTTTCCTGTTTTGCACTTTAACTACAACCCCAAAGACACACTTGGATATATATTTTTAAAAATTTTTCTCTGAGGATAAATTTGAAGAAGACATATCAAACAATATGTTATGTATGGATAAAAGTTGGTCATGTAAGAAGCTATTTTCTGGTGTTTAAAATAAGAAAGGGTCAGCAACAACAGATGCTGTCTGACCTAACAAAAGGTACCAAGAGAGGTGTGAAGGATCAGCCCGTGACAGGTAGAGCCTGACATACTGTCAATTACAGATAAAAGTCTGACAATGTGACAAACATCATCTTCTTATTATTATTATCCAATTCTTTATTGATTTATTTTTGCCAAAAATATTTACATATGTTAAAAGATAAGACATTTAAAATTAGGCTAATGTAAACATTAATTTATTATCCCACCAAATTTTGTGTGTAGTTTTTGATGGGCATGGCAGAAGTGAAGTTCAGACAGTAAAAGCTAACCGGCCATGGGGGGTTGGGGGCGCTGTATTATATCGATATTACAAAGAGCATTGTTTTGAATTTGTGTTGAGCTTTTTGTGGACACATTCAACCTTCTTATCCTTGGGGTCAGTTTAACCCCATTCAGTGTTTAGCATTCAACAAGTAATAGTTGACTTTTTTTTTTGCTTCATATTTTATGACTTTTCAGAATTTGATGGGGACAAGTGATTAATTGGTGTTCCTCTGGGGTCAATTTGACACCAAGCTTTTTTAGCTGTGTAAAACTTGTCCGACTGTCTGTGTTTGTGACTTAACATCCCCACACCTGCAGGTGCAGAGTTGATACTTTTGAGCTGATACATAACAGGGGGGTGGGGAAAACAACTGTTGGCTCGAGAACTTTGATACTTCTTGTGGTGTGGTGTGGGTTTGTGGGAAAGAACTTGACTTGTGACTTCTTCAGTAGAGACAAATGTGATTTTAGTCCCTTTGTCTCGGCCTGGATGGATTCATCTTGAGATGTACAGTATGTATGTGTATATACAAATATACATATTAAATGTATTCGTATATATATGTATGTAAAAAAAGAAGAGTATAGCTTTAGCCTGCTATGTTGTAAATTGCCTTGAGATAACAGTTATTATGAACTGACGCTATAAAAATAAAGATTTATTGATTGATTGTGAACTCCTGACAAATTGTGGAAGCCATTGTAGACTTACAAGTTGGTCATACCCAAGTCTTTCCAATTATCAAGTCATCATTAGAGCTCCTCATAACGCCATAGATTGAAAATATTATTCTTGGGATGACAAATTTAGAGTGAAAGTGTGTGTAAAGACGTGGATGTTGTTGACTTGAGTTTACAAATCAAAAGGTGAAGCAACAGAAAGTCTTTGGAATGCTGGGACTGGTGGGATAATATATCCAGCCACCATGTTTCTGAAGACATTTCAAGTTTTGGAATAACAAAAGAGGTGGATGAGTGAGATGTTAATATGTTACAATAAAAGGATAAAAATAAGTAAATAAATATGTTTATGAGGGGAGTGGTGGGGGGTCACCAACATCAATCAATATGGTTAATTCTGTGAGAGTCATGAATGTGCAGCCCAAGTAAGGAAAGATTTGGATAAAAGATCTTCAGGATACACTAACTCTAAATCTAAAAGTTTGACTTGATGGTGGCCTTACAGGATAGGCCATATCATCACCAAAACCAATAGGGTTTATACTCTTGTGGTCATTAATTTTGTCATTAAATTTGAGAAGATTTGTATGAAAACTTTTCAAGAAACATTCATTCTGAATTAAAAGTTTGGCCTGATGGTGGCATTAGGTGAAATATGCCCATGTCAGCTTGCCCTGAAAGGAGAGGCAAGCATGTAAATGTTGTCAAGGTGCCAGGGAAGTCACGTCACTGCCGGGTTGACAATAACACACATGTTATCAAAGATGCTGAAAGTGGGCTTATCAAAGAAGACTATGATCACCTACACAGTAAACAGCAACGTGACTGAAGGACTTTAAAAGTAGATCTGGAAGTTTAGTCAGGGAGTCCACCTGGCGAGAGCTGTGTGAAGTTGTATTCTTTGCTTTTTTGCAACATTTTTGCCTCCTGAAAATCTACAACAGAGGACAGGACAACTCCTGATAGGTTTCATTATCAAGGGTTTATTTATGTATTCAACAAATAAACAAAGTGCCTGACACAGAAAAAACTTTGTCAGCAACTCTGTTTAAATCATTTTCTGGAGTCAAATATTGCTGAGATGAGATTGACACCAAGGGGAAAATGTGTTAGCAATATTTAAGGATAATAGGAGGGTTAATAATAAATGTACAAATAAAGTGAATCAATTTGACACATTTACAAGATCAGAAAAGTAGTCATAGAGCATGGAATTAAATCTGATTAAGAGCTTTGCCCAATGAAACAGACTAGGCACTGGATGAAACAAAGGTAATTCAGTTACTGGTCAAATAAACTGTCAAAAAAATTCAAAACATTTCAATAAAAAACTGATTTGGTTATTTTTCAGGAAGATAAGTTACTCTATATCAAATATTTTGAAGAAAGGCAAAGCCCTTCATCAACAGCAAACATAGCAACCATTTCAGAGGGCAAGTAATTAATCATATTTTTATTTCAGGCTAAAAATCACAGCTTCAAATTTCTGACAGTAATTTAATATTTTGTACTTACTACAGCGGGCCAGCAGGTGATGCTGTACGACTTGGCAAACATCCATTAAGCAGCATAATGTTACACTATTCCATTAAAACACAACATGCAAAGATGCTTCAACACATCCTCCTCTGTTGTAACCAGCATGCAGTAAAGAAATGAAGCACTCTGAGTCCAAACACTTTTATAAGTCAAGATGTTTTATTGTATTTGTTCATATGCATATGAAGCAGTGAGTATATAGCACTTGGGTGCGGGGTTTTGCAGGGACGGCGCGGGTCCTCTACAGGACTGTGCATGTTTTCTTTGGTCTCATTCCTCCTTTACTGTTGTTTTTGTCTGCTCCACCCGCATTTCTGCCAGCTGTAAAATGCACAGCCTTTACTCTGTAAAGTGACAGTAAATGCCGGTGAGGCTTGTAAAAGGTTAACTGAGAAAAGAGGAGTTGCTGCTGTTAGAGGAAGAAGGAAATGGCTCTCAAAGCATGCATCACATTACAAGGAGTCATATCCATTTTTAAACAGTTTTTTTTAAAAAATGTGTTCTTATTTAAGCAGTGATAAGAGGAGAACAACATTTCAGGTCTAGTCCACATGGAGACGTTTCTGGATTGAAAACATTCTCTGTAAAGACAGCATTGTTTCAGTAAATGTGTCCGTCCACATGAAAACACTCAAAAGGCTGTAGTACATATGCCAGGCCTGTAAGTTGCACTGTAATACTCCTGCAGACATACACAAAAACAAAAGACATGGTACATGCGCAAACTTCATGAGAAATGTGAACAAACAGTGGTATATGTTGTTCTCTGTGTCCTCTTGTTGCTCATGGTGGTCGTAGAGGAGAAGAAAATTTTTGTTGTCATAGCAAAAACAAACTCAGCAGCTTCTGCAGCACAAGCGCAACACCGTATTATAAATTGTTGTCAGGGTTTGCAAATGTTAGGGTTGAGGCTAATTTCTAAAGCTATCCATATTTATTGTCCACATGGACACACAAAAGGCCGATATTTTCACATCTATCCCATCTGGGACCTGTTTTCATAAATGTGCATTTTCGGGCACTTGAAACGTCGTTTCCATGTGGACAAAACTGCTACATGATTAAAAACTTTTGCAGAAACACTTGAACTCTTCTCCATGTGGACAGCCCCATGCAGGCCTAGCAGCTGAGAGGCTGAAGGCTCCGACTGGTGGATACAAGCAGTTAGTGGCTAAAAGTTAGTTGAGAAATATCACATTGTCTGTGGTTATTTTCTGACAGTGTGAATCAAGGGCGGTACAGAGTAGTGCACAGATGCAGCATTAGCATTAGCATTTTAGCACTTCCTAAGTCTGTTGGATTTTAGAATCACTTTTTGGAAAAATACCTTAAATTAGGTCCATGATGAACACATGCAAACGATATTTGAACACTTCATTTCGCAACATGAAATGCATCTGACATAGTCATGATTTTGAATTTTAAGGCATGATTGTGTTTTTAAAGGAATGGTTGCTAATGAACTGCTAATAAAGTCTATAAAAATGTGACTCATTTTTTACTTAACAATAGTTCACACATTATAGCCTCAGCCATTGCACCTTCTTGATCAGGTCAGTTTATTAGAAGGAATTTCTTTAATAAGAGGTTAGATTTCGCTGTAATGAGTTGGAACAGTGGTGGCTGCTTTCAAGTCACACCGCCGTGTTGTAGTTCCATAACGGCTTGATAATAGCTTATTGCTCTCGTTTATTATGAGTTAGTTTTGTTTGTACAGTTTATTGTGATCAATAAACCTGTAAGTTTTGCCACCTTTTTAAAGTGAATAATCCCTAAGGCTTTTAGTTGAGGGAACCAGTGCGATCCTAACTTCTGGGTTTGCCTACAACAATACGTTATTCTTGCACCACTCCAGAGATCCCCTGCAGATACAACATGTTAATGGGGTTTTGAAAGGTATATCATTGACAAATCAGTTGTGCAAATATTAAGGACTTAAACCAATTATAGTATCAGCTCTAATTCCCTTGATCCAGCTGGTGGGCATTTTATAATTTAAAAAGTAGATTTCAGAGTTTGATTCATACTCGATCATCTGATTTCTCTCCTGTTGTTCCACTAAATGCACAACAGAACATCTCACTGTCCAGAGGCAATGATCCCATTTGGTTGAAAACAAACTGACAGTGAATTGGTGGTAAATAGCAATGCAATCAATGCATGTTATGTTATATTAATTATGTGCTGAGAATATCTAAAAATGTAGGTAGCTCTGTAGGTTTGGCACAAACCACAGAGGAGTGACGTGTTGCAGTGTGGAGCTGTAGTGTAATCCTATGGGCTGATGGCTTTGTGACAGCAGGAGCTGTAGGCTGTTCTCTAAACTTGGTGAGGTGTTGGTTCTGCAGCTGAAATTAATATTAACTTATTTTTTCTATACAAAATGACAGCACAGATAGGTCTTTAAGGAGAGATTCACACATGCAGCATGCACAAGTCAAAATTGTTAGTTTAAATGTTAACTTTTATGTCAAGGCAGTAAAAAAAAACATATTGCTGGTCAAATGTTACCTGCTTGAAGGACATTGTCCTCAAAGTATCCTGGCATGACCATGTTTCCAGCCGGCCTGTACTGCCCGACCACATAGCACCTGCTGCCGTCAGTGGCCATGCCCACACCCAGCTCGGTGGTGCTCTTCCACACAACCTGGGTGAAATGACCTGTGGGAGGAAACACAAAGGTTAAAGATTTGTGTGGGGCCAGGAGTGCGACACTCTTTCAGCCTTGAGGACATGTATAGTTTTATAAAAATGCATTAAAATTTAGATCGTAAACGGCAATTAACGTTAGCTTACAGTGTTTGACTCCTCCAATGGCTTTGTCCTAACCTGACACACCAGATGGACTGTTACTTTCACCAGTCCATTTCACTAGTCCGTCTGGGCAACAGGCCATGGACAGTGTTTGGGGATAGGCAGAATAAAAAACAAGATCAAAAAGAAAGAGAAGCTGCTGCTATTAGAAACGAGTCTTCAATGGTTACCTTAAATCAGAATGTACTTGTCTCACATATAGTATAAGTAACAGTCCTTTCATCATGTCTTTGCTATTTCTCCCTGCAGGTGGTAGTATTTATCATCTACACTATATATCTATATATCTATATCTATATCTATATCCATCTATCTATCCATCTATCTATCTATCTATCTATCTATCTATCTATCTATCTATCTATCTATCTATCTATCTATCTAAACATATATAAATGTATATATCACGGACTAAAAGTAAAAAATTAAAAAACCCATACACCA
The DNA here is from genome assembly GCA_037902135.1 of Cetoscarus ocellatus. NCBI lineage: Eukaryota > Metazoa > Chordata > Actinopteri > Labriformes > Labridae > Cetoscarus > Cetoscarus ocellatus. Next base: position 96,475 of record JBAMNC010001126.1, read on the forward strand.
AACATATTATATAAACTTAAATTTGTCAAATTTGGAGGATGTCAGTCCTCTTCAGTGTTAATTTTGACAGCGTTTTTAATTTAGTTTTAGTTATAGTCTTTTGCCTAAAACATCTTTTAGACTAGTCATAATTTATTCATCTAAATTGTTTTAATTTTAGTCTAATTTTAGTTGTTGAAATTTCACAACATTTTGGTCGACGAAATCTACTGTAAATTAAGTCGACCAAAATATGAATTGTGAAGTGTAATGTATGTTTCCTTGAATTTCTGAAGTCATGTTTTACACTTGGATCTAGCCACCATGAAGCTAAGGCAGTTGTGTTTGAATGCCCCCCTTAACTCATCCAACCTTTCCACACAACCAAAGTAGCTGTGATTCCTAACTTATCCCTACTTTCTACATGACGAAATTAGGTCTGATGGATTTAGTGTCTGTCAAACATTTTAGTCTAGTTTTTATTTGTTGATGAAAATGTCCATTTTTTAGTTTTTGTCCATGTGCACTTGCTTTTTGTATTCATAGTCTAGTTTTTGTCAGGGGAAAAAGGGTTGTTAACGAAAACTATGATGAAAGTAATTAGTCAACAAAATTAACTCTGGTCCTCTGATTCCATATATGGGAAATCAAGGTAAGTTCAGTTCTTTGGGTATCTGAAAAAGGGACCCCATGTTTTGTAAAACCTGGTCACTGAGCCTCTTAATACATGTGTTTTCTTCATCTTAAAAGCTACCTACACTTTTGACAGACTGGTGGATGTTTTAGAGAATAGCCTTGTGGCCTAAAGTATATTAAGTTACAGATGGTACAATGTTCAGGGTCTGTCAGAGCTCACTGGGTCAGTTAGGGCCTTTCTGTGTGGAGTTGCATGTTCTCCCTGTACATGTGTACTCTGGGAACTCCGACTTCCTCCCACAAACCAAAAACATGCTCATTAGGTCAATTGGTGACTCTAAAATTGCCCTTAGGTATGAGTTTGAGCATGACTGGTTCTGGGTCTCTATGTGGTGTACCCTGCCTCTTGCCCAATGTCAGCTGGGATAGGCTCCAGCCCCCTTGAAAAGAACAAATGGTAATTTGTACACATGAAGTATTAAGGACAGTCAATAGGTGTATGAATGCCCAGCATTACTGCCTTGAATAGGGGTTTTACACATCACTAACTGGGCAGGAAAGAGAGTCAATCAGTTGGGGTTCAATGAGGTTGGATGTCTTGCTCAAGGACACATAAATGATTTGATCCTTCTCTCCACCCCTTGGTTAAGAGGCAACAGGCTTTCTAAGTGCCCCAGAACTTAATCTGAAATAATACCTTTAAACAGGTTCCTGCTCACTTTTATAAACAAATTTATAGAGATTCTTTACAGTGAAATTACAAAAAAAAAATAAATAAATAAAATAAATAAATAAATAAAAAATAGTGCACCTTTATTTTGCAGTGCAGACATATCAACAACACAGGTGTGGTATGCTAGATTTGTCTCTTTTATGTGCTAAAATGTTGGAGTTTTTTTTTTTTTTTTTGAGCAAGAATGTTGTTTTATTGAAAAAAAAAGAAGAAGCCAGGGTCTCAAATGTTAATCTAATGATATCAACTTGAATCACTATCATCTTAAGAGAGATATTTTGATAGCATGGAGCATGTTCTCCAAAAGCATGTAAGGCAAAGCTCGTTGGTCCATACTTTGCTATTTTGAGGATAAAATAAAAATATATAATAAAATAACAACATATCAGCTGGTAGGCAAACTTCATTAGAGGGAATGGCCAGAACACACCTATGCATTTAGGAAACATAACCCTCCTCACTCTGTGCCAAGCTTTTTGACAGGATTGTATTCTCCACGCTGTCAAAATCAGCCCCACCGTTCACTGCTTTGTATTTTCCTTCATTATCAATAATATATTTTAGAAATCATTAAATGGAAAGGGCTTGGATCAAACTATCTGGTCTGTCCTGGTCTGAGTAGCTGTAATGATGTGTTGTATTTACCAGTGCTGCCATTAAATCCAGGGCTGCTCCAGTTGTAATCCTTAATCTCACCGTACCAGGTATCCACAGCCTCTTTACCTACAATGTTGAAAAGAAGACAATGACATACATAACAATCATTTATTATCTATTTTTTCTCTGATGTTGGTCAGAAAAAGTCAGAAAAATAGTATGGTGAACGAGAAAACAAAAATACCACCAAAGAGTTCTTGTAAAATTATTTCTTGCAGTGGCTGAAAGTAAGCAAATCCAATTTAAACTTCAGATGGTGAGTTTAATTTGATTAAAAAAAATAATAATCATGGAGCTGGCCGTACAGCACTTGACCCTTACATCGTGTCCTGATTATTTGCAGCAAAAGGATAAGCAGGAGTTATTCCTGCAGTTTGCCCCTTGATCAAGTTTGCCTCCGTTCATGAGTGTTTTTTTGTTAATCGAGGACACCACTAGAGAACATAAAAGATCTCAGGCTGTATGCACCTACCTATTGTGTTAGAAGCGGGCTGCAAACATGGAGGCACTATCTCATGAAGTTAGTATAAATCTGACTCTTTTGACCTGTTATTTGCATTAGGATGCAAAAATAAAATGTGACATGTAAAACATTTTTAGGATCTACAGCAGGAAAGTCCAAACTTTTTTCACCGAGGGCCACATCCACAAGTATTCAGGAAGACAGGGCCACATTTACATACCTACCTTTATCGTATGTAGGTTGATGAAACCAATCCAATTATGCTTTATAAATTAATGTTCTTAAATAAATGATTGGCCAGCAGTAAAGCTATCCCTTAATGGCTTGACATGACAATTAGTCAATCTTTTTGGGATTTTGGAAGGACAATCATATTTTGGTTGACCCTGGATACACTGGATCTACCCTTGGTAAGAATGATAAACGACTCTGCAGCTAAAAGGGAGTAAGCTATTGGCTGATCTACACATTCAGACACAATTCAGGAGCAAACTGCACAAAAAGCCTGTCTTTAGGACTATTGGTGCCTGAAGATGATTAGCTGATTCTTGTAGATCTGAACTTGGAATAAAGCAGATAGAGAAGCAAATAAATGTGCCTTAGCTGCAGGCCAAATTAAAGTGGTCTGAGGGCTGCAGTTGGCCCCTGGGCCATAGTTTGGACACCCCTGCTCTACAGGAATCATTTTGTAGTCTTAAGGGGACCATCTTTTGCTCAAGTCAGTTTCATTTTTCCATGACTGATAAAGTATGTTCTCAATCACTATGTTTCAGTAATGTTTAACCCTACAAAAACTACTCTTATCCTCTGAAGGCCCTTTTAGGATATTGGATATATTTAGAAATACTGAACATAAAAAAAAAAAAAAAAAAAAAAATTATATATACATATATATATATATATATATATATATATATATATATATGTGCCATTAACTTCCCATCATGTATAGCAAACACAAATTTATTCTCCTAATTTTAACCCTTTAAATGCCAGTTTATTTACATAATGCCACTTTTCTTAAACCAAAAAAAAAAATAAAAAAATTTCTATTTGATAAAAGCAATGTGTATTTTTTGTGTGCAGGGATCTCCAGTCAGAGATATGTCAATGATGAGCAACAACTGGAAATTTTAAATTGCTGAAATTAGTTTGTCCACTGTTCAATCAAGGTAATCATTACCCACAATGCCTCTCAGCAAACATGAATAAATTACATTATTTTGCAATGATTTTTTTGTGTGTGCAGTTTTTTGCTGTTGACATACAGGTTTACAGGGGAATTAACAGGATTTAATACTTCTGTATTGCAACGGCAGTAGAATAAAAAACAGTGGTTTTAATAAGAGTCAATGGGGCCAAAAAAGGCTCCGGGGGAAGACTGTCAGATTTTTTTCTACACAGTGGAAAATTTTATTGATACAGTATGGATGCTGTAATTCCAAAATTGATTGAATAATGAACGTCTTTGTAAGATATCATCATCTCTGTGAAAAAACTACCAAAATGAAAACAAAAAATAGAAGCCCTACAAGCGTCATGGGAGGCCTTGAGGGTTAAAACCTTCTTTTTTTCCTCAACAGGGTACCCCTGATCCACCTGTATTCTCAGTCTGCCTGAGATGCTCTGTTACAGCTTCTGTGACTTAAGGCTGCCAGTCTAATCAGTTTGGTTAACTAGACTACTTTGTCGTTATTGATAAGCTCAGCTCTATTCAGTGCCATGTTTCCAGTGGCTCTGCATTGGTCTTGCTGCCCCCATCTGGTGGACTTGAACTATAAAATATATCTGATTTCGCCCCTGATGCAATCATTTCTGATTGAATTCTAATAAATGAAAAAACCTACACTTTAGCCACAGCCATGGGCACCAATTTGATCAGGTTACTTGAATAAGAAGAAATTCTCATACTAGATGTTGTAATGTGACACTGGAAGTGTGGTGGATGATTCTAGGTCAAACCGCCATGTTGTACTTTCATTATGAATAAATTAATGAATATTTGTTTATTTTGGTTACATAAATGTTAAGAACAAACATAGAATACAATCCTTTGACACAAAGTTATCAATAACTGAAAAAGGTATAGGCCGGAGCTTGTGGCTTATAATTGCCTGTCCTATAGCTTTATAATAGCTTTTTACTCTCACTGATTAAGCTTCAAATAATAAAAGCTGATTATCATGGTGACAAAATATTTAAGTTTCATGAACATTTGTTTATGATTTGTTGACTTATTTTTGGGTAGTGTCAAAACACGCAATGAAAAACCCTTGTGGTTTTAGTTGAGGAAAGTGTGATGCTAACTCTATTCTGGTAGGTTAATAGCTCAATTCCCTGCGCCTTTACTCAAAAGTGGCATAAAAAATTTCCACAATATTTACATCTAGAGACATTCATGTTTATTCTGCAGAGCCGGTATATGTGTGTGTCAGTTCATGGCTTGGATGAGCACGACACATTGCGTGAACCAAACCATTTTGGGATCTACAGGAGCACCTTTTTTTAAATCAAACCAGTTTGACTGGTGTGTACAGCCAAAACAAAAGCATTAAATCTGATAATATGACTGAGCTGTCAGTTCAAAAAATGACTTCCTGTTTCCCATCTTGAGTCCTCAGTGGTGACATGCCATTTCAAAATGTTTATATTTGTGCATTTTAACCAGTCTAGGGTATTACTGAAAAAATACTGATTGTTAGAAGTAAAAAATTCTTCCCACTGGGTGTCTAGGACAGCTGTTTTAGTTGTTGAGGGGATCAACCAATCTTTATTTTTCAGGTGTCATATCACACTGATCATATACAACCCTGGAGTAATCAAGAAAAAGAAGTTTTTTATGGACACAAAGAAAAGTAAAACTGAAAATAAGGTGAAAAGAAAAAAGAGTGTTGTAAGTGTGCTTCACCGGTCAGTTTGAGGTTCCCTGAGCTACACATGTTGTAGATGTTCTCTCCATCCTTCGTCTCGCTGTGCTCAAACTTCTTTTGGCTCAGCAGGTGGTCGGCCCACTTCTGAGCTGCAGCGTTTAGGTCACTGTTGTAGGTCAGTGGTGGAGCATTGTGCTTCTTTCTGTAGCTGTTGTGGGTTTCCAGGAACTCCTTGATGAAGCTGTCCTCTGCAGGTCAGAAGATGTAATCAGTTTAAGAGCCCAGGGGACACATAACCTGTGCAGTAAGTGAGGCTGCATGGTAATGGATGGAGGTAAATCCTGCATGATGATGCTGTTCTCCATCCATTATAGTGATGGATGGAGGACAGCATGAGGTGGGCCAAGTTGAGACCCATCTGCTTACCTTACATCTGCATCTTAATACTCATTGAAATAAAGACTCCATTCCCTCCATAACTTCACTTACTAAACCAACTCTTTCATTAAATGGGTGAATTTTAAATAATGAGTAATAGAGCTGTAAAAAGTGGACTCCACTTTTAAAAAGCTCATATTTTGTCCTCACTTAGGTTCAAACACTCATTTTATCTGCCTACTAAACCATGCTCACAATGTTTAATAACAAATAAACCCTCTAGTTTTCATATCCTGAGTAACCCTAAACCAGCTGTATTCTCTGTCAGAGATGCTTCATTGGTCACTTTCATGCCCCCTTCCCCATGTGAGCCCAGTTGGTCAGTCTGCTCTGTGGTGACTAATTAGTATAGTAATGCTCAGCTGCATATTTTCAGTAGTTCTGGATTTCATATACAGTCTATATTCTGCACTTACATTGAGCAAATAGTTAGATGGCATTTAGCACTTCCTGGTTTCCAAGGCATTAAGTATGTAGGATTTCAAAATAGCTGCTTTGGATAAAAATCTGAAAATACATGCAAGTGAACACATGCATGTTTTAAAGGGATATGCCAACATATTTCTTTTCGTGTCTTGCCTCATTCTGAGTCCATGACAAATAGACACCATTCTTTCGACTGTGTGTGCAGTAACAAGAAGAGACGGGCAGAGCTCACCCACAGCTAATTAGCTTAGCTTAAACACTGGGAGTCAATGGGTAGCGTTAGCCTGCCTCTGCCTACAGTCATCAGATAAACTCTTCAGCACCTCTAAACAGCCCTGTGTGACTGTTGTGACTTGTTTTTTTAACTTTATGTAATTTTTGAAAGAAATACATATGAAACTTGACCACCACAGAGGTGCTTTATTTTGTTGACCTACTTCCAAGCTAATTAGCGGGGGTGAGCTCTGCTCATCTCTTCCTTGTTAAAGCACGCACAGTCAAAAGAATGGAAGAATGGTGTGCTTGTCATGGACTTGGGAGTGAGGCAAGACATGAAAACAAAAACAATGTTGGCGTATCCCTTTAATCCTGAATTAAAAAGAAAACTGATATTGCCTGATTTTTTACATTTAAAAAGTGTGTTTAAAGGGACAGTTACTAATGAACTGCTGTCAAGGACTACAGACATGGCTGAGGACCCTAACTTAACTAGGTCATTCAGTTGAGTAGAAATCATGAAAGAAGAGGTCACAGCAAGATGTTATACACTGAAAATACTGAAGCTGCTTCTAATTCTAACTGCCATGCTGTATTCCTATAGTGGCATAATCATTTTTATTCTTGCTATTTAATCTAAGATTAAAAGAAATGAGAAGTAGGTGAAGCTTATCAGGAATTATACAATGAGTATGTTTTTTTTCTCCACACTTTATTATCACCAATGATCCAAGAACACTTTGAATAATCCTGTGGCCTTTCAGTCAAGAGAACCAGTTAACTTCTGGGCTGGCTTCAACAATATGTCATCTCTGCTCACTCTGTGGGCTTAAAGTGCTAATGAATTGCTTAACTGCAAAAAACCCTGGTATACCCCATAGTATAAGCCTATACTGATCATGCCACAAGCCTGCCCTGCTCATGTTAGCATACTTTTTAACCTCCGCCAAGGAGGTTCTGTTTTTGCTGACGTATGTTTGTGTTAGCAAATATAGATGTAACAGCAGTATGTGAGCTACCCTGGCAGAGGTTAGGGCTCTCCGAGTGCTTTCTAGTTTTGTTTGTTTTTGTTTTATAAACTTTCTAATTGACCCTTTGTTAGATCCCTGATTGGTTGACTGAACAACCAATCAGAATCAGGGAACCCCTCTTCAAAACAACCATTGCAGGGCAACTCCAGTCAGAAGATTATTATGTTAGGATTTGATCTTGTCTACACAGTGGAAACTGGCCCTTTAAAATTAATATTTTTTTTCTTTTTAAATTTGTCACTACAAAATTGAAATTAACAAAGAACACTTTCCTACAACCAGTGATGCAAATGTAAGTTATGGCTGCTAATTAAAAGTAAGTACTGCAATTGGCACATATATCCTTCAAATATTTAAGATGCTGATGATTCTGATCATGCACAGGCCTGAGTGTGTACAGTTGCAACAAAAAGCGCACTGTGAACTATGAAAAACCTGCTGCAAACGGAAAGCTTCTAATTAAAAGTGCTGCAAATTCAAAATAAAAATGCTCTGAAACTAATTGTAATTAAATAGCAGTAGGCAATAATGGGTGGGAAAAAATGGAAAAGGTTCTGCAAAAAGCAAAATCAATGTCCTCAGCAGTTAAGAATTAATATTTAATTAATTTTAGTTTGAAGACCACAATAAAAATAATTCATAAATAAATTCATTAAAAGAGAATAATGTTTTTTTTAAGAAATAATGCACTCACCTGGCATCTTTCCTGTTGTTGGAGAGGCTGAAAATAAATATGAAGAATATAATCAGAAAAATACACTCTTTAGCACAGATAATGCAAATTTTAATTAAGTTTATCAGGCATCAGTAAATGCTAATGCTCTCCTGTGACAGCACTGAAGTCTCATCTCACCTTGCTCAGGGTGTCTTCTAAAAGTCTTGAGTGATGTCCTGTTAAAAGCTTCCTCCGGCGCCCCGTATTTATGCACAGCAGCTGGAACACTCCCGCCTCATCCACGGGAAGGAGGAGACTGACACCAATCCCTCCCCTGTAATTATCTCTCTTTGGCACTTTTGGGTTTTGAAAATGAGTCACAGTGCTGCTGTTTGATGGATATTCAACATTCTCTAGATGCTGGCTGAAATTCTTCTGTCAAATGTTTTTGTTTTTTCAGCTTCATCTAAACAATCACTGACTTACAGATACAACAGACATCAAATATTTTTCCTCTGTGTGTACTGAGAAGACCTTAGTGTTGTCACAAGACTTGGGTGATGGTTTAATAATCTGGATTCTTTGAGTTGTTTTGTTTTTGGTTAATTTATTCTGTTTAATCCATAGATTGTAAACTGGGCTACTGTCTTATCTGGGTTAGGGCTGGGAAAGATGAGCCTGCATTGACTGATTTTTCATATAATTATTATCAGTTTTATTAGCTTAATGATGATGATGTATGAAACATCATTTTTTTCTGTAAGGAAGTAAATAAAAGTCTTAATGGTACCAGAACTACCAACCTAATTATGATTCTAGAAATAAAGATAATGATAGTTATACTTTTTCAGGACAACAACAAATAATGATATCCCACACACCAGTTTTTGGGGATCATTTGTCAAAGGTCAAGGTCATGGTTTATTAAATGTTTGTGAACACCATGTCTCAAGAAGAGTTTAAAGGTCCTATGTCCTGATAGAATGCAATCTGTAATCACAGAGGCTAAGGTCATCAAGCTCAAGTTTGTTTTGATAGTTTTTCATACAATTCCATGTCAACTGTAACTCAGGGATGGACTGCTTTAATCTTTTACAGTAAACCGTCTTGATATAGCGGTTCAGTTTTTCGCTGTCCCGGTATTTCATGTTTTTTTCTGTAAGACCTATTCATTTTTATATGGCATACATTTTCGCGACATTCTGCGTGTCACAATATAAAGCCCGTATGTCCCGATTCAGCCAATCGGAGAGTCTGTATT
>JBAMNC010001127.1:0-505031 GCA_037902135.1 Cetoscarus ocellatus
TATTTTTTCTCAGACGCTGATTGGCTGTGGTGTATCACGTGGCTCCGCATCTTGCAGAGGGGAGATTCTTGATTTGTTCTCTCTACAGTGATTTATGTTTTGCATAACTTTAGTGTTCTGGCGTTGATTTTGTGTTTGTGTTTGATTGATATCCCCCAAGGATGCCACCCAAACGGCCCTTATCTATGCCTAGGGTATATTTAAATAGGGTATTTCTATCTCCCGGATTTTCACTTATCGGGAGTGGGTCTGGAACCTAACCCCTGCGATGGAGGGGGGACCTCTGTACCTCTGAGTTCAAGCCTTTTGCGCCTCATATTCATCTCGCACTTCAAAAATTCATACAAATCACACGAAACATTCAAACTACTCCAGCCCCACTCATTGACCCAGCACTGTCTTTTCACTGGCACATGTTTCTTTTAAAAACAATCAGAAAACCACCTGGTGATAGTTCCAGCTATTTAAGGGGTATGCCAACATTTTTTTTTCTTGTCTTGCCTCACTCCTAATCACATACAATGATGGTAGAAGATAACGTAACATAACATGGTAAAAAAAATTGAGTCAAAACAAGCACACAGGACCATTTAGTGTTGCTGACTATTTTATCTGATGACAGTAGGCAGAGGCAGGCTAACACTACCCATGGACTCCCTGTGTCTGAGCTAAGCTAATTAGCAGTGAGTGAGCTTTGCCCATCTCTTTCTTCTTACTGCACGCTCAGTCGAAAGAATGGTGTCTACCTACTTGGGAGTGAGGCAAAACACCTAAAGAAAATAGAAGTGCGCGTATCCCTTTAAATATCATAGAATTCCTTCACATTGTTTAAATTCTACAAAAACATTCGCTGCATTTCAATTTACTAAGGTTTTCAAAATGTCTAAAACTATAGACCATGTGATTCAAATCATCTTTCAGTCCATTATCTACACAGCTTTTATCCGACAAGGTTGCAGGAGGGCAGAGGTCTTTTTCAGAAGATCTTTGGCAAAAGATGGAGTGCACCCTGGACTGATTTCCAGCCATATATTGGGCAAACATATAGAGGCAGATGACCTTGTTATTTGAACGTACTCACACTAAACGGCAATGTAGAGCCATCATTTGACCTTATGAACATGTTTTATTTATGGTTGAAGAAACTGGAAGACCTGTACCAAACCCACTCATGCACAGACAGACCTAATTTGACCAGAGAGTCAAACCAGTACAAGCACAACCCGCCTACCTGCTGCACCAACATATAGTTTGTGTTTAAATTATCATTAAAACAATTAATGAATTAAAATATCTTAAAAGTTCTACATATTTCCCATCCCTAGTCTGGGTTACCCAACCTTGTGTCTTGACACTGCAGGTGATTTATTAAGTTTCCAAACGGCAGATAAAATGTTTGCCAAAAACAATTCATAGAGAAGTGATCAGTGCAGGCATGCCAGAAAGGTTCTGCTAAACATTTTCTAAATAAATAACTTACTCCGTAGTGTGAAAGACAGCCCTCTGCTGTCAATGGAATATTCAAGCCCCCTCTGAAACAAAGCATCAACATTTGGCAACTTTTATTTTTAAAATAAAATATTTCTTAACAATATTTAACTTCTCAATTACCCAAAATTATGTGCATCCATGTAGCAATTTCCAGTCTGTATAATATAATCTGTTTTTATGTGTTAAAATTTTATGAATTTACCGATCATGTTTTTTTAACACAAGGGTGGCACAGTGGCTCAGTAGGTAGTGCACATGCCTCACAGCAAGAAGGTTGCTGGTCCAATCTCCGGGTCAGGCAGGGCGTTTCTATGTGGAGTTTGCATGTTCTTCCCGTGCATTCCGGCTTCCTCTCATTGACCAGAAACATGCTTATTAGTTTGATTGGCAACTTCAAATTGTCCTTATGTATGAATGTGATTTATAGTTGTCAATATCTCCATGTGGCCCTGGGATTGGCTGGCAACTAGTTCATAGTGTACTCTCACCCAAAGTCAGCTGTGATAGGCTAGAGCCCACTACAGGGATAAGAGGTGTAGATAATGGATGGATGGGTTTTTTTTTAACACCACAGAGGCATCAGAATCACCAAATCGTAATGACTTCCATTTAGATTTTCAACTGAAAGAGAGTGAGAGGAAGAACGGTTGAAACTTTTAACAGTATTGGGAAAGTTCCAGCTGGATTTTTTAATGTTTTAATTTGTTGATACATTTCAGATAGTATGCACAGGTTTAACTTAAAAAACTCAGATTACCCATGTTTGGTGTTCTGGACTTCAATTGATGTTGCTATGGACTCAAACTCATGGTATTTATTTTTTTTTACTAACAATGTAAATGTTTGTAAAATAGTTTGAGATGCATCGAAGAAAACAAAACAGCATCAGCAACTGTATCAGTGCTAATATTGCAGATATTGTCTCACCGTATATCTTCTTTCATATTTAAATTTGGATATTGTCACTCTTAAAGCTCTCAACTCCAAATATGCTAAAAGACAAATTCCAATGAAGTAGGGACAAAAATACAAACAGGATACAATGATTTACAAATCCTTTGTGACCTATATTCAATTGAACACAACAAGGACAAGATATTTCATACTCAAACAGATGAACTTCATTGTTTTTTAGTTGCAAATGTTCAGTCATTCTGAATTTGAGGCCCGTAACACATTCTAAAAAAAGCTGGGACAAAAGCATGGACATTTGATAAATGCTCAAAAACACCAGTTTGAACATTCCACAGGTGAACTGGTTAAATTGAAAACAGGAGTGTCATGACTGGATATAAAAGGAGCATCCCCAAAAGGCTCAGTTGCTCAGCAAGTAAGGAGCCAGTTTCACCCCTTTGTCAACAAATGTATGATCAAATAGTCCAATGGTTTAGGAAGAACATTTCTCAATGTACAGTTGCAAATAATGTATGCATTTCATCATCTACAGACAACAACATGATCAAAATATTTGGTGGAATCCAAAGAAATCTCATGAGACATGAGTGGCAAGGCAGAGAGACGGACGACCATTCACGCTCACAGATAAGGGCGATCTGGAGTCACCGATCAACCTAATGAGCATGTTTTTGGTCTGTGGGAGGAAGCTAAAGTACTTGAAAGAGAACCCACACATGCATGGGAAGATTATGCAAACTTCACATAGAAGGCCCTGCTCAAACCGTGGAATCGAATTGGCAACCTTCTTGCTGTGAGGGATGTTAAGGGATGTTCACTACCTGCTGCGCCACCGTGCCAACCATTTATCTTAAAAAGATTTTTTTTTTTTAACTGGTTTGAAATAAACAAAGAACACTCACCAATGAAGAAGGTGACCAACAGCACTGTTTTATAGGCATAATAATAACAGTATAAAAAATTATGAAAAAAGGGGAACAGATGCTTCATAATAAAAGTCACATTATGTTTGTAAATCATAAATTAAAATTAAGAAACTTCTTTTTTTCCTAGGCTGAGTCTCAGTTTGGATTTCATCACTACAGATGTCTGATAATTCAGCTTTAGGGCAGATTCAGTCTCTGCCAACAAAACAACATTTAAACATAGAAGTGATCAGTGAGTGCATGACAAAGAAGTTGCTTCATACGTTCCCAAAATAAATGACAAATATCTTTACTCCAACCCATAGGCATTTTTTTTTAAATTATCTTCAAACTCCTCTAACTTGTCCAAAACTCCTGGAAAAAGTTTGTAGATTTAGGTTTTATAAATCTTATTTCCCATCAGTACAATGTGTCTCCAACACAACCTGACTGGGGGCCAATTTTGTTCCTGTCATCTTTCCTAATTTTAGTGTTACATGTTAAAAAACAGCATTGATTAAAGAGTTGAGATGGGCTCTGATGCACACTGAAGGGAATATGACGCAGTGTCATGATGTTACACTATCACTATCAGATCACTTGAATTAAAAAAAAAAAATACTAGGGAAGTGCAAGACGAAATTGTCCAGGTGAAGTCCAAGTGAAATACTCGACTGTTTGAATTCACAAGAAGAAGGTGACCAACAGCTCTGTTTTATAAGCTTAATAATAACAGTATTAAAAATGATGAAAAAAGGAGATCAGATGCTTAATAACATAAGTCACAGTATGTTTGTATATCATAAATTAAAATTAGGAAACATCTCTTTTTCCCAGGCTGAGTCTGACTTTGGATCTCGTCACCACAGATGTCTGATAATTCAGCTATAGGGCAGATTCAGTCTCTGCCAGAAACAACATGTAAACAGTGAAGTGATCATGAGTGCATGACAAAGATGTTGCTCCATGCTTTCCCAAAACAAAGGACACATTTCTTCATGTCAACAGTCATCCCAAAACTGTAATTAGCAGTGTTGGGGAAGTTTTTGTTTTTATTTTTAAGAATTGTGTTCAGACTCCTCTGACTTGTCCAAAACCCCTGGAAAAAATTTGTAGATTTAGGTTTTATAAATCTTGTTTCCCTTCAGTACAATGTGTCTCCAACACAAGCTGACTGGGGGCCACTTTAACCTTCATTTACTAAACTAAAAGTGCCTGAAAAGAGCTGTACTTTTCAATTTCCTGTATTCATATTTCTGTCATTTTCAGTTAAGGTAAACTTTATTTGTTTTTCCTAAAATAACTGAACATAAAGAGCTTATAATCATCTTAAATCAGGTTCATGAATTCATGTTTGATGACTGCTGTGTGTATGTTCACAATCACTAATGTTCATAAACCCTCTACTTTTCATATACTGCACAACCCTGATCCAGCTGTATTCGTTCTCTCTGAATTGCTCCATTTGAGCTCCTACCACTTAAAGGCTCCTATTCCCAACTAGACCCAGTCCGTTCTGATTGGTTTACAGGTCTTCTCTGTGATGATTTATCTGTGCAGCATTGCTCAGTGCTATGTTGTCAATAACTCTGCATTGTTTCTTCAGTGTCTTTTCTACAGAAATTATGTCCAAGTCTATGTAGCATTGATCCACTGTGAATGTGTCCAAGTCTATGTAGCATTGATCTGCAGTGAACATGTCCAAGTCTATGTAGCATTTATCTACTATGAATATGTCCAAGTCTATGTAGCACTGATCTGCAGTGAACATGTCCAGGACTATCTAGCAGAGATCTTAAGACTAAAACTCACAACACAGCCTCAGAGTGTTGCTTCTAGATTTTTTTCTACAACACTTCTTGTTATCAAACTAATTTTGCTCTTCTGTAAAGCAAGTTTTTAGGATCGTATTTGAAATTCAAACCATTTCATATCCAAGTTCATTGCAAACAAAGATTACTTTTGGACAGTACAGTCACAGGTTGTAGCAGTGCTTTCCCTTGACTGCTCCCCCTTAGTGCCTTTAAAAGCTGTTCAGGGGTCTAAATATGGTCCTTATCCACTTTAGGTTAGAGATCTCCCAGCTACGGAGCAGCAAGAAAATGGACTTGATCTTATATTGCGCTATATCAAGTCTCTTTGACTACTTAAAGCAGTTTTACACTGCAGGCCACATGTACCCCCTCACTCTCACATTCAAGTGATGTTTCACGATTTCAGAAAAACACATCCATGCCCTTTAAACCTATTTACATGCCACTGACACAGCAGTGGGAACAACTTGGGGTTAAGGCCCTGTCTTTTTCTGTAAAAATGGCATAATTTCAAGAAATTTGTCCATCTACACAAAAACACTGATACACTGTAGTACATATGCTAGGCCTGTAAGTGGTGCTGTAACACTGCTGCAGATATATACCTAAACCAGAGAAGAAGACATGGAGCCCGTAGCACGAGTGCAACATCGACTCCGCCATTGTTTCTGTTGCTGTCAGGGTAAGTAAAAGACAAGGCTATGATGGCATCATCTCTGGAGCTATCCCTAGTTGTTGTGTACACAGAAAAGCAAGGCTAACATTTTTTAGATGAGTCTACTTTGGGAGCCGTTTTCAAAAATGTGCAGGCACCTGGAACATTGTTTCCATGTGGATACCAAACAACTACACAATTAAAAACTTAATCCCCGTGTGGACGGTCCCAAAGCGTCTTTCCAAAGTATGCATTGTGGTGTGACAGCTGGAACTTTGCTTGAACCTATAACCTTAAATGATGATTGATGTCAACAATCTGCCAAACAATATTTGCAGATAATAATTACAAATGCAGGGGTCTGCTAGCAATATTTAATTAATTAATTTTCTACTTCTATTTTATTTGCTGTAGTATCAAGTAGGTTTGAATATAAATGTATGTTATTATGAATAATGTCATTGTCAATAAATATATTTAGAAAAATCACTGTTCTATTTTAGGTTTTGATATTAGATCTTTACATATGGTGATTGATAATGGTCATGGGGCAGATTAATATTTGCCTACGACATGTACACAGAGAAACGAGGTTGCTCTACACTTTCCCAAAATAAAGGATGGATTCCTTCATGCTAACCAACAGCCCACGTCTGAAATTGCGGGCGTCTTTAACGAGTGGAGGCCCGTATTAAACACAGACAAGCAGAAGACTTCAAACGCACATGGTGCTCATTAGCCAACTATAAAACACTGCACTCCTCATACCTTAATGCATGCTTGTGTTTACCACAGATCCCTTAAATGTTTCCTAATCACAGTGAAATGATGAGCTGCTCACCCTAAAGCTTCACTGTGGACTCTGAATATTGAAAAAGTGCTGTTTCTTAACCACCTGCAGCTCCCTGCACGTATAGCCGGTATGTGTTTGTGATCTGGTGTTGCAGGCTGTTTGGCAAAGCATCAAAAACTTTACCCTCCCCTCATTTTGTTTGAGACCTCTTCGCAGTAAACAGAGGCAGGTTAACATTAACATTTTGGTTATTTTGGTGCTCGAGTTAAATCACATCATTCTTCATCTCCCTTTAGGTCTTCAGCAGCCTGCTGTGTCCAACAGGACTGACACATAATTTAAGGATATTTGCTAACATTGCCTCAGGCACAACAGGGACTGAGCCTTGTATGCTCTGTTCTGGGGTCAATATTGTGCATTTTTACTACTTTTAAAGGGATATGCAATCTTTTTTTTGTTTCCGTGTCTTGCCTCACTCCTGAGTCCCTGAAAAGCAGATAGACACCATTCTCTTGACTGTGTGTGCAGTGACAAGAGAGAGACGGACAAAGCTCGCCCACCACTGTTCAGTTGTTTTTAAACATTGGGAGTCAATAGGTAGTATTAGCCTACCTCTGCCTACAGTCATCAGATAAAATCTTCAGCAACTGTAAATGGTACTGTGTGCTTGTTGTGACTTGTTTTTTTTTCTTAACCACATGATGTTATGTTATCTACTTTTAGACTAAGATAAGCACTTTATGTTATTTTGCTTACATTAAAGCACGTCTGCAGTGGTTTGCACATGCGCCCTGCGGTTTAGTTCTGTATGTATTTCTTCAGAAAATTACATGCCAGTGTGGCAGTACAGTGAGACAGGATAGACTTCCAAGTTTTTTGAAAAGTGACATTATTAGAGAACAGTATTTAGCATTTTGCCTCATGTAAACCCATGATGAAACCCTTCCAAAGGTCAGAATGCACTCAAAAGTAATTTTTGATGCAATATTTCTATACATATTGGTATGCATGTAGTATGTTGTCTGAGTTTTTGGTAATCCTTTTTCATGGTGGCCCTCAGAGTGCATTGTAACCAAACTTCAATCAATCTTTATTTGTACAGCACCAGTTCATAACAAGTGCTATCTCAAGGCACTTTACAACAGCTATACTCTTCATTTTATAGATACACATATACGCATATATACCAATACACATAATATATATACGCATACATACATCCAGAGATGTATCCATCCAGGCAGAGACGAAGAGTCCCTGTGGCTTGTGAGGGGCATTTGTGGGATTGAATTGGCGGCCCCTGTAAAAGCTGCAGTCCTAAAGGCTCCAGTGCTTTAACGTGGTCCTGACAGGAAGTATTTTATTTGTTCATATTCATTATATTTAGGGTGCAAAGTATTATAATAACACCAGAGGCACGGTTTATGTTACCACAAGCCAGGGTGTTGTAGCTGTTTGTCAGACAGGCCTCAAACCTGTCGCTCTATCTGGTTACTCTGTGACAGACCTGGTACGAGACAATGTTTCATGTCTCTGTTGATTGGGCTCATAAGATGGTCTCAGAGGTCAAATGGCTACCATACACTCAGATGTTGTCCAATACACTTTCAGGGCTCTCAAGTCTCATGCATTCAGAGTGTGACACTTGCATTTTAACCTTTTAACATCTCACCTGCCACACCTGATATTTCTCATGCATAGGAAGTTATTATGTAACACCCACCAAGTTACACCACTTAATATGCATTGGAACAGTTGATCTGACCGCAACAACGTTATTGAGAAGAGGATGCATACTGCACGCTCACGACGGGAATGCCTTATCACATGAGTACAGTAGGTTAACGTATCATTTATTTTGTAGCCTGCTGATTAATGAAATAACTTATTGTAGAAAAGGAAACAAAGACAGGTTATTCTTATTCTTCCTCCAATAAACAGTAAAGCAAAGTCTAATCACACCGACATACAAACCATGGTTACCAGGCATCACATTAAAACAAAATCATTAATGCTAAGTTAGTTTAGTTAATAATAGTTACTTAGAACATGAGACATGTTTGGCTATAATTAAAATAAAAACTGCATATTTTTAGTTTTAAAGAGCATGGTCAAATGTTGGAGGTCAATAATAATACAAAGAACAAAAATAATTTTGTATAATTATGCTGACTCATTACCAGTGTTCGGCAAATTACTTTAAAACAGTAATTAGTTATAGTTACGAATTACTTTCCCAAAAAAGTAATTGAATTACCAACGGAATTACTCCTTCATAAATGTAATTAGTTACCAGGGAGAGTAATTGATGCGTTACTTCTTTGAAAAAGCTTTTGCTGCTTGAACTGTGTGGCTCTGTCTCTGTATCCTTCCTTGTTGTTACCTGTCCTGCGACAGCAGCGCTCACAACATCAGCGGAGTTCTCTGTGTTTTTCGTCACTAGATTTTAGATTTACTTACAACAGACAAACACTTAGCTTTAGGACATAATGTACACTTTACATGTGTGTTCTTGCCTGTTACCTCTTGTACTTCCATCCTGAAAACGCCGTTTTTAACTCCACAGACCGCTCCGGACTCGACATTGCTGCAGCTAGCCATGTTGCCAGATTTTGCGATTGAAATAAGCATTTTTAAAGACAGAAACCCACATGAAGCGTGTTTTAATTTTTATCCACGATACATTTCAATGTCAAAGTGATATTTCCTCTTTTTTGTCTCCTAATTTTCTTATTCAACATCCTTTTGTTTATACAGAAGTGAAGGGAGGGTCTACTGTTATTTGTAACTCTGTTGTTGCTAAACAGTCTGTCTAACCTTGATTTTTGTAACCAAAAAGACATGTCAGGTTTTGATCTAAGTTTTATGATAATCCTCTACAGCTTTATTATGGTGAAAACAGTAGTAGCTATATTCATTCATTCATTTTCTATACCGACTATCCCTTTCGGGGTTGCGGGGGGGCTGGAGCCTATCCCAGCTGTCATTGGGCGAGAGGCGGGGTACACCCTGAACCGGTCGCCAGTCGATTGCAGGGCAACATGTAGAGACAGACAACCACTCACGCTCACACCCATACCTAAGGGCAATTTAGAGTGACCAATTAACCTAATGAGCATGTTTTTTGGTCTGTGGGAGGAAGCCGGAGTGCCCGGAGAGAACCCACGCATGCACGGGAAGAACATGCAAACTTCACACAGAAAGGCCCTGCCGGACCCGGGAATCGAACCGGGGACCTTCTTGCTGTGAGGCACGTGCACTACCTGCTGCGCCACCGTGCCGCCCTAGTAGCTATATTGAAAATAAATTTAATTCTGGCAATAAGAATTTTTTTTAGTTGGAAAGATCATTTTTACAGTAAATTAAATTTGTGTTAGGGTGGGACAAAATAATTTTAATAACTTCTGAACTGGGTTCATATTGATGGTAGATCATGCACCAGATTCATCCTTGGTTTGGGGGCACAACAAGCCCAAATGAGCAACTGCACTATTGGAAAAAACTGCAACCCATAACTCCCAATATACACATGCAAATTAGAAAAAGAAGAAGCTGACAGCTGCTTGACATCGGTGCAAAGTAACGGGCCACATTTCACTGTTGGTAACGGCGTTATAACGTTTGAAATAGTAATTAATTAGATTACCCGCTACTGGGAAAAAGTAACGGCCTTAGTAACGCCGTTATTTTTAACGCCGTTACTCCGAACACTGCTCATTACTTGATATAACATACTAACATCACAAAGTAACAATAAGCCCCATAAGATAATTGTGGGGGCCAAAGAAGCTCCTGACTACTAATCTACTCAACTGTAATTTTAAAATACCAGTGGCATCAAATGATAAGTGCAAATAGATGGTTGATGACTTATTTGAAAGCTAGCAAAACTCTCACTCTGACTTGAGAGTCCTCCACTCTACAGATGATGATATGAAAAATTAAAGTCGATAGTGTCAGAGTAGTTAGTTTAAAATGTTAAACTAGGCAATAAACTGGATGTTTTCAGGAGTGTGAAAACATCCAGTTACCACACAACCAGCACCTCAAGCACTCACACATTTCTTAAATGCTCTCAGGTGGTCAGACAGATGAGGGGGTCCTGATTTGCATTTAGACCACTGAGAGGCTGAGCGTGTTTTTACATGAATTTAAACTTCACAGTATGCAGCTGGCAGATTCCTGGTGTTTAGATCCTGTAATTATGAGGACAGTGAAGATATGAAGTGGAGGCCTGAAGGGAGCTGTCACTTCCTGTCTACACTCTTGACCACCATATCTTTCGCTCTGACAGAAAGTATTGTTAGGTTAATTATCCAACCTTTTCTTAGTCTTTACTGCAACATAACTCAGGGCTTTGTAACAAGCCAAAACTGGGCTGCTCACAGCAAAAGAAATCTTTAGGGATACATTTTTGGGGATTTGGTCCAGGCTTTCGTGAGCTCGACAAAGTGTTTCTGCTATTTTGAAGAGACATTGGAAGATTAGCACACATCGAGGTAAAAGGTCAAAGCATACTCAGTCCTGACCTTGTTTTATTCACATAGGATGCACAGCAGGGCACCTCTACTGTTAAATAACTCACGTAAAGCTGAGAGACAGCCTGGATTTTTGCATTGCTTCTAAGTGCACTATTCCTGTGTGCTCCAGCATGCGTAATACTCCCAGAAACAAGAAAACACACAAGCACACACTTGAAGATTTTCATGCAACTCAAAGCTATATTTAAAATATTTGTATGCATACATATGAATCTCACCAATAATTATACTCACAAATAATGAAACAGACTGTCTAGTGTGTTTTATGCACACAACAGAGAACAGAGCCAAGGACTCCTGCAGAGAAAATAAGGAAATAAATAAAGCATGTGGATATTTGATGTACAGTTAAAAGGTCTATCATAAACAGAAACAAGTGTGATCCTGTTGCTGGAGTTTCAATAATCAATAAGGTTTTACATTTATGCTCATGCCGTCTCCTGGTGTGTTCTCCAATAATTCTGGCCAACTGAATGATGACCTCAGTCTTTGGGTCAATCCTAATTGTACTCCTTAGCCCTCCCCCTTTGTCTTACCCCTTTGTCTACCTCCTCCCCTTGGCCCTCAAAATAGAGGGCCAAGGGGAAGGGGTAAACACATGCCCCTGAGAAACAAGACGTTCCCATTACACATCAACTAGAGTCACTTGATGGCTGTGTCATAGGCAAATATAACAGTTCTTTATCCACTTCCAAGATGCCTTTTTGACATCATGGTTAATATTTACGTTGAGAGCAAAGGCTTGAATATCCAATAAAAACTATCATTCTATAAAAATCAATAATTATGCTTAAATACTTACATTTATGTGCTTCCTTCGATTTCCGCTCTGCCATTTTGTCAGCAGGTGTGCTGTATTATGGGAAATTTCTAATAACCCTTCCTTTTAAGTGAGGTCCCAGTTTGTCTTCGTTTCAAGGGCTGTGGAGCCCTTCCACTAAACCTTATGGAGAATTGGGATCCCCCTTCACAAGACATGAACATGCAAAACCAAGGGCTAAGGGGTAAGAAAAGGGCTAAGAGGAAGACAAGGGCTAAGGGGTACAATTGGGATTGACCTTTTACGTATATCAAAAATGCTAGCCAGTTGCACACTGATTTAAAGTGAATGAGAGCAGACACTGTGATTGGTTTGATCTGTTACACCTAAACACATCCATGTGTGATCAAGGCACAGAATCCAACCTCTTTGCCCCCTGTACCTGACTTTGTGCCAAGAATCTGCTTCGTCAAAATAGCAAAATATAGAAAGACACACCCCAAACTGCTGTGCGCGTTAGATAACGCACTTCATGTCGTTAAAATAGGGTCTTACATATGAAAGCTACCTACAGCTCTTTTGTCTTATTGTCAGGCTCATCCCTCCCTATGCAGAACACTGTTAGCTTGTGCCTCATCAACTGTCGGGGGCTTCACTCTAGCCCCTTTTCACACATGAAATCCTGATATTATCAAGATAATACCTCCACAGCCCGCCCTCAAAATTCCCTGACTTGGTAATCACACTTCCTCCTCTCAGCATGGCGTATGCTTTGTTCAATGGAGGAGAAGTGGTGGAGGGGGGCAGGGTGGGATCAGGAGGTTAATCATAGATTGGCAGCACACAAACAGCACGTCAAACATCTGGGTGGAATTCAGTGTTCATAATATGAACCCAGATGAATAATTTATTTCCTAATTTTAGTGTTACATGTTAAAAAGTGTATCTACAGCATCGATAAAAGAGTTGAGATGAGCTCCACTGAAGGGAATATGAAGCAGTGTCACTATGTGCACAATGATTATGCCGGAGAAAGAAAGCTGCAGCATTTTAGCTCTCTTTTTATGCTTGAGAGACCGTTTTAGACCTTTGAGATCATTTTAGAGAAGAAGTGCTCTAGAAATTTCAACATGTGCAGTGGAAACAACACTTCTGATGTCCAGAAACACATTTGAGTTTGTGTTGCTCTTCTTACAATCAAAAAACTTTATCGCAGCCATGATTGTTTTAATCTACCCCATCAAGTCTCACTTTTCCTAGTTTGTGCTGGTGGCACAGAATGATGTCATCACCCCTCCCCTCTAGCCCTCACTCAGCTCAATCAGACTTAAAAAAATACCAGGGTGGTGCAAGAGGAAATTGTCCTGGCGCAGTCTGATAGTGTGCTTGGATGTAAGCGGAAGGTTGCAGGTCTGAGACAAGGCTGTCACATGAAGGTGTGTCCTTGGGCAACAGACTTAACCCCAATTTGCCATGTCATTAGTAGATTGCTGTTGCTAAAATGCTGATGTTAACTGCTTGGTACCAGATGTAAAAACAATATTCTCCTTATCATGCAACTCTGTTGGGATAAAAAGTTAGTCAAGTCAAGTCAAAGTTGTGTGCAAAATCTTGGCAGAATTAAATTTTTAGGCCCCCTGCCAAATTGCTTGGCTTAGAGTCCTACTTTGGCCAGACCTGGCCCTGCTCACTGTTGTGCCATGATTGCCAGTTGTCATAAATTCAACTATAAAATACATACTCAATACAGGAGGATGAAGCAGCAAAACCAAACGAATATTGGCTTTCATTAACAACTAGTGCAAAACAGTCAGTCTGGATTTGTGTTAACGGGGTGATGGGTCTTATTAACCCCCATATATAAAAACACACATTTTCACACTTGTCTACACTTGTGCCTGGTCTTCAATTTATTGCTGACAGGTTCATAAACACTGAGGACACATCTAAAGGCAAGGAAACTGACAACTCCCACAAAGCCTGCTTTTATGTGCAGTATAGTTTATTGCCTCCAACAGATTTTGAACTTTTTGTTCAGCAGCCATATACTTGAAGAACAGCTTTCATCCATTTCATTATATCATAAACACAATAGCATTAATTAAAACTTTTTATTTCAAACATTTGCAGGCCAAGCTCATCCACTTCTGCTACTCTCAGCAGTAAATCACTTATGGCACTCCCTAAAGGCTTCTTTACATCCTGGAAACGACACATCAATATGACAATAAGTCGAACATCAAATACTAACAGTCTTGTGCTAGAGGGGATTCTTCTTTGTGTGATCCCAGTGAGCAGGAGTAGACGTTTGCAATTTGTACATGTAAAATGACTACATATAAAAATGTTGGGAGTACATAAACACTCACTTGCAGCAAACACATCTGCTTATGGAGCCTGAGTTGGTTTGAATCAACAATGGCAGAAACCTCAATGTGAACTGGAGGACATGCAAACATCGACTTCACCTGTTGATGCAGACGTATACACTTCGGGGTTATGCTGTCAAATTCAGCGAAATACTAGTGAGACTTGGTAAAAACACTTCAGGATGTTTCAGGATCAGAGGATATTACCAGTTAAAGTGTGTAAATCTGCAGTCTGTGGCACTCATCATGCAGATCCTCTTTGCTGTGATGAACATTTATACTTTTTCAGACCCAAATCAATGTTTTACAAACTCAAGACAAACCAGAAGAGCCAAGTGTAAGTTGACCTTCAAAGTAAGTATTCAGCTTACACTGATTGTTGATTGGATTAAGACACAGCCATGTTTGAAATGAAAACTTTACTTGACTTAACTCCAACTTACTTGCTAGCATTAGCATTAGCTCACAAAGTGATTCTGTTGCATATGATGGTTAAGCCTAAAAAAAATGACCTGAAGATATATAAAACTGACATTTAAAGCCTTGTTATAATGGTCCATGACACAGTAGCAGATGATTATGTTTGGATACGGTTTAGGCTCACCACGGGGACATTTTTATTCATTTATTTGTCAAATAGAAGTTCAGAAGATCCACATGGGAAATTTTCATGCAAAATTCCACCAGAGCTGGGATGCTGTTGTTGTGTGAGCAGATAAGCTTTTACATTCACAATCTATGGTTGATAAATTCACCTTGACTTCCTTTTGCCATTTTACTTTTTCTCTCAGTTTATCTGGGAGAAAAAGATGAACTGGTTATTTCTAATGGTGGATCTAAAACAAAAAAGTGCTAAATAAAGCTTCATTAAGGACCAGAGAAACAGAGAGATACAACAGTGTCTGCAAGACTGTGAGCGATGGAATTTTAACAGCATAATCAGGTAGATATTTATTTATTTGTTGAAATATTCTTTAACAACCAGATCTCATGTGATGGCTGTCAAACGTGGTCTTGCCCCCTCACTCTTGTCCCATCTTTCATTTCATGGACTGTATGCTCAGGCATGTATAAATAACCAGTTAACGGACCGACTGTCAAACTTTTATTTGTCATTTTTTTTAATTAAATATCAAGAGTCACACAAAAATACACAATCTGCCACTTCTCATCAGTGCACTCTTGCAGAAGCAGACAGACACTTTCACAGTCTGCATGTTTGTTTACCTTCCAACTCCATGAGCTTGTCAGTGCCTTCAGGCTATTAAGCTGTTTACACGTTTCTCTGGAACCATACGGCTGATCTTTATGTGCTCTTTTGTCAGTCTATGAGGGCTCAAGTTCGAATGTATCACCTTCAAAAAGCTCTAAATCTAGCCATGACGTGCATAGATTTCTTTGTTATTTCACAGTTTTTGATCCATTGAAAAAAAAAAAAATTATACTGTACATATATGCATTTTTTCTCCATGAAAACTGTGGCAGTGATGCAATCAGACCTCCATTTTGACCCTTAAAGAAGGTGACAACTTCCTAACAACTTGTTCTAACCAGCTTCCAGTCTATTGACCAATCAGATGCAGAGCCTGGTTTCTTCCTTTCCCGTTTTCCTTAAAGCAGCATCCAATTAGGTACAACCAAAGGTCAGTAAAAGACAGAATAGTCAGTCAATTAAGAATGAAGAGTGAAGTGCTAACAATGTGATTTGCCCCTCATTACATTTGAGAAAGACACTGCTTACAGGTTTGGCACAAATGGCAATAAGTGTATAAATGTTTATCATTACCCCACTGCCAGTTTAACATTATCCAGTGTAAAAACAACAACAACAACAACAACAACAACAACAACAATAACAATAATTCATGGCACAGTGGCACAGCAGGTAGTGCATGTGCCTCACAGGAGGAAGGTTTCTGGTTTAATCCCTTTGTCGGTCAGGGCCTTTTAATTTTAGGGAAAACAAAAGAAGATTTATTTGGCTGAAAATGACAGAAATATGAATACAGGGAATTGAAAAGTACAGCTCTTTTAACCTTCCTCCTGTATTAGGGTTGATACGGACCCGTTTTAGGTTTGAAATGCGTTAAAGAACCACTTTATAATTGTTTATTGCATCAAGGCTTTTTGATTTTGTCAGGAACCTCCAATTAAACATAAAAAATGATAATAATAAAAAAAATTATACGTGCTCTGTTGAAATAGTGTCACCTTGGGTTGGTTTTTACCCAGTTATAAAAATGAGATTATAGAGCAATAATTAGAGCAAAAACTGAAGTCATGGTGCATCTGTGAATATAAACAGATAAATATTCATAAATGTTCACAAATATTCAATTAAAAAAAAAAATCATACTCATAAAGTTCTCTTGCAAAAAAAAAAATACTTTTTTTCCTTTTTTTTTAAGTTATAATATATGAGTCAAAATGGACTCGTCACATCAAAAATGTTGCTATAGTTAATAATGTTAGAATGGAAAGAGGTATATACATAAACCTCTACAATATGTGTTCTAAGAGCCCTCAGTAATAGTGAGGGCTCTCATTTTTTTATATGATTCTCTTGAGGTTAATTTTACATTTTTTTTTAATGGAAATTAAGGGGTATACAGACAAAGAAAGGCCCAAAGACCCACACCAAAAGATATTAAATTTAATATTTTCATGGATAATGTTACCTGACAAGGTAACCAAGAGGTAAGGAAAAAAATTCCATGACGGATAACTGATTTTAGTGTAATTTACTGCTGATTTAAGGCAAAGGTCAAAACCAACCCTAGCGTGGAACATGTATAGAAAAAGCTAGCACAGTACAAGGGTTAAGGCGCCTTCAGTTTAGCAAATGAAGGTTAAAGTGACCCCCAGTCAGCTTGTGTTGGAGACACATTGAACTGGAGGAACACAAGATTTATAAAACCTAAATCTACAAACTTGTTCCAGGGGTTTTGGACAAGTCAGAGGAGTCTGAACACAATTCTTAAAAAATTAAAACAAAAACTTGCCCAACATTGGTAACTTCTTGACATGTTTAAAAACCCCCTAATTACAGATTCAGGCTGTCTGTTAGGGCAAAGAAATGTGTCCTTTATTTTGAGAAAGTTTGCAAACAACATTGTCATGCACTTACTGATCACTTCACTGTTTACATGTTTTTGGCAAAGACTGAATCTGCTCTAAAGCTCAATTCTCAGACATCTGTAGTGATGAGACCAAAGTCAGACTCAGCCTGGGAAAAAAGACGTTTCTTAATTTAAATTTATGATATACAAACATACTGTAACTTTTGTTATTAAGCATCTGATCCTCTTTTTTTCATTATTTTTAATACTGTCATTATTATGCTTATAAAACAGAGCTGCTGATCACCCCATTGGTGAATTTTTTTTCATTATTTCAAACCAGTTAAAAGAATTTCTAAAATCTTTTTAAGAGAAATGGTTGTTGCATGGTGGCACATCAGGTAGTGCACATCCTTCACAGCAAGAAGGTCGTCGGTTCGGGCAGGGCCTCTCTATGTGAAGTTTGCATAATCTTCCCATGCATGTGTGAGTTCGCTCCGAGTACTTTAGCTTCCTCACACAGACCAAAAACATGCCCATTAGGTTGACTGTTGACTCTAAATTGCCCTTAGGGATGATCGTGAGCATGAATGATTGTTCGTCTCTCTATGTGACCCTGCGATTGACTGGCAGCTGGTTCAGGGTGTACCCTGTATCATGCCCAATGTCAGCTGACATCGGCTCCAGCCCCCCACTACCCTGAAAGGGATAAGCAGTACAGATAATTGATGACTGGATAATAATAATAATGCTGATAACAATGGAGGCAGATGATAATTGACTGATAATAGATAAATTAGATGAACACTCTGGTCTTTATTTAAGGTCTAAATCCATAAACCTAATGATAATACGGTATAACTGTAACAATGTTGCTAAATTAAATCAACTAAAATAACATGACAGAATCCTTATTTTCATTTTACAGAATCTTAATATATATTAAAGAAAACAGCCGTTTATATTTTCCAGCTCAAGTTGAGGTTACGACCTTGACTCGAGTCACTCCAGGTGATTGTTGATGCAATAAAATGGCTGAGAACATTTCTGCCAAAAACAGCATGCAAACAGAGAGGCAATCAAACATGCTGTGGTTCTGATGCTTTTTTCCCATACAAAGGATGGATTACTGCACGCTACAAAAAAGTTTCCCACCAAATGAACCTGTACCTGGGAAAGGGGGAGAGCTGCTGGGTAGGGATGGGCCTGTCAGCTACAATTTTTCCTAAAGTTTCTGCATTTTCTCTGTATTAATCAGGTACAATCTATACAGAATACGTGGTTAAATTGTTTAATTCAATAAACTTGGAAAAAGGAATTAATTTTTTTTTTCTTTTATGAAGGTTTGGGCAGTAAAAGTCCCCAACAGTCCATAATGACCACATTGCAGATCTTTGAATGTATAAACTTAATAAAGCTCATAGCCCCACCTCATAGACCCTATAAGACCTGTGCAAAATGCCTCTGTTGTAACATCAGGCCCAGTTTGGGAAATCTGGTGAGCCAAATATGATCAATAGGTTAGTGTGGTTGTGCAGGGTTGCAAGGGCAAGGCTAAATTGCCACTGCAGTCCAAAAGAAAGGTATAAAAAGCCTTCTTCGTGGATGTTAAATAGTCCATGTAGTTAACACTCAGAACCTCCAGATGATGATAAAACTGCAGTTGAAAATCCACCAAGCAGCTCAGTTCCCGCAGTGGCTTTTCTATAATGCCTGTAAAAGAAACTATTGCCAGGATCTGGACCAAACTCAGCACATACATGGAGGATGTTATCTTGTATTAACAAAACAAGTTTTGGGAACACCATCAAATATTTTGATTTTATATGAATTATTGAATGTTGTTAATGGGATTTCCCATTTCAAGTTCAGTGTTTTTTGTGACGTCAATCTGGATCAGATCCAGATGAAATTTACCTTAATGATACAGACATAGACCCCATATCATCCTGTGAAATTGGAAGCAAATCTGTTTAAAAGTGGTTGAGATATAATTTTTAAATTCCAGCCCAATGTTAATTTATGGGATTTTGAAAATTTTGGATTTTTTTGCATCCAGATTAATGTACATATCACCACCAAAATCTAATTATCTCTAAGTTAGGCCATTACCAACACCTCCTGAAAATTCAGCACAATCCGTCTAGTAGTTTTATGTAATCTTGCAAACAAACAAAGAAACAAACAAACAAAGAAACATACACCAGAAAAAACACAGCCTCCTCGGTGGAGCTAACAATACTGATCTTGTTCAATACCACAACAACAAAAATTGACACATTACATATGCCGTATTGGGCAACTTTTCTTTCTTTATAAGCAACAAATAAACAGAACATTTACACTAGGGGTGGGAAATTGGCTGCCCAAAAGCCACATGGGCCCATTCCACTAACTCAGTGCTGCCCACAAGTCATCTTGAAATATTAAAATACTGCAACTAGAAAGCACTCGGAGAGCACGACCCTCCACCAAGGAACCTCACATATTGCTGTTACATCTATAAACAGTGGTTCCATGATAAAGTTACCATCATAGTATGACTTCTTGGCCCTGAAAACCCACACCTAGCACTTGAAATCATGTTGATATCATTATTAGTTAGACAGTTACTGAGCAAAAACAATTGTGGTGGTCATAAGTAAATTAGCCAGATAAGAAAAAAAGAAGTCACTGTGAAATTACAATGTAATTTAGATGAAAATCAAAACATGCTTTGTGTAGATTTCTCTTTAAAAAAAAAAGGGGTATATCACATTTGAAAAAAATAGCTGGGGATCGATTTTTATGGGCTTGTTTTTATCAATCTGGTTGCTTCTTTCAGTCAAAAAATCTCGCAACATTTGTCTCACCTGGTATTTCTTTTAACAAATTTTAACATTTCACAAAAATAACTTTCTTTCCCTGCCTTACTCCTGGTTAAACAGCCTTGACTTTCTTCTACAGGGGAATGATAATTCAGCTATAGGGCAGGTGGCATTTTGCCAAAAACAACATGTAAACAGAGAAGGAATCAGAGAGGGCATGTCCAAACGGTTGTGCTACACTTTCCCAAAATAAAAGATGAATTCCTTCAATCCAACCGACATAAGTGTTTACCACGGAGCGATACTGCTCCTGGGAGGGGGTAAAGGAGGTAAGGGGGGGGTTGGCTTGGACTTCAGATACTCTCTCTTTCAACATAAAACAGAAAGTTGTTTTTTTAAACGTCTCAGCCAAAAGCCTCTCAACCGTCTCAAACCATATTTCAAGATCAGTCAAGATCAGAAACTGAACCTATCTCAGTGCCACACTCAAAACGTTGGCCCTCATTTTGCTATGACCCAGGACATCAGACCCATTTTGGCTAACCACAAAATCCAGCATATGGATCCCACTGGTACAGGGAAAAGTGTTTTTATAAGTGTTTCTGAGTGATTATGTATTTTGTATTAATTTTAGTCCAAAACATGCATTTTTTAAAGATTTTAAGATAAAATGCTGACAAAGTCTAACTCTCAGCATGCATGAAGCATGCAAAAGATACATCAACAACTCTTTTTATTTAGAATGACTAAGTTTGAACAAATGCTGCAGACTTTTGCAGTTTTTTTAATATGGACCAAAATATTAAGAATAAAAAATAATATATGTTTAACAGGACTGATATTGCTGGTGTGAGCTTGCTCAAGGTTTAACCTTATTTATTAGACCAGAAAATGTAACAAACAATCTTATTATGTTTCCTTCTTATATTCGTAATGCTCTGAGGTCTCATTGTAAAGGTGGAAAAATCAGGTTTATCATCATCACAGAGCAGGTCTGTTTCAATAGTGTGTGGGAGTAAAGGGAGAGTCACTGTCCACTGTGAGACATACAAACATCAACCCCACCTCCACCACCAGCTCTACTGAGAGTCAGTGAGGAGTTTTGCAATCATTCCTCTTTACATTTTTACTCCAAGGTTAAACATTCCCCAGCAATAACATTCTGTGTGTAGAAAACACGGCCTTATAAGCCATATGTTCCCATTTCCAAGACATGCACACATTTTTACACATTTAGTCACAGGCCTCAGACAAAGAAACGTATCTCTCTGTGAATCTCTGTCGTAGATGACTTGTTTTTCCCAAAGAGATGGAAAAACTACCCAATGGAATATTAGAAATTCTGAAAACTGACCACACAAATGTGGGGAAATTCATGAAATGGAGCCAGACTCAAAATATTTTTGCAACAAAAGATGGTACAAAAATGTTCCAAATTAAAAGAGATAGCTACTATAAGGGCTCTATAAGGTTTTGGTTTTTCTAGCGTATTAATATATGACAGTGGTTTTAATTATTATGACAGTCATTTATTTCTGATTACTTGCCTGCCCTCCCTCTGCCCATTGAAAATGTAATGAGCTGTGGTCATGTCAGGGTCAAGTTGGAAGAAAGAAAACAGACTTTTTTTAAAGACTGTGTTTTGTTTTGATGGTTTTTTTTGCTTTTTTTTTTTTTTTTTTTAACAAATATTAACAGATATTACTATGTACATATGATTAGATAAAACACTATCATGTAATAGTTTAATACACTTTCCTGACTTGAATTCCTAAAAGAACAATTTCCAGTATTTAGGATGCATGGATAGAGTATTATCTAGGGGTGCAAAATTATCGCGTTAATTGCGATTAATTAATTACAGTCATAATTGGCATGCTATGTTATTAATTGTGTTAATCTCATTTTTAATCTGATTTCACTGTTTCGGTATTTTCAGAGGGCAGAACCTTAAAATACCAGAGCAGCTGGTATTGGACGATTAGTCTGCTTGTCACACTCTTCACAAACTAATCAATTTCAAGCCACAGTATGATGTAGCAGCTAGACCCTGTTGTTAGCCGTTAACTCGAACTACGAGTACTTTAGTCCGTAGACTACCGTTCTATCTTACATTAAATGATACCACACAGATGTGTCATTTGTCACTTTTAAGTGACATGAATCTTGTCAAAGACAATACCCACCAAGTTCACCTGGTAAACTTCTGAGGAGAGCATACTTCATATCGTAGGGTAACGACGACTCTGGCTCTGCATCGTTCGCGCAACATTTCCGCATCTCTCCCAGTTTCCCAGCAGCGATCCTTGGTCGGGAAAAGAGCAAAAACATGATTTCCTGTAAGAAAGCTTGAAGTGACGTTCTTTGCTCCTCTTTTAAAGGAGAAATCGAGTCCATTTCTGATATAACTGCAGATCTTGCTGCATCCACGGAGATCGCTTTTATACACCGCTGTGGTTTTCAAACATGCAGTCACTTCCTGTTGTCGTCACATCCGCAGCTCCCGCCTCTGTCCCCTGATTGGACCATTACAGTTGGAGAGTTTTTATGCATTGGGCTTCTTGTGCTTGAGTTTTTTGGGGGTGGAGAACAATCTTTTGATCTGCCACTATAATCTAATGAATTTCAATGCAAATACCTCAAGTTGAGGGCTTTTTTCAGCAATTTTTTAAGTGAGATTTTAAAAAAGCGATTAATTAGATTTATTAATTACAGGCCATAATCTCTTGACAGCACTAGTATTATCAACCTGGTTTATTATTCTATATATTTCTGATAAAAGACAAGTGTTTGTCGTGCAGTGTTCATCGGGACGCAGGCAGATCACAGCCCAACCAACAGCTTCTGACAGATGAATCCTGACATGATTGATATTTTGGTTGACTGCATTAACAGTGTCAGATATCCACCTGTATTTTTCTACACTGTCATTCTAAGTATGCAAAATTACCTGGCAATTTTCTGCCCTGATTCTTCTCCATCCAAGATGCTCTTGTGTTGAAAGTTGCAGCCCTCCCTTCACCTTTTTATCTTCTTTCATGGTTGATTTTTCATATTCCTTTTGTCGCCTCCCCTCTCCCCTTTTCTATGAATCCCTAAGGGAGAGTGGTTGTCCATCCTTGTGCCCAACTTTTAATCTAGTTACCTTCGCCAAGGAGGTGGTGTTTTTGCCAGGGTCTGTCTGTGTGTTTGTTTGTCTGTTTGTCTTTTGGCAAGATAATGCAAAAACCACTGAATGGATTTACATGAAAATTTTTCCAGAGGTGTGGTTTGGTCCAAGGAAGAACCTGTTGCATATTTGTCTGGATGCAAAAAAATTCCCCAAATTTGCAAAAACTTCCATAACTAAACATTGGGCCGTATTTTAAAAAATCATATCTCTGACATCACTTGATGGATTCGCTTCAAAATTTATAAGATAATATAATAATATACCTCTACCATCACAATCAATTTCATCAGGACATGACCCAGACTGATGTCACAAAAAATATGACCTTTATAATGACAAATCCAATTCATTTCTCCTTGGCTGCTGTGAGGGTTCTGCCCCCTGTGCATCATCATGGGAATTGTAGTTTATTTGCAAACTCATGAGCGGAGACTTGGCCGTCATGTCGGAGCACATGGTGATCCAGAATTGTATCTTGGCGGAGGTCTGTGCTCTTTGAGTGCTTTTCTAGTTACATTTTTGAATTTAATGTTATATTTTGTGCATTGTTTTGTTACATATGTTAATTTTGATGTATTTTCTACAGTGGCTGACAAGGACAAACGGTCTACAATGGCTCAGTGTAGTTCAATAAGAGGAAAACACCTGCAAGAGCAGAA
The DNA here is from genome assembly GCA_037902135.1 of Cetoscarus ocellatus. Lineage (NCBI taxonomy): Eukaryota > Metazoa > Chordata > Actinopteri > Labriformes > Labridae > Cetoscarus > Cetoscarus ocellatus. The sequence goes on from JBAMNC010001127.1 coordinate 23,941, forward strand.
ACACAGCAGAACCAAGAACAAGAGAAGAGCTCAAGGCCTGCAGGGAGCTCTCTAGTATGAAGAGACAGATGAAAGAGACTTTGGTCAAATCAGCCCATCCTAAAGTTGAAGTGCTCACGTATTTGAACCTTTACGGTAAATGCTCCGTGCAGAGTGAGAGTGGCATAACAGGCATGACTTTATCATGGTCCTTTTTTCCTTTTAGTCTGTGAAAGAGGAGTCTTGGCTTAACGTTGGCTCTAAGAAGTCTCATCTTGCAACATAAATGAACAAAGTGTGTGTTTTCAAAGTACAAAAACATATTACTTACCCCCCTCTCCCCCCTACCCACTGCCCTTGGACACTAACCTCCAAGGGCAGTGGGTACTAACCTCCCTGCCTCACACTCACGTCCAGCCAGGTACAAAGGGAGCTCTCCAGACTCTGCACCAACAAAGCCAGTAGCCAGACAACATCGGCCCCAGGGTCCTCAGGGTGTGTGCCAGGCAGCTTGCTGGAGTCAGTGCATGTACTTCAACATTACATTTATCTCGAAATATACATCATAAAAGGGCGTTCTGCTAAGTCTCTCTGCTTTTTAAAATATACAATAGAGTTGTAGTTTATTTCAACATTACCCTTCTGATATCATGAATATGTACTTAAGAGTTTATTTGATGACTGTGGGCAGAGGCAGGCTGACACAACGCACTGACTCTCAGTGTTTGAGCTAAGTTAATTAGAAGTGGGTGAGCTCTGCCCATCTCTTCCTTGTTACTGCACGCACCATTCGAAAGAATGGTGTCCACCTGCTTGTCATAGAGATAGAGGCAAGACACAAAAACAAAAAAAATGCTGGAGTATGCCTTTGAACTGGCTGATCAGGTTTTAGCTGTTCTTTCACCAGAAAGACTGATGTTTACATTGGACTTCTGAGTGTCAAAAGAATCATAAAACAATGAGGAGAAATACACAGAGTGGTCATGCTCTGCAAAAATGAAGCCCAGGTTTTATGTGCATTTCAAGAACGAGTCCTGTTGTGGTGGAAACAGCAACGAGACACACCTTTAGGTAAATGTAGGAGAACAAATGAAACGTGCAGAGAAACAAAATAACAAGAGTATTTACAGTTTGATCTGATGCCTGCTGCTGATTAGGTTACTGAGAAAAAAAAGATGAGATATGCTGTCATGTGGGCTGCAAGGTTGAAAAAATGGATCTGAAATGTGATGTTGAGGAAATCAAATAAATAATTTCATAGAAATCAAACCAAAAAAATTAAAAATTAGGAGTGTGTTTGCATTTGTATGTGTTTGCAGTGTCCATTTTACTGATCAGGACTATGACACACAACAGCTGTTTGAAGGTTTACAGGGTTTTAGTTAAGTTATTGTTATTTCCTCTCACTACCTGACCAGCTGATGGCAGAGACATACAAAACCCCTACATCCCAACTTAAGTTCTAAACACAGGGCCTTTGTAGAGGAAAAGATCAACACAGTAGACAATCTTACTGTAGCTTATTGTTGAACCAACATAGTCTTTGGATTAGTTATAACCTATAAGCAGGTTAATTATGAGGCTACTGGTGGCACCATGTAGGCTGCCTCTGTATGTCTGCCCCGTGACTGATTGACTATCATTAAATGGCAACTGGGATTAGCTCTAGCCCCTTCAGGACTCCGAACAGAACAAGCTGTATTACTAATAGTTGTTAAATGGATAGCACGTATAAGTTAGAGGTATACATGCCCATCTGTTGATAGAACCATAACTCAGCTTGTAATAGATTTTATTTATAACACACTTTACATTTGAAAACAAATCTCAAAGTGCACAAGAACAAATCAATAAAAACAGTCAGCAGATAAAATCAAATAAGATCAGATAAAATCAAATAAAATCAGCCAGGAAAAGCTTTTCGAAAAAGGAAGGTTTTTAGTCCTTTTTTAAAAGCATCCACCGTCTGTGGAGCCCTGAGGTGGTCTGGGAGGGCGTTCCATAGACGGGGAGCAGCAGCCTCGAAGGCCCTGTCGCCCATGATCTTGAGCCGAGTCCTGGGCGGGCGCAGACAGTGCAGTTGGCCTGACCGGGTTCTGGCTGAGGTATGTGGGTTGAGGAGTTCAGTGAGGTAGGTGGGGGCTGCACCGTGCAGACAGTGATGGGTGTGAAGGAGGATTTTGAATTCAATGCGGAGGTGAACGGGGAGCCAGTGCAGAGTGAGGAGGATGGGGGTGATGTGCTCATGTTTACGCACCTTCATCAGGACCCGAGCAGCGCTGTTTTGGACATATTGGAGCCTTTGTAGGCTTTTGGCAGGGATCTCAATGTGAAGTGTGTTACAGTAGTCCAACCTGGAGGATACAAAGGCATGGACGAGCCTCTCTGCAGCAGGACGGGAGAGAGATGGCCGGAGTTTGGTGATATTACGGAGATGAAAGAAGGAAGTCTTGCAAATATGATTGATATGATTGTCAAAGCTAAGATGGGGGTCAAACCTGACTCCCAAGTTAGTCACGGAAGGAGAGAGGGAAAAGTTGTGACTGAGAAAAGAGACGGAGGAAATGAGGGAGGAACGGAACTGATTAGGGGTGCCGATGTGAATGGCTTCAGTTTTGGAGCTTTTCAGCTGTAAAAAGTTTTCACTCACCCAAGCCTTTATCTCCTCCAGGCAGGAATCCAGTTGAGTGACAGAGGAGGAGGGAATGGAGGAGGGGGTAACCTTGAGGTAGAGTTGTGTGTCGTCAGCATAGCTATGGAATTGCTTGTGCAGCCAATTTTTTTCAATGCAAAATCACAGTTCTGCTTTTGGCAGGTTACACCTTGGACTGGTCCCTAGCTTTAAAGAAAAACCTCCATCCAGCTCTTCTGTTTTTTTTTCATGACAGTTTGTGAAACTGTGAATCTGGTCCATAAAGGCGTAAATGTGAGGATTCCTCCTCCCCTGTCCTCCTCTCCCCGCTCCCTCGCTGCTTCACTACTCTCTGCTGCTCGAGTTGGGGCGTGGCTTCACGGAGATGCGCCATGGCAACCACACACCTGTTTCCTGTGTTCTGCATTCAGCGCTCACTATAAGAAGGGCTCGTGGTCTCATCTTCCTCGTCGGTGGATTTCCACTCATTACGTGGTTTGTGCTGACCATTTTTCTACTTACCTTGTTCCTCGTTTTTGGCTCTAGCCTTTTTATCTCTCCGCTCTGGAGTTTTTTGCCTTTGTGGATTTTTGTGACTGCATTCTGCTACTTGTGCTTAAACTAATCCATCTCTTCTGCTTCCTCTCTTCACAGTGTTTCTCCATGAGCCTCCACCACCGCCTGCACTTGTATATATACTCACTAAACTATTACTGCCTTGGATTCTGATTGTAATAAAATCACTGTCAACTTGATTCTGCCTCCGTCTTTGAAGCTTCTGGGTCCAACATTAAAACTACCTGGATCAATCCGTAACTGTAAATGACCTTTACAGCAGGGGGGCTCTGCATGATGGGAGCTGCAGACTGCACAGGCACATAGAAAAGCTGGTGGTGTCCTCTCATCCAGAAACATCTTACATTCTCATTTCATCCAGTTTGACGACATGAGCTCATGGTTTATTCACCTGAATCAACAGGTTGTTTCTCTGGTCCTCCTCTTCCCATAGCAGTGTCCTCCATTTTTCATTCAGACCTGTTGACTTTCCATCTACAAAAGTTTCTGCATGCAAGTATTCCCAAATGTCCAAATTTAACAGCTGTCACATTTACTTTAAGAATTTCCCATTTATCTAATTTGAAATGGGTTTATTCTTCCAGTTAGACCTGCAGACTGCAGTTAGTCCGTACACTACCAACAGAAAGACACCTATAGGCTGTGCATAGTGAAGTAGTATCAAAACAAACTGGCTTATGGTAGTAGAAAAGTAAGTTGTTGGAGATGTGTTGAATACAGCCTGCAGTCACCCGACATTGTTTTTTGTGGCTTTTTTTCACCAAAGATTTCTTAAATTATGCAATAATAATACTAGAAATACATTTTATTTATGGGCGCCTTACACGACACTCAAGGCCACCTTACAAAAGTACAAATAAAAAGTGCACTAAGACAAGCAAAAGAACAGGCATAAAAACAGGTGTAAAAAACAAGCAATACAATACAACAGACAGTGCCAACGATCAGAGGGAGTAGGAGAGTCTAAACAGAAGAGTTTTGAGTCTTGATGTGGCAGTTTTGGCCCAAAAATATATAGCCCTGACTTCTGTGCCAGTTCTTTTTGTTCAGAGGCAGAGCTTGAGCGCCAGCATTGTGGCTAAAGTTTATGCTATTGCCTTGCAACCCACACAGATCTACATCAAAATTCCTGAAATATCCCTATAATCTCATCATCAAATAGATGCCAAGGCAGATCCACATAAATATGCCAGCAGAGCCAGTTTGGCGTGACATGCATTTGACCAGAGTAGGCTTTCTTTACTGACATGATTTTTCTTGGAAACAAATCTTGATCATATCAGCACACACCATTTCATTTGAAAAGGTACCATCATGCTATATTATTTTTCTTTTAGAGCAGAGGTAACCACATAGTGCTTTTTCATGGTTCCCGGGGCTGCTGGTATTTCTGCTGGCATTTAAATGCCTGTTCAACACTTACACAATCAACAAACAAAATATAATGCACCCGTTGGCCTCTAAAAGGGTGACAAAGGGTGGTAGTGCATCTTGGATGTCTTGACCATGGCTATGTTGTAAGGATGTGACAAGATCTGAAAAGACTTCAAAAGACCGTACAGTGAACTAAGCGGTAGAGAAATTTGGAAGTCGTTGAATTGTCAACAAAGTATGCTGCAGAAAAATAACTGGGTAAGGAGTTTTCTCAGCAGCTCAGTCCCCTATAACCTGGCACATCAGATGGACCATTCAGTATATTTAAGCAGTCCATGTGAGAGCCCATAGAAAGTGTTTGGGGAGGGCAGAACCTTTCAGAAGCAAATCAGTCCATCACATTCATTATGGGACATTCAGATAATTTAGGAGAGGGGTGCTTCTGCACTGCAGAACATGAACCATTTCATAAAACAAACTCTTGTCAAAACAGGTCAGAAGTGGAGCAAAAATATATTTTTGAAAGCCAATGGGAAGCTTAAATTTGATTTTCCTCTCCCCTATTAGCATATGAGGCTTACTAGTAGTACTAGTGAACATTTTTAGGTCTACTAGTAGTACAAGTCGACCTGAAAACAGTCTACAAGTTTTACTAGTGACCATTTTTTGATCTATTAGTAGTAATTGTGACACTTTTGCCTCACTAGTACTACAAGTGACACATTTTGCTTCAATAGTAAAGTCTATTAGCGCTCTAGTTGACATAAACTAAGTACATTTACTCGAAATTCAAGATATATTAGAGCTTAACTAAGGTTGATATCACCGATATCAATTTAATGCCCAAACGACTTTCCATATTATTGTGTTCAGTTGAATACAGTCAGAACAGAATTCAGCAGTTTTCAGTTATCAAACAAAAGTACAGTACATTTCAGTTCAGTAGCCGTGGTATGCTTTACCTGTTATCTGTGTATGTGTGACAAAATAGCAAATAAACATGTTGTGAATATTGACTGCACAAGTGATTAGCCCCGCTTACTGCTAAAAAAACGACTTAAAACAAATTATTATTACAAGATTTAAATTATAAATTACACATGGGTCATTTTTGACCAATGTGTGGAAACTTGACATCGTAATACAAAAACTGGTTCTGTTCATAGAATTAAAAGGGAAAAATGAAAATAAGGATATGTGGTAATCAAAAACATGATACTTAAAGAATACTTGTAAATAATTACTCATAAAATGAATTGATTTAAAAAGATGGAGCAAAGATAAAGTTAGCCAGCATTAAATAGCCATAGAATTGCGGGCTTGGTCACCAAACTCAGGGTCAAGCTCAGTTTCTAATACAGAAACAAACCTTGTTTTTCACTGAGGGCCAGGAAACTGTGTCAGCAACATTTCTTCTGCTGATTGATTATGGAGATGTGCTGTAATTGGGTGCTCCTCTTCAATGTCTCCAGTCCTTAAACACTGTTTATCACAGTGCCTTGAGGCTTGTTACTGGTGACGGCCGCCTCACGCATCATTGTGACTTGTATATTAAATCTGGTTTGCCTTTCTTAAGTGCACGCAGGTATATGCACTGGCTGACCCTGATATATAAGGCTCTTCTTGGCTTAGTTCCAGCTTATTTATGTACTCTTCTTCAGAGAACTAAAAGCCGCTATGCCTTACGGTCCTGTGACGTTTTCCATCTCTCTGTTCCTCGCATCAGAACTGAACTGGGGGAAGAGAGCGTTCAGTTTTGCTGCCCCCACGGCGTGGAACTCTTTACAGACTGAACTGAAGCTCACAGAGCTGATCTCACTTGGAGCCTTTCGGTTCATGCTGATGGATAAACAGCGTAACACCATTAAACAGTGCCTGTGTTTCTGAGTAGTTATTTATGTTTAATAAGCTTCTAGGGCTGAACAATATATCATGATCGTATCTATATCTAGATATGAACATTCAACATATTAATATCGAAAAAGCAACAATATAAACGATATAGATTTCCCCCGCGCTCGCCTTGCATGTACAGCTCTGGAAGTCACGACAAATTTAATTTTTACGATTGCCCTTGAATGCACCGCAAAGGCCAGCCAACCACAAACCTTATTTCATGCTTGCTGTGGATCAACAGCTGAAGCCAACCAATGACAAACATATGAGGGCGGGAGTGAGGAAGACGGAGACGGAGACTGACGCACACACACACACACACACAGTCACACACTACATCCACAGCGGGGAAATTAAAAAGTAAGAAATAAAAGTGACATGAGTGCGGAAGATAATGCTGATTTGGTGCCAAAACAGAAATCATCCTCCATTATTTGGAGGTATTTTGTATTTAAAAGGATGATGTGAACCAGAGCCAGGTGTTGTGCAAGTCATGCTTGGCGAAAATTGAGACAAAGGAAGGTAGCACAACAAACATGTTTTACCACCTGAAACAACACCATTGCGTGCTGCACAAAGAGTGTATGGCAATGAGAGAAACACCGGGGACTTCTCAGTCATCCCAAAAGAAGTCAAAGATAAGTTTGATTGCTGATGCGTTCAGTAGCGTTACACCATACAAGTCGACGTCCACTAGACATAACGACATTACAGAAGCTATAACATACCACATTGCAAAAGACATGGTACCCGTGTACACAGTCTCAAAAGAGGGCTTTAAAAAAATGGTTCAGACGCTGGACAAGCGTTATAAAATACCATCCCGAACACATCTTAATCAAGTGGCCATTCCGAAACTCTGACCTCTTGGCCAGGTCAACCTTTTGAAAGAGATCTTGATCTCAATGGGTTTTTATCTGGTTAGGTTAAATATAAATAAATAAATGCGGGTCATTTTTTACCCATGTTGTGCATTAAAAGGGGTGTACCTATGTTGCGCATCAAAGGGCTATGCAACACTATCAATCTTAATGTCACTATTTAAGGCCATTGGGATGCCATTCTCAGTGGCCATCAGCATTGAAGCCCACATCAGTGGTTCCTGACCATTTTTTTAGGTCCCAAACCCCACAGTCCCTCCTGAAGCCATTCAGTGATTATGTTATGCATAGTGGAGCTAAATATATGCAAATGTTGATGTTTGCATTGATTTCAAGCTCTGCTCTGCTCTAGGTGAGGAAATGGGTCATCAGGTGGAGCAAAGCCACAGCACAAGCAGGATGCTATGCAGACAGACTATGTTGGAAGTGCAAGTAAGTGCGTTATCATTGTTTAAGCTAACATATGTAAACCATTATCTGGGAACCAAAGTTGACAGCTGACATCATGGTGGCACATCTATTGTTTATTCTATGTGAAAACCTTATATCAGAAATGACACTGAAACCCTAACACTTAGCACCTGAGAGTTACAAAAACACTCACCACAGATATGACACATAAAACCTCCAGGAAAGACCCATCAAGTTGTGCTGCTGTAGTTGGGCAACTCAGGTTTACAAACTCAGCACTTTCTTGACACTCAAGGACCAGTACAACAATCAACAATCAGTAAAACACAATGGATAAAACCAACAAACAATAAAAAACGCTAAATGAAGTCAAAAGGAGGCAAAAGGTGAGGAGAGGATGGTTAAAGTGAGTAGGTGGTCTTGAACAGGTGGGTTTTCAGTCTGGATTTGAAGGAAGGGAGAAGGTCAGAGTTACAGATGTCTGGTGGAAGAGAGTTCTAGAGCTATCAGCATCCAAGAGATGGGTGTGTGCAAAAATCCCAGAGGACAAGGCTGTCTGAAACCAACAACCATGCCATGTTCAAGCTCAATTCTCTCTCTTTTCAGAAATCTCAAGACAGATTCTAATGCTATACATTGCTGTACATGGTACCAACTCTCTTTAAAAGCACTGTGGGAGAAAACAAGCCACCAAAACTGCGTGGCGTCATCACACGCAACAAACAGTTTGTTTACATGAACATAATTTCCCACTATCAAGATGCTTTGTTCAGGCACTACTTTGGGACATAGCACAGCCTATGTGCTCGCAAGCTAGCAGAGTTGATGAGTGTGCTTCACAAGAGGAAACAGCCACTACCAAACAGGATAAACTGACGATTTTTGCAGCAAATATGACCACCATTTACTTTGGATACTTGTGAATACGTATATGAACTGGAATCCAGAGGAGAAACTTCTGCAGATGGAGAGTCAACAGGTCTGAACTGAAAATGGAGGAATCTGCTCTGAGACCTGGAGGACCAGAGAAACAAATGGTACCTGTTGATTCAGGTGAATAAATCGTGAGCTCATGTGGTCAAACTGGATGAAATAAGAGAGTGACTGAGAAAAATCACCTCAGGATGTTTCAGGATCTTCAGGATCACAGGAGATCATCAGCTTTTATACTGTATGTTGGTCTGCAGTGTACAGCTCTCATCACACAGAGTTTATAACCATATGGGCCAGATTCATTGTTTTACAAACTCCAAGGACAAAACAGAGGAACTTAATGAAAGTTCATCTTCGAAGTAAGTGTTCAGCTCACACTGATTGTTCATTTTGTAAAGACAGAAGACACGGTTTCAATGATAAGTTTACACTGTTGTGGGTAAACTGAGCTCTTTGTCTAATGACTGAGCTTGATCAGCAGGATAGTCCTCAAACATTCTTACATTTGGTTTATTATTTGGGATGAAGTATTATTTGCGTAATTGGAAAAATTAAGTCAAACCGTAGTTTGATCCTTATCTTGCTGGCAGAAGGACATGTAAGCTGCGTCATGTCTCTGTTTTTGCGGCTTGTTTTCTCCCACAATTAATTATGCCAGACTCATCCTGACCATTGACCAACCTGAGTTGAACATGAATAAATACACAAAGAAGAAACTCTTTTTGATACCATACTAACAATACTTTTAAATACTCACATTGATGACTTTGATTGTGTGTAGGCTTTTTAATCTAATGGGCTGGAAATGATGTTGGAAAAATCTCAGTGTATATACAGAATTGGTCTCTTTGGACTGAAAAGTTGTTAGATTGAGTAGTATTTAACTATAAAAGCCAAATGTGAAGTGGTGAATAAAATTAAAATACTGAAAAAGCAATGTTTTACATTACAGCTCTAATTACCTCTCACTCACTGATGAGTTTTGTAATTAATGCCAAATTTCTCCTCCTCGTGCTTTGGAAGATCCCTCTCATTATTTCTTTGAGCAGGAACCCCACATGCTTATTAAGGTTTTTATTGTAAATGTTGTGCATTAAACTGAGCAATTACACTCATAATGATTCCTTTTTAAAAAGGAAACATATTTTAAGACTTCCCCACCACTTCCCCTGCCTGTGTCTCTAAAAAAAGGCTCCAGTAGTTTCCTGAAACAGCAGCTGGTGAGAGTTAAAGGAACATAGAGGCACTGGAAGGCAATTTCCTTCAGCTGCTGATGTTTGTTACACTTTGTTCTACAGGTTAGTGGATCAGGCTTTCAATACAGAGCTTCACATGCTGATGAATGATGACTATCATGAGGACATCTATGATTGGTTAGGCCTGTGGTCGCCTGCACATTTTGGAAGTTGGCTGATTTTACTAAAGACATCGGTCATGGAAGAAGTGAGTGTCACTATGCTGGCATCATAAGTCATCAGGTTCCAGGAAAATTTAAAGAATCTCCATCAAACATTAGCCAGTTTTTATGAATGTTTATAAATGAAGAAGCAACCAAATCAGGGGCTGTTTAGTCAAGTAGTTTGCTCTACTTGGTCAAAAGGATTAGGGTTCAAGCCCAGCTCCTGCTGTTACATGCTGATGTGTCCTTAGGCTACACAATTAAAGGAATACACCTGCATTTTTTGTTTTAAGTGTCTTGACTCACTCCCAAGTCCATGACAAGCAGAGAAACACCATTCTTCCGACTTCTTTACAGCGTTATGTTCTGTTATCTATTTTTAGACTAGGATTACCACTCAATGTAATATTCAAATGAAATACATACAAAACTAAGCCAAAGGGTGAATGCACAAACCACTGCGGACGTGTTTCTAAGTAGGTAAACAAAACAAAGCACATCTATGGTGGTTTGTGCATTTAAAAAAACAAGTCACAACAGGCACACAAGACCATCTAGAGTTCATCTGATGACTGTTGGCTGAGACAGGCTAATGCCACCCATTGACTCCAAGTGTTTGAGCTAAGCTAATTAGCGGTGGAAGAGCTTTGCCCATCTCCCTTGTAACTGCAAGCACAGTTGAAAGAATGGTGTCTATCTGCTTGTCATGGATTTAGGAGTGAGGCAAGACATGAAAACAAAAAAATGTTGACATTTCTCTTTAATCCCAAGTTGCTCCCACTGCTGCATCAGAACTGTGTAAATGAGTCTGAAAGCGTGAGGATGTGTTTGCTGATACTGATGAACAGTTAACATATAAACTCAGAGCCATCAGTGAGTGAATGTAAGTGCAAATGTGTAGATGTGACCTACGTTGTAGAAGTGCTTTGAGTTGTCAGCAACCTCATTCACACTTACAAAAAAAAAAAACCCTTAAATCATCCAGACCTTACCCGGTTGATCCGTATGTTGAACACAAACAGATGAGTTTACCTGCGTGAGAAACGCTGACACAACCCTTTTTTTTTTTTTTTTTTTTTAAGTCAGAGTAAGCTTATGAGTGAATGCTGCAGTTAATAGCTGGGGTAATTCTCAAAGGTGCATGGGGAGGGCTGGTGGTATCATCCTTGCCAGGATTGATTGAAACAACCGCTGCAGTAGGAGAAGTTTAATTGATTATATGAGGAGCAACACAAACTCAAATGTGGGACTGGACGTAGGAGTTGTTTCCACTGCACATCACCAAAGTTATGAAGAACATCTTCTCCACAACCATCACCACCGGGTCTCTCGTGTGCTGCTGTTGTCTGGGGATTGGCATTTTATCCGATGCGCAATCAGTGCATTGTGGCATGGGTCTATGGTAAATTGCATCGGTTGGAGTGGTGCATTGGATTAGAAACTGGGCTGAAACCACGATGCATCGCTTTGTAAAAGCTTTGCATCGGTAAAATCCGATGTCATGTTATTATATGTATATTTTTTTAGTTATTATTTTCAGTCAATTCACTTCCATAATTATCTCTCAGCTGTTAAGTTCTCATTAGTCCTCGCTGCTTAAGTAGCCTTCTGTAAGTGATCTGTCTTCATTTGTTACAGGCTTCTTAATGATGATAAGTATGACACTGCTTATGCTCTTGAAGGAACAATAAAGTTGAGTTGAATTTACACAGATTTGCATTTTGATTGCATCGTGATTGCATCATGGTAGGAAGATAAATCGTATCGTCCTGAATTGGTAGAGACTTCATGTGAATCGTTAGTGTATCGTACCGTAGACTACATATAGAGATGTATATCGTATTGTCCTGGGGATGGAGATTTCCATCCCTACTTTATCCAGTATAATCACCTTGCATGTATTCACTTCTGAGTGTTACAGTGCTCCTCTCCGCTCTATGTTTGATACTGTTGATGTGTTATTTATCACTGTAGTAAGGATATAAAATGCGATCATAGGGTATAGCTCTACCATGAACACTAACTTCAGCTGTGCATTTTGAAGTTGTGTCCTGCCCCTTGCCCCCCTTCATCACTTCTCCTTCATCCAGGACATACTCCTCCTTGCTGAGTGGAGCAAGTGTGAATGACCATGTCAGGGAATTACCTGGCCTAAAAATGATCCTTATTATATCAATCAATTAATCAATCTTTTATTTGTATAGCGCCAATTCATAACAAGTGTTATCTCAAGACACTTTACAACAGAGCACAAAGCTCTTCATATTATGGATACACATATATGCATAGATACATATATACATATAAAAATACACATATACATATATATACAAATATATACATCCAACACCCAACATGAATCCATATAGCCAATCATGAATCCCTCCATCATGGTGGCAAGAAAAAACCTTCTGTTAAGCAGCAGGAAATCTTGAATGTGGACCCCAGTCTCATGATGAAAAGCAAATCCACACGATGCTGTGTTGGGTGTGTGGGCAAAGGGAGGGAGGTAGGTGGAGACAAGTGGACTAAAGTAAGAACTAAAGCTAGTGACAGATCAATGGACCAATCATAGACCTATCGTCATCAAATTTGTTTCTGCTGCAAACAAATTTATTAGAGGAGGATCCTCATGTCTGTGTGGTTGTGGTGAAAATTTTTATATAAGTATAATCAATAAAAGTCTTACTGAAAGTAAGAATTTATGGTAGTGACGAACTCATGAGTGCCCAGACCACAAGTGCATCCCTACCATATTTGTCTCCGTTAAGTATAAATGTATTAATGGTAGACCTCTTGAGATGTGACACCTCATTTTCAAGAGGGATCTCATGTCCATGTGGAGCTAAAGATAGTTACTATAGATGTATCAACCATGGATAGAAAGATCATGTTAATATCAACATTAACAGCTATAATGATTATGAACTGGAATGAGATGGCCAAATATGTGTCATGTCTGTAATTGTAGTTATTGAGGCTTCGTGACTCCACAGCAGCAGGCAGTCTCCACCAAGGATCCCAGGCCGTTATATTGGCTTTCAACCTGTAGAGTGAAGAATTTTAAGCACATTTTCAAAGTTTGTTAAATTTGGATAATTACCAATGCCAAGGGGGTTATGTTTTTGCCAGTGTTGGTTTGTTTGTCTGTTTGTTTGTTTTATTTGTGTTCGAGATAACTTGAAAAGTTATGGACGAATTTGGATAAAATTTTCAGGAAATGTGTGGAATTGGATAAGGAACAAATTATCAGATTTTGGGACTGATCTGGATCACCATCCGGATACAGGAAATTTTTAAAGGATTCTTCAACATTGCAAGATAGGACCATCTTCGCCAAAGTGGACTGAAGCTGCTTGTGGGAGTTGTAGTTTCTTTGCAAACTCACGTCAACATTTTTCAAGCCTATGTCACTACATTTCCCAGCTTCCCTTGCAATTCCAGCGGAGCACTTCTCCACATGGACGGACATGAGCGGAGACGCTCTCATATCAGGGCACGTGGTGATCCAGTATTGTATTGGCGGAGGTCTGCGCGTTCCGAGTGCTTTTCTAGTTTGGACTGAAATGTCTAGATTTGGACCATAACTGTTATTTATCAGTTTGGTATTAAGCAGTAAATGTTGTTAACATCTGCAAATGCCATGATGGATTCTTTTACTTCTAATTGACCTTTCTTTAAAGGCTATTTGCTTTTTCCTTTTGTTTCCAGTTATTTTTCCACATTGAAGTTGCTATTCTGAAGCTTCCTAAAATGGAAGCAAACAATTGTTCTACTAGAGCAAGTATAAAACTCACACATAGTTGCCAGGTCTGCTTATTGTAAGTGACTCTGGGCTTCTTATTTTGAAAAGTTGCTTGTCAATATTGACAGTTGCTGGTTGCATTTTTTGGGGCTTATTCCAAAGTGCAGTTGCTCATTTGGGTTTGTTGTGCCCCCAAACCCAGGAGGGATCTGATGCACTCTCTACTACCAATATAAACTCAATTCAGAAGTTACACAAACTATTTTGTCCCACTCCAAACACAAATGTAAAGTTTATTTTAAAAAGAGGCAAAAAATGATGTTTCCACCAAAAAGAAAACTTTATAGCCAGAATCAAATTAATTTCTAATGTGGCTATTACTGTTTCACCATAATAAAGCTGTAGAGGATCAACATAAAACTTAGATAAAAGCCTGACTTTGTCTGTTGGTTACAAAAATCAAGGTTAGACAGACTGTTTAGTGATAACAGAGTTATTAATAACAGTAGTCCCTCTCTTCACTTCTGTATAAAGAAAAGGATGTTTCACCTCCAAACAAATGGATGTTGAATAAGTACATTGAGAGTCAAGTAAAGAAATGTCACTGTAAAACTGAAATGTAATTTAGATGGAAATCAAAACATGCTATATGTAGATTTGTCTTTCAAAAAAAGTTATATATCACATTAGAAAAACAAAATGCCAGAGGCCACTTGTTTTGGGCTTGTTTTTTATCAAACTGGTTGCTTATTTCAGTAGAAAATTCCAGCAACACTGGTAGAGGTAACAAAACCAGAGAACCTTTACCCCAGAAACATGAGCTTTGTGAAAGTTCACTTTGGTCTATTTCTTTCAATTTGCCTATCTTCAACTCACTTTACCATGAAGCTGCTGTTAAGAGGTGTATCGGCTTTTGAAACAGACTGAGATGGACAGATTTTCAATGAATGCAGTGAGATGAAAACTGGTTGAATTAATAACAGCCTACAGCGTTGACCTGAAATATGAAAAACAAAGGTGATGCCAAAATGTCACATACCATTTAGCATCTGAAATTCAAATAACCATACAGCGGCTTACTTTGCTGCTTTGACAGTCAGACCACCATTAGCTCAACAGCTGGTTATGGGTTGCTGGGCTGTATGCAGGTTCCTTTAAAACGATCAAATGTGACAAATGTCTTCAAGGCTGCTTTCACACCTGCACTATTTGGAAGAGTTGTTCCCAAACAAGTGGGTGTTTCCTGTGAGGCTCTGTAAATTTGGAGGCAAGTGAGCACACAACCAAACTTTGTTTCAGAAGAAAACAAACAAGGGATGATGTTTGTTGACCAGTGGTGTGACCCAATGCTGTTTATCATTGCTCAATGTCAGGGGCTCCCAAAATTTTTTGTCATTTCTGTTGATGCTTGATGCAGGTTAGAGCACTTGGAACTGAGCAGGTCCACAACAGCAGGTCATTCATCATTGTCATGGCTGCACGAATATGTGTGTGCTGTCTTTTGCAGAAACTACCATGTATTTCATTTTGTTGATCTCTCTAAAGTTAATATCAAGAACTGTAATGATAGTGGGATGAAACCAAAGGAAAGACAGAATATTTGTAATTGTAGTAATTGAAGCTTTGTGGGTCCACAGCAGCAGGCCGTCCACACCGATACAATCACAACTGATTTCTTAAGACATAAGTGGTTTTAAAAACATATTCAGACTGAGATATTGCAAGGAAAGAAAGAGTATTTTGTCATGAGTGTTTTTTTCTTGTTTTTTTATTTGTTTTAATGTAAATGTAAATGTTCTTTATTTACACAGCCCTTTACAACAACCCTTTCGGTGAACCAAAGTGCTTTACAATAGGTAGTAAGTAAAAAGCAATAAATGAAAACAATTAAAAACAATTAAAGTCAAGAAAAACAATAATAGCAATAAAAGCAATAAAATAGAAAAGAGAGAAAAAAATACAATACAATAAAATAAAGGTCTTTCCAAGTACCAGTCTACAACACTTATGACAGCCCAAGGTGGCACAGCCCAATCAGCGTCCTTTAGAGCAGGGTGGTTCGAGCGGCGAGAAGACTGCAGGAAGTGACTGCTTGTACAGATTTTAGCATAGATGCTAACAGCAACTGTAGCAGATTTAACAAATCTGGACCACAGTTGCTGAATGAAAAACAATTAACTACACTACAAACTCCTCTATCGAACGGATATTAATAGTTTGTTTCACAAAATGGCTCACATTTTGTCCTTTAGTCCATGGCAGTCGTACATAATCTGATTGGCCTGCAATGACTGTGACTGACGGATGGATCGTCCAGTCACCTGCTAGATAAGCTTCTGAAAGGTACTGCCCATTCACAAACACTTTGTTTGGGCTCTTTCTCAGATGGACAAGTGAAATATATTGAACATTGTGTCAGGTTAGTCAGTGTTCAACTGCAAAATGATGACATTTTAAAAGGAATAAGAACCCTGTATGTGATTTTTTAATTCTTTGAAAATGAATTATTGATTTTTGCCTCAGCTTTTTTCTTTGTAAATGATTCAGTGCACATTTGGATCATAAAAGCTAATTAGTGTCCTCCTGTAAAATATACTTTTGACCGAGTTTTAACTTTTTTTGAGATATGGTTACACTTGATTAGTTGTCAAGTTCTAAGCAGACAGGGATATTGCTTTTCATTAAACACCTGGAATTTTAAAGAATTGAAAACAAAGACAGAGAGAAATCTTAGGTAACACCATAGAAGAACACAGCAGACATGAAAATAATGAGTGTTAATTTATATTCATATGGTTTTATGAAATATTTTCATGACTGCAGAATCTTAATCTTTGATTAATTGAAAGACTCTCCTTGAGTAAAAGCTGCAGATGAAACTGTTGGTTATATTGTGATATTCCTATCAGTCTTTTTGTTGCTCTCAATGAAGTTGTTAGAAGTTGATTCAACACTAACACACTGCTGTGTTGTGCATGAATTTGCGTAAATGTGACAAACAGAATAAATGGTTGAAAATGTAACACACAAATGCAATGCTTGCCTAAGGTTACATATTTTTCTGCTGTCAACCGGCTGATTTTTGTGTGCTTCTTTTGGCTTAAAAAATATTGTGATTTGCAGAAATTTGTACTTGAGACACATACACATACACACGTGAACAAAATTGTTGGTACCCTTCCGTTAAAGAAAGAAAAACCCACAACTAATGAAAATCAGACACTTCTTTTGAATTATGGTTCAACAGAATCATTAAAAAAACAAAAACAAAATGTCCATGTGTGTAAACCTTGCCATACTGCAAACACCTTCTCCTTCTTACTTAAAACAACCTATTGAAAAACAGAAACTGATTTAAGACAGAACTGAAGAGAGTTAGTGCAGGTTTTTTGAAGTGGGGTTGCTAGAGGTCCACGGCATACGTAAATATGAGTGCCAGACTAGGACCACACAAGACTTTCCTCTGTGTTAGAACTATTTTCTGATGCAACAAAGGGCTACGTATCATTCCACCAACAGCTCCCCTCATTAGGTCAGGACAGAGTGCTGCAGTGGGGTCAGGTAGATGTCACAGTAGCACAAACTGATATAAATCGCTAAATTTGTTTTGTTGTTTAAAATGTGGACATCAGGCCTCACCTTTCTGCAATGACAAATTGTGTGTTTGCATTGCCCGTTTTACCGATCAGGACTTCAACGCAGCACAACAGCAGTTTGAAGACTTACAGAAATTACAGAGCCCTGATGAAAGGTCCAGGAGAAGCTGTGTTACTAGGTCCCACTCATATCAACAATAGGCATCCAAGATTGCAGACATGGGCTCCTACTTAATGCATTTGCACCACCAGGTAGATAGATATCCTCTCATAGCTAACAGCAAGTCGTCATTGCTAAAGTTGAAGTTGTTTTGTCAGTTTAAGTGAAGTTAATGTTTGTTGATTCCTCTGACGACCTGACCAGCTAATGGCTGAGAGATAAAAATAACCCCTTCGTTTCAACAAACTAAAGTTCTCAACACATGGACTTTGTCAAGGAAAAGTTGAACGCTGTAAAGAAGCTTATTGTAGAGTATTGTTGAGCCACCATAGTTATTAAAGTAGTTCTTACCCTAGGTGGGTTGATTACAAGGCTTTCGGTTGCACCATGTATTGCTACCGGCTACTGTCCGCCCCCAGATATCTCCCCCTAGGAAAAGCTTGCAAGTTCATGTACTGGCACTCATGTTAAGTAGTGCCATAGGCCTCTACCAGCACCACTTCAAAAAGCCTGAACTAACCCTTTAAGGCTGCCTGACTGTAGCGACACAGTGCAGGCTTAAAGTCATGCTAATAATGTCCTTCACTTTTCAAAACTGGAAATTTGTCATAAAATAATCAAAGGCATGATGTTAAACAATCCACCCCCACAGTGAGATGCTTTAAACTGAAGCTAATGGTGAACCAGGCTGTGAATTGTTTTTTTTTCTGTGAAATCATCCCTCCCCCACTCACAATGATAGGTTTGCTGCAGCCAGCCTCTAGAGGACACTCGAGGAACTGCAGATTTTGGTGCTTCCACATTGGCTTCATTTTCAGCCTTGAAGTTGTGCTAAGGGCATAGCTCTTTCCTGTGTTGTTGCATGGCTATGTGGACATACAGCATAGATTACAGTATTACAGCTTTGACACTGAGGGCTCTAATTTCCTGGCACAACTCAGGGTGGCGCAGCCTGGCGCACCCCCCGCAGTGGTAATTTCGTCTGGCGCACCACCGTGCGCAGGCAATTTGGTAGACCGGCTGCGCCGAGATGGGTGTGACGGCGCACCAGGGGGAGGTGTCCACAGATTCAGCTTGGCGCAGTGACAATTTCGTGCCAAATAACCGCGCAGAAGGTGGGCTGAAAGCCCGCCAGCTCCAACCTGGTCTATTCTCGGCGCAGGAGAGGCACACCCCAGGCAGTGGTAATTTGGCTGACAGGCGCACAGTGCACACACGTCACCAGAACCTCACAGGCAGGTATCCAGAGTGTCAGGCACATTTCATTGCAATAAACAATCACAGCAACCACTATTTAATGTAACCATCTGAACCAGCTCATACATTTGTATCTATATTAATTGTCCCGTCACACCTGATGTCAGATCAGAGACGTTTGTCATAACTAACGAGTTCACATCTCTCAGCCAACCACAAACAGCCACATCATCCGATACGGAGTATCCGGCTTCTCTCATCTCATGAAATTAAATAGAAAAGAAAAAAGAGAGAGACGCTCGCTGAATAAATAACTCGGTGTCTTAAGGATTTACCTGTTATTGCCCATATTTCTCTGTTTTAATCTTTATTCGTAACGTGATCTAAAAAGATGGAGTAGCCTACACTATATATAGATATATTTTCACCTAAGGCGCTGCTTTTTGGCGATGACAGACCAGTAATGCAGGTGGATCACAAGCATAATGAATGGATTAGCCTGCTGCTGTGTTTACATGTAATTATCACTTAATTTTGTACTCATATTTATGACACAGGAACAGATGATATCTGTCCCGCGAGGTGGTCCACACGGTGACGCACGTCGTGTCCTC
The DNA here is from genome assembly GCA_037902135.1 of Cetoscarus ocellatus. NCBI lineage: Eukaryota > Metazoa > Chordata > Actinopteri > Labriformes > Labridae > Cetoscarus > Cetoscarus ocellatus. The sequence continues at coordinate 43,334 of JBAMNC010001127.1, forward strand.
TGATGTGCGGCCCGGTGGCCCCTGCGCTCTCCCAGTTGCTGCAATAGTGACAGCGGCTCTGACCTTCTTCTCCACTGAGGTGAAATTGTCACTGAGCCTCGCCCGCGGCGCATTTAAAGGCGAGGAGAGGCGTTCATTTGATTGGTGAAGAACACACTCGGCTGTGTTAAACCCACTCAAGGCTACTCTCCTCCCTCTCTGCCATTTGCGCCAGTTGGAGAGACGGAGGCGTGGGTGTGTCTCCCTGCGCCAGACTGCGCCGTGCACGAAACTTGCAAAATGCCCTGGACACACCCCAGGCAGGTGCGCCCCGCCTGCGCCTGGTCTACGAAATTAGAGCCCCGAGTGATATCTCTGACCAAACAGTGGACTGAGTATTTTTAGCTGTGGGTGACGGATTTGCCCAAAATCAGCAGACTCACCAAAAAATCAAGTCAGACCTGCCGACATAATTTCAAATACATAATCTTAACTGTGAAAATCTCTCCAAAAGACGCACTTGCAAAAATGTTATACTCTGTTTTTTTAGCTGCAACTTCATGAAGTTTTTGGGAAATTCATGTTGTCTGTAGGATTATTATGTACAAGGTTTGTGGTTCATCACATGCTGCAATAACACCTGCTTGTCAAGCATATCTGATTGTTGTTGTGGGTGTATATATACATTTAAAAGTCTCTATTAATGAAGAAAATCTTATATGCCAAACATGGCTCCTGTCAGAGAGGCAGAGGCTTTGTGCAGCTCCAGGTGAAAGATGAACCCGTTTGGCAAAGCCCACAGCTCTCTGAGAAAAACCAGTGAACCTAACATGAGAGAGCTGACAGCAGTGAATGCATGAGGGCTTTTTTTTGACTCAGCCATGGCTCCAAAAACATAAATCGCTGTTTATTCAAACCCACAGCAGTTTGGAAAGAGTAAGAGGCTGTCATCTTCACATGTGGATATGCAGCCAAAACATACACAAACATGACGGAGCCAAGAGTAAAGAAATAGATGGATAGATAGATAGATAGATAGATAGATAGATAGATAGATAGATAGATTTCCTGAACAGTTAAAATAATGACATTTTGGACTCTATAAAAGTTTTTTAGGGCTGTAAAATTAATGCTGCCTGTGTTACACTGTTGTATGAGTATAAACAACACACCTCTGTGGTTTATATATTTTTAAATCTGATGTTTTAAGGCTAAAAAAGAGACAATATCATCTAAAACTTTTTGTGATTCTGAATTATGCCTTCTATTAATGAAACGTAAACATAAATGTATCCTGGGGAGACAGAGCCTTCTCTGTTGCCGCCCCCACCCTCTGGAACGCACTACCATCACACATACGAAACTGTCCGAACCTGTCCACATTTAAAACCCTCACCAAAACCCACCTTTTTAGAATTGCTTTTAATGTATGACTGCTTTTACATGTACTTTATGTTCCTTTTCTTTTCTTTTTAATCATGTTTTTTTTTTATTATTATGTTGTTTTCTATGATGTTCTTAACCTCTGTACAGCATCTTTGAGTGCCTAGAAAAGCACTTTATAAATAAAATGTATTATTATTATTATTATAAATGTATATTTTTGACCCCAGTTCCACAGGAGCAACCACACTGTATGGCTTCCTTAGTGTTTTTAAAGACAGTCCTCACTTTTTTTTTTACATTTTTTTTACTGTTTTACAGAGTTTAAAGTAATGATTTTTGGTGGAATTATGAGCACAGAGAGCCTCGAGGAACAGCAAAGCTACATGGAATCTGCAATAGAAGCATTTAAAGTCAAATATTAATTTCTGATTCATGAGCACAGGAAAAGAAATATGGATTTTAGATCTGACAGGCTACCAAACTCTTGTGAATGGCTTAAAGCCACAGTGTCCCTCTGCTCAGTTCAATGTTCAAGTAAATAAATTATGGTTCAAAATTAACTTACTTAAATTTAATCAGCTTACTTGTTTGAAAGATTCATTGAGTTGGTCTCAAACTTATTTGTTGTGTGACTTTTTACTTGTTGGTAAGTAAGGTTTTATATTCCTAATCTCATCTCAAAATGATCAAAAAAGCTTAATATGTGCAGAAAGACTGATTAAAAAATGTGATGATCCTGAAGGAAATTTAATGTACAATAAATAGAGTTAGATTCTATAGGATCACAACATGTCATGTCTGGTCAGCGTTGAAGGGGAAAACAAGCTACTAAAGACAGTGCAGCACCAAAGTTACAGGGTATGGGGACAAATAATAATTCAGATTTGAATCATATTTTATCTACTTGAGTAAAAAAACTGAACAGAAACAAATATGGTTATGACCAAGTGTCAGGTTGCATAACATAACAGATTGCTTTGATGCCTGGCTGGGCTTGTCAAACATCTTTGTTTTTTGCAAATGTGAGAAAAACACTAAACACAAAATACCAGTTTGCAGTTTTGGCGGTTAAAGTTTCTCTGCTCTCTGCTGAAGCACGTAAAATTTAAAAGCATTCTCAGACTGCAGTAAAAACACCCTGCTATTTACAACATGTACTGTGTAATTTAGTTTGTCATGTATAGGTGCTGCTGTAGGTTTTCTATAGTACCAACACACATGTGGTACAGGCAGAGAGGGATTACTTAACACCATGTACAAAGAAACAGGGCCTGAGGGGAGAAGGGGCCCACAACACAGAAGATCAGTGTGGAGTCACTCTTCATGTGTCTTTTTAAAAAGTCAGGAGCATTATCAGAGGCTCGACGGATGAAATAAGCCAAACAAACAAACATCCCAAAGACCTGAGTCAAACTTAAGTGGATATTTTGTGAGTGTTTGTGGTTGTAAAACTGTTTGCAAACAGGTTGTAAAAATGTCTAAATCACTGATCTATGATCTGAACAAGCCACAATAGTGGCGATAGTAGTAGGTTGAGACAGAAAGAGAAGCAGCTTGGTTGAGTTCTTTGTAAAATATCCTCAGGTGTTGCTGGTCAGCCCCGATGGCTGTATGGAGGCATGCTGGTGCCTCAATTTTCCCCTTTAGGGGTGTGCCTAAATTCCACCATAAACCCTCCCATTTATGCAATTGCAGGGTGTTCCTGGGATATGGCGCTTTTCTCACAAGAACACGTACAGTGGGCAACCTTTGCCTTATTAAAGCAGCTACACAGGGAATGTCATTACAACCATGAGGGTCCCATCACAGATCTGTCATGGTCCAGCCAAGACTCAGTCAAAGAAAGTGGGGAACATTAAAGTGGCTCCATCTCTACAATGGCCAAGGGGTGCCTCAAAGAAAACAAATCCAAAATTAGTTTTGAACAATTTGTGTATGTACATATATATATACATATATATGTGTGAGTGTACAGACATATAACAGTGAAACAGTAGAAGGAGGGGGGTAAGTCCGAAGACCACAAACAAACAGAATGTTTTCAGAGAACAGTGCTTGTGTCTGTATCTTCATGATGTTGAATGAGATGTTAGTTTGCTGTTAAACTGAGGCAGTCACTCTCCAGGTTCCTCTGCTGTTTGTCTCCAACATTTCTCCTTTGTTTGCCTGCAGTAGTTCCTCTTCAACATATCACAAGGGCTGGGATGCTGTTTTTCAGAGGTTTATAAACTTTCCTCTGTTTCGTAGCTCTCAATGTGCAGACCTCAGTTTGCTTACATTCATGACTGTTGCACATGCAGAGCTCCCTGTGCTCTCATTGGTCAATGTCTCTGACGTGGAGGGACCAATCGTAGGAGGCAGGACAAAAATTAAACCTGATAGACTTTCTGTTGCGGAGTCGTGTGGCGTCCCACACCGGTCTGTAGTCTGTTTCCGATACTGATCCAATACCAATACTTTCTTAAAAAATATATGTCCTAGAAAAATTAAACTAAAAAGTAGTGTATTTAACATTACAGCTCATTCATAATGAGTGTAAGGCATCAGACTACTTGTTGTTATTGTTTAATTATGAAGAATCATCATACAAGTTTCTTTGAAATTGCCAGTAAAATGCAAAATTTTATAAATTAATGCCACAATAATACCACAAGTTTGTCACTACTTATGCTTTCAAATACTCAGATAACCATCAGTCAAAACAAATGAGACTGATTCAAAATAATAATACAACTAATATTTTATAGATACGTTATGATCTTTCTTATTTAGGAAATGTTTTCTAGTTGTATTTATATTATTTAAAGTCCACAATGGCTGTTTTATTGCAAGTATTACGTTAATTGAATTACGCCTATGGCCTATGTAATCCACTGTAAATGTTTTCATCTACAGGCAGACTTACATGATTATTGATTTCACATTCGCATTTATTTATTTTACTGCTTATTTAGTAGCCATAGTTTATAATAATGTGAACATAACATGATTATGTAGTCTTAAGAATGAGGAGAACTCCCATTGTTTGATAACAGACAAACATCACTTTCCCCAAATTCAGGAACAGTGCTACACTTCACCAACAGCTCTTCACTTTCTCTGTCTGTACCTGGCTAGTTCCTGCCTGCAGTGCCTGCAACACTAAAGCAATCAGAAAGTGATTTCTGTCTCGCCCTAGCAGCACCCATCTCTCTTTTCCTGTTCAGATCGCCTCATCATCACCTCATCATATTCTGTTTTATGGTTAGTTCTCAGATGTTTAACGAGGTTTGTGGTGTTCCCACAATACTTCACAGTCTTCCCACACACATCACATGTCGCTTCGTTGCTGTTTCTGGAGCTGAAAAAGCTCCACTCATGAATGCATTTGCGTTCAGCATTGCTGTCGGGTAAAATTAATGAGTGAGCACTGGGCAGCGGAGCGAGTCTGTGACTACGAGCTGTATTTCACATTTGAGTATGACAGGCGGAAGAAGAAGTAGTTCCTACCAAGTGGGAAGCATTTAGACGAGTTTGCACTAGCATTGTTACTTTCCACTGTATTCCTGTTTATATACCACACATTTACCCCAAATTATTAAAATATTAATACTTTTGTGTGAGAATCAGTGACAGAACATAGATCTCTGTCACTGGAAGGATCAATATTTCAGTATCAATCCGCACATCACTACCCCTGACAGCATCACACAGTTCCTGCTGATTTAACGGCTGCACATCCATAATTTTTATCTCCAGTTCCACCACATCCCAAATGTGCCCTATTAGATTAAGATCTGGTGACCTTGGAGGCCACTGCAAAGCAGTGAACTCATTATCATGTTCAAGAAACCAGTCTGAGATGATCTGAGCTTTGTGACATGAAGCGTTCGCCTGCTGGAAGTAGCCACCAAAAGATGGGTACTCTGTGTTAGAGTGGAGATGGAGAAATACTCAGGTAGGCTCTGACCTTTAAATGATGTTCAGTTGGTACCAGGGGCCCAAAGTGTGCAAAGGAAATATTCCCTACACCATCACACCACCGGCAGCAGCCTATTTATACAAGTAAGGACGGATCAATGCTCTCATGGTGCTTCCACCAAATTTTGACCCTACCATCAACATTTGATGAACCAGGCTGTAAACATGATTATTAAGGTTTTATGCACCCCCCCCAACACATTATCGTATAATAGTCTTTCCAGGAAGTCACAATTTCACAATCGCAACAGTCAATGTTCTGCCCCACACAGTAGTGTTAATCATTTTTTCCATGTTTATAACATAATGGTGCCATCCTGTGGCAGTCAGGAGGATTATTTTGTAGATATTAAATATGTAGACAGTCATTGAGCGGGTTGGCCTGTTGCTGCGATTTGTCAGCGTGTCATCCATCTTGGATGTGGCAGATCTGCCCCCTAAACTAATGCAAGGAAATCGACCGAACTTAATAATGCGCCTTTCTACAAAGTGATTTAAGTTAATGCCTTTTATTCACCCATTTACACACACACTAATATATGTGGGAAACAAATAAGCATTAAAAACAACATATGTAACTTTTAATGTGATGATTATAAATGTTATTCCTTGTATGATTAGGACATACATATGCACCAAACTAACTTATGTATTTTTCCAATGTCTTTATGAGTTTTTACAGCTACCAATGTATGTAACACTGTTATTGTGATGAATATTAATATTAATATTAAACATCTGTGTCCTGGTGGTCACAGGGTAAGGTGAAGGATAAAATATAGAAATTATCTCCCACTGTAAAACACAATGCATCACTGATTCCTTCACATTCAGAAAGAGAAAAAAAATAGCATAGTGTGACACTGAATTATCTAATCCTTACGCCCTCAATACCTACCTTGTAGATATGAGCTGGAAAACTGAATATTGAAGGAACAGCTTCTTGTCTTATCCTGACTGTCTGGCCTGTCTTGTCAAATCCTCCGGTCTGACATGCTCACTGCAGAGCATGGAAGACGGACAAGCAGAAAACCCCTCCGTCTGACGGCTGCTTCCCCCTGCTTTCTCTGCTCTTTATCTTTGGGAACCTACGTAGTATGTGAAAAGTTTGCCAAGCAACTAACAAGAGTCAGAGTAGTTAATTTAGTGAAATAGGAAAGACTTCTTCATTGTTTGGAGGCTGGTTTCACTGCGGGAAACCACAGTGTTATGTGTGGGACTTCATGGTATTAGCCACAAAGTCAGCACATTCTGTTCGTTAAGTTGTGTTATAATGGCCAAATATAATCAAAAGTATTTTTTACTCCTGTGAAAGGTAATCCCATGACATCTGGTTTGGACTGTAAACCGGTTGGTACAATTCCATGCAGTACAGAAATGAGGCACCTTCTCCGCTCACTCTTGCCAAGTCCAATATGGTGGCGACGTCGACGATTCAGCGCTCAATGCGGCGTCTACGTATATAATGTGTCTGCATTATTTACTACTCTCATGTATTTTTACCTGCCCTTCCTCTGTAAACTGGAAATAGCAGTATTAGGTGATTCTGTGGTCCGTGACTACAAAGTTGGGTATAGATTCTTTCTTTTCTGCATGCAGTGTCTGTAAGTATAAACAATGTTTATGATCTTTATTTTGACTTACCTTCGGTGTTTTATAAGTGTCTTTAAAGTTTATGTGATGGTCATTGAAGCAGCTTGTGGCTAATAGATATGCAAATGCTACATTACTACTAAGGTAGCTTTACCCAGCTAATAGGCTAATCTTGTGTTGATTTATGTTTAGAAATGCCTGATTTTATTTTTGTGTAAAATGTTAATAGAACGGTTTGTAATTCATGCAGTTTCACAGTCAAGAAACAAAGTAAACTTCATAAAAGTCATCATCTTGTGGAGTTCTTTGGAGACTGTTAAGCTGGTGGGATAGCTAGCATCTGAAACAAGTGAGACCTAAACAATCAACACAAAGTCAGGCAATCTCTGCGAATTTAGCATGGCCTTGCAACTTTGTCTTATCGCCGCAACTTTCCTGCGACTTTGGCCAATCATCTCATCTGACTTCATTGTCTGTAGTTGAGAGGATGTGCAGCTCAAACAGTGCACATTAACTGCTGATATCATTGCTAAAGTCTGAGAAAAGCAGCTACTTCAGGTCTTACAGGGGTACAATTTTTGCATTACATTCAGATGTGATGCAATACAAGCACTGCACAAGTTCAGTTCTACTGTAAAACCTGTCTAGTGGATCATTGCTGTGTGTGGGCGCAGGTGTGTGTATACAGGGGTGAATGGCGAGTAAGTATGGAAATTAGTGAATGACATCGTGTGTGTGTTTGTGTGGTTTACACATGAAATCAGACGGTGACTCCAAGCAGCAGGAAAGAAATCAGATCTGTCTCACCCCAGTTAAACATGACTCTCTGTCTAAATTTGTGTAATCTCTGTCCATCAGTTAACCTTTTCTGTTCTTCAGCACCTTAAAGATAAAAAATCCTGCAAGAATGTTTAGTTGAACAAGCAGGGGTAAACATAACATTTCTGCTTGGGATGGCCCAGCCCCTGACTAAAGACAAAACAAAGCAAAACAAAAAAAATGGGTTGAATGTCTGCAGTTTGGTTTGGGGGACCGGGCAGTGATCTTCCCTTTTTCCACCTAAATATGTTCTACACTTCCCCCCTAAATGGGTGCATAACGAGAGAAAAGGTCATGTGAGGGGTCAGCAGTGATCTTCTGCATCTGTCTGACTGCCATCTTCTCAAATAGGTGTTGAAGATGCTACCTCCCCAACAGCACTTTCAATGTCGTAAAAAAACAATCTGGTTAATTATGTTTTTAATTTACTGCTGATTCCCAAAATAAGCTGGAATTTGATATCTTTGCAACTTAGTACCCATCTATGATGGTCCAGATGTGAGGAGTCATCTCCAAGTTGACCCGGATCAAAAATAATTTCCTTGACATCAAAGTTGAGATGATAATAATAATTACACTGAACAAACAGGCACAACAAAGCGCATTGGCACATTTGTTGTTTCAGCTTGATTATCTTGTTTTGATGATTGTTGGAGGCCAAAATTGTGATTGTGATTATTCCAATTTTATTAATAACCCAGCACACAATGCATAGTGTGAAAGTTAATCAGTGAAAAAGAAAAATGCAACAACTGAGCAACTTCATTTCTAAATTACTGAGTCCACAGAAGTTCATTCTTAAAGTGACCTTACCTGATTAATAAATCATGTATCATACCATATTTGCCCTTTTTGCTCCTGTTCTCTCTGCAACTCAAAAAAAGGCCGTGTGTGAAGCTGTGTGTGCTCAGCTTCTCGGCAGGTCCTGGATACCACAAACCCTTAAAGGAATGTCACCACCATCTAGTGTCCAGCTGTGTGAGTTACAGCCCTGCCCTCTCCTGGACCCAGAGCGCCCCCCAGTGGATTATACAGAGACAGCAGCCTCAGAGCCTCCAGCAGTCTGATGCAGGGGGTCGGATCTTCGTGGAAGTGAAACCAACTGCAGCTCCTGGGAAGAAGACCCTTGAATGACTTTTTATGTAGATAATTTTTCAAAAGAAATTTTAACAGAAATTAGTCCCAGCAAAATTATCACTCCATAATATTTTAGGCTCAGATGTGACAGAAGTCCTAAATTTGTGTTACACATTTATCTTCAATTTTTTATGCTCATTATTGTGTTGATTGGAATTTATTTACAAAATTTATTTGCCCCTATTTTATTCCCTGTCCTAGAATATCTTATTTGAATGGATGGCAGCTGATGATGTAGGGCAGCACACCTTTTATCTAACACGATCCATTTATCCATCCAGTATCTATACCGCTTATCCCCTCTGGGGACGCAGGGGGCTGGAACCAATCTCAGCTGATATTCGGTGAGAGGCGGGGTACACACTTGATCGCAGGACCACATAGAGGGACAGACAACCATTCACTCTCACAATCATGCCAAAGGGGAATTTGGAGTCACCAACAGTGTTAATTTTAACAGCACTTTTTAATTTAGTTGTAGGTTAAGTTTGAGGGTTTTTTGCCTAAAATATTGTTTTAGTTTTAGTCATAATTTTGTCATCTAAATTGTTTTAATTTAAGTCCAGTTTTAGTTGATGAAATTTCACAGCATTTAGTTGATGAAATCTGCTGTAAATTCAGTTGATTAAAATGGAAATTGTAATGTGTAAGGCATTTTTTATGTTTCCTTGAATTTCTTAAGTCATTTTTTACACTTGGATCCCGCCAGCACAAAGCTAAGGCAGTTGTGATTGGATGTCCCTCTTAACTCATCCAACCTTTCCACTCAACCAAAGTAGCTGTGATTCCTAACTTGTCTCTACTTTCTACATGACAAAATTAGGTCTGATGTCTGTCTCTGTCAGACATTTTAGTCTAGTTTTTATTTGTTGACCAAAATATCAGTCAGTTTAGATTTAGTTTTTGTCCATGTGCACTTGTGTTTATTACTGTGTAGTTTATGTCAGGGCATAAAAGGTTGTTGATGAAAACTATGAGAAAAATAATTAGTCAACAAAATTAACACTGAACTGAATCTCACATAGAACCCATCACACCCTAAACAGGATTTTCCACCTTGTTCACATACCATAACAACATGTGCCAGCTCTGGTAGAGTGCTATAATACAGTAAACTGCTGAAGACAGTAACAAAAACATGTCTGTCTGCTCCACTCCCCCCTGCTGTGAATTCTTCTCTGTATTGTCAGGACTAAGCTGACAGACACAGTCTCCAAACTAAATGAAATGCAGTTTTTCGCTGTTGTATTTACCTTTCAAATATGACTGGAGGAAGTTTGCATTGGTCCCTCTCAGCTTTGTTCAAATCCCTTTCATTACTGGAGCATTTGAGCTGGCATGCTTCAGGCCAGGTTTGGGTGATGAAGGGTTAAAGGGGGATGTTTTGGAAGGTCGCGGGGGCCCCACTGGGGAGCCACTGCTGGGAGCTGCTGTCCCTCTGGCTTATTAGCCCCTCATCAGGATTAGTGCAGACAAGAGGCCAAAGACAGAGGGACTGATTGGAGCCTGACAATCTCTTCGTGCCATAAAGAGAAAATATCATTAGAGACGATGCCAGCTGTTTTCTGAACTGCAGACACACTTATTTTGAACTCCACCTACAATATTGAGGACAAAGACAAACACTACTGCTGCATGTTAACAGAAGTTAGGAGGAGACAAAGACCCTCTCACAGACGTGGCCAGGAAAGACCCCAGTTGGTCGCAAATCACTTCATGGTGCTAATCAGGTCTTAGGACCAGCCGGAGTAATTAGTGAATCCGCAGCAGAGATTTGTTTTGTCAGGCAACAACAGTAACTAACTTCAGGAATCTGAGGTCTGATTTATAAAACACTGAACTGAATCTTTAACATTTTTTATTTGTTTTTATTTAACATTTATTTAACCTGATAAGTCCCATTGAGATCAGGATCTCATTCACAACAACGACCTGGCCAAAAGGTCAGCAGCACACATCATAATAAATCCAAAGTCAAGAAAAGATAAGGTCCATGAATTGCAAACACTCTGGAAAAAAATCAACAATTTGGCAGTGACAGTTTTGGGGACAGCAACACTTGGAAACACAGACATTGTTCATAGGGTTCTTGCTGCCTACTGAGTAAAATAAAATGAAAAGCTTTGACTGATGTGGTGTTTACACGACAATGAAAATGGCCTAGAATGGAGAGTTTTCATTTTCGCCTCCCGTTTACACGGGAACGGTGCCCGGAGTGCCTGAATCTGCAAACTTTTGAAAACAGGATCCAGAGTGGAGAGTTTTGAAAACGTATCGGTGTCTGGCTCCGTATAGACAGACGTCACCGCATGCGCAGTACTCCTTCACATGAAGGCTGCGTACGCATACCAGGAACAACAACTGCTTTGGCCATCTACCGAGTAACATGTGTGCTGTTTGCTGTGCTTGGGTTGTTATCCAGAGAAAAATGTCCAGACAGATTTGTTGTCCAGACAAGAAACTCCTTCGTCTTCGTGTGTCCACTTGCCATTGTTGTTTGTGAAAAGTTTGTCTTCTTCGTACGTGTGTAGTAACGCCGCTGTTTCTCAATGAACCAACATCGCCATCTACTGGCCTGGCATGCATTCTACAGGGTTGTCAGTCGTTCTTGTGTCTCCATGTGGATGCAGATTGTTTTTGGAAATGCAAAGGAAAAACTTTTCTGTTTCTGGTGAAAACGTTGTCATGTAAACGGGGCCTGAATCCAGATCTGACATTTTCAGTTCTACAGTGTTCCAGGTGTTGGGGGCAGCATAAAAAAGCTTGTTCCCCCAATTTAGTTCGGACTCTGGCAGTGGGCACTTACCTTCACACACTTAAATTACACCTTCCCAGTACCAGGTTGGACCGACTTTAATGAATTCTGGTGACTGTGGAGACAACTATTCTCCTATTCAAGGAACCAGTTTGAGATAATTAGAGTGTTGGTGAAGCTGTGTGAACTGTAGCCTCAGTTTCTTGTTTTAGCTGACAGGAGAGGCTCTCGGTGTGGTGTTTTGTTGCTGTACCCAACTGCTCCAAGATTTGATTCTCCTTTGACCTCTGGTGTACATTCTGCATTTTTGACAGACAGAGGACAGGAAGTAGAAGTAGTCATCCAGTAGCCATAATTTATGTAATTATATTTTTATTTATATCTGTAAAATGTTTTTACTTTTTACTTTTTGATTCCCTATGCGCCTTTTTACCTCGTGTACTGCTGCTGGAATCTTAATTTCCTGACGCAGTGTTCCAAAGGGATTAATAAAGTTCTATCTCATCAAATCTATCTAATCTAATACTCGGACCAGCCTGTCTAACAACCATGTTCAAAGTCTCTTCAGTCAAATTTATTCCCCATTGCAATGCTCAGGTTGAACTTCAGCAGTTCTTGACGACGTCTGCATGAATAAAGGCAATGAGGTGCCGCTATGTGATTGACTGATTAGCAATGACAAGCAATTTAGTGGGTATCTTTACAAATAACAAATAACCATACTTTACACGAGACAGGGACCCTTAAGCTATTTTCCATCAACATTTTAGGACATAAAATGTCAATGCTCTGTTATAAAAGCTAAAGTTCTCATTTTGATGCTGTTGTATTATTCATTGTTAACTGAATTTGAATTCAATGTTCATGATTATTATTGATTATACTTCTATAAAATTATCATTACAATCATACAGACATGAGGACCCTCCTGAAAATGAGATGTTGCATCGCAAGGGGCTAACCTCTAATAAATTTGTTTTAGCAAAAATCAAATATAACAAAGACAGGTCCTATATTGGCCCATGGATCTGTTACTGGCTTTAGTTCTTACTTTAGTCCACTTGTCTCCGCCCACGTCCCTTCCTTCGCCCACACGCCAAACACAGCATAGTGTGGATGGCTGTTCTTCATGAGATTGGGATCCACATTCAAGATTTCCTGCGTCTAAACAGATGTTTTTTCTTGCTGCCATTTTTAGGGATTCCTGATTGGCTACTGGATTCATGTTGGGTGTTGGATGTATGTATTTGTATATATAGCTATATGTTTATCTTAAATATGTATATATGTATCTATGTGTTTCCATAAATTGAAGAGTTTGTCTTCAGCCTGCTCTTAAGTGTGTTGCGATAACCCTTGTTATGAATTAGCGCTATACAAATAAAGATTGATTGATAGAATGGTAGTTAACCTTCGGACCTGGAGAGTAAACAGGCACCAATACAAAGTGTCATATGTGCAGGATTTATCTGATGATTTGTTGTAAAGGAGGAATTAAAGTCCAAGTCCACAGCACTGTTCCTCTTATGACCTCAAACACAGGCAGCTCCTCCCTTGTCCATATATTTCCTCATCAGATCTTGAGTTTGATCATGGGCGTGACCAACATGAGCTTACATTCACAGCACAATCACAGATCCGAGCTCATTTCACTCTTGCACTTAAACCCAGAGAGTAATCCACACTGAGAGGAGAAAGGAGACGGAGCAGAAAGGTGTTAAGCTGGACCAGGAGACCCTCTCTTGCTCCATCTGTTTGAATCTCCTGGAGGATCCGGTGACTATCCCCTGTGGACACAGTTACTGCCTGAACTGTATCAAAACCTACTGGGATACACAGACGGTCTACAGCTGCCCTCAGTGCTGGAGAACCTTCACGCCGAGGCCTGCCCTGCTGAAAAGCACCATGTTACCAGCTGTCTTGGAGGAGCTGAAGAAGAGAGGAGCCCGGGCCTCTCCTGAAGACCACTGCTATGCAGGACCTGAAGATGTGGCCTGTGATTCCTGCACTGGGAGAAGGTTGAAAGCCCAGAAGTCTTGTCTGCAGTGTCTGGCTTCTTACTGTGGGAAACACCTTCAGCCACATTTAGAATCTGCTACATTCAAGAAACACAAGCTGGTGGAGCCGTCCAAGAGGCTCCAGGAGAACGAGCAGGAGGAGAGTCGTCAGGACATCCAGCAGATGATCCAGGAGAAAGAGAGAGACGTGGCAGAACCAGAACCCAAGACCAGAGCAGAGTTTTTAAAGTATTCTTGTGACTTCACATTCAATCCGAACACAGTGAGCAAATTTCTTCTGTTATCTGATGGGAACAGAAAAGTAACACGAATGAGTGAACCTCAGTCGTATCCAAGTCACCCAGACAGATTCATCTATTTTACCCAAGTCCTGTGTGGACAGAGTCTGACTGGTCGATGTTACTGGGAGGTGGAAAGGCAGGGAGCTATCTATGTGGCTGTCGCATACAAGACTATTCTCAGAATGAGTGGTAATAGACTATTTGGATACAATGACATATCTTGGGTGTTAAATTGCTTGGACAGTGGCTATCAGTCTTTGCACAACAGTGTCAGCACTGATATCTCAGGTCCTCCCTCTTCCAAAATTGGAGTGTACCTGGATCACAGTGCAGGAATTCTGTCCTTCTACAGTGTCTCTGAAACCATGACTCTTCTCCACAGAGTCTGCACAGAATTCACTGAGCCTCTGTATGCTGGATGTTGGATAGATGATGGAGCCACTGCTGAGATCTGTAAAGTGAAATAGACATAAGCAGGGGTGGAGCTAAGGCGGGAAATGAACAGTCAAATTAACATATGTGTAGTTTGGTATTTGAGTTTGAGAATTGTATCTACTACTTCTCAGCCTTTAAAGTGAGATCAGTCTCTATCACCTATCCTGCAGCCAGCCACACAGGGCTGTGAAGATATGTTGACTACTTCTTTCTGTGTTTATAGAAATCCTTTCAAAGCAAAATGCAGTAGATTGTTTTTTTTCATCTCTGTGTGGACATGGCTGTAAGGCTTTACAATTCTACCTCTTCCCCAGTCAACTCTCAAACCAGAAGAAACCTTTTGCAAAAGACACGAAACGTCTCTCATGGTTATCCAATGTTGGATCGCCGTTGGCTAGGCTAATTATAACCTGAAAGACTAAGAATCTACACAGACATCCTACCATTTTGAAAGCTACGAGGGACTCAGTGTTGATGATCACTGTCAAGGTTTTGCTCATTTATTGCACTGATTCCACTGCAAGTCCTGATTCTGCTTATTGATTCAGGTCATTCCTTTTTGATTTCTGTGGACTTATGTGTGGGATAAAAGTTAGCCAGTGTCAGCAAAATCCACATGGAGCTCCTGATGTTTATATGTCCACAAAGGCCTCATCACATTTCCAGTTTAAAATCAGCCAAAGACATTGTTCATTGCACTGTTGCCTCCATATTTTGTAATCTCAAGGCCACACCTCAGTCTACTCCTGTCGGCCATGACTACATCCACTTTATGAAGACTAACCCCACGTCATCCTCTGTCAAGCAGATTCACCCGAAACAGGAAAGAAACAGGAAAGAAAGCTCTCAGAGTTTCTGGGTGATTTCAGAATACAGTGATGAGAGCAAATCAGTGAGTGGGAGGAAACATTACAAAGCAGACTGGATCATGTGTAAAGAGCCTTCGTGTGCCATTTGACCCCCTTTTAGACTCTGAGCTGAACGTGTTGAAAAAGTCTCTGATGGTCTAACTCAGGGATGGGCAACTTCAGCCAGCTAGAGGACCACATCAATGTTATCCACACAGTTGGAGGGCCATAGTGCAAGATATTAATCATAAAACATGTATGCTAACTCATACAGCTTTTCTTAATGAGACTAACATTCAAATTTTTAGATAAAATGCAAATGGCTTCATTAAATGAGCTAAAATTCCAACACTGTATTAAGCGTATTTAGTTTTTTTGTTTTATTTTACTGACAGTTTTTTGTTTATACAGATTCATAGAATCATGCATATACAAGGTTTATAAAGAAACATGACATGATCATTTCTTGCAAAGTCAAATATATTCCAGTAACCAATTGTGGGTTTTTTTTATTCATTTTAATGTCTAATGTCAGATTTTGCTTTATTTACTTCATGTTCACAACTGATTGTTATTATATTTGAAAGAGGAAGAGCTGCATATGCACATCCCTAGTCTGAATCAACAGTGCAGTCACACAGCTCTAAGTCTTATTACATGTTCAATGTAACTTTGCCTGTGTGCATATATGTGTTAAAACATAAATGTGTCATTTTGCTTTAAAACATATTTAATGTTCAATCAATGTTTTCTTGGATTTGTACATATGGGGGAGAAGCAACCATCATGTACATTTAATCTAAATCTGTTTGGTAGAATAATTTGTTAATAAAACTTGAGATTCCTGAAGTTTTTAACAACTCAAAGCTTTAAAGAGTTCAAATGAGGAAACACTGTTCAGAGTTCAGAGTGCTGCTCCTCTTCCAGCAGAAAAGAGCTCAGTCACTCCTCCCTCTGTTCTGTATACACTGACCCTTTACTCAACTTTATTACTCAGAGTTAAATCAATTTAATCACTGATTATTTTCCTTTTATGGGTCGGATTGTGATGAAGTAAACTGATTGTGTTGTCAAGGTTAATCTGTTTCTGAAATCACAAAAAAATATGTGAAATATTCTTGATCTGATGTGTGAACAAACTAAAGTCTGACGTCCTAAATAAACAAACACGAACAGAGTTTCTTGGTAGAACTTTTATTTAGCAATATTCATTATTATCTCATTATTATTTTTTTTTAAATTATTTTCAATTCCCTTTTTTTTTGACCTTTTTTTTTTGACCTTTCATGTCATAATAAACTTTATTCCTTCAGCTATCATGCTCCTGTAACCTCACACTCAGGTCAGGTTTACTGTAACAGTGGTTATTTATTTGAAGCATTTTAGCAGCATGACGGCTGTGGTGTATGCAAGTTTTCATTTCATCAAGTCAGAGCTTTCAGACTGCCAGCACAAGCCACATTTCCCTCACAAATCAGGTGTTACTAAGTTTTCCTAATCACAATGACATAGATAAATTTTGCAGTGTTTTTTTTCTCAATATTGAAACTGATATCAGTCATCTCCTAAAATGCAATCATAATTGTTACAGATTCCCTTATTTGATGACCAACAGTACATAAAAGAAGCACACAGGCCATCGAACATCAAATAAAAGTGAGTTTGATTTAAAGTCGAAGACACTGATTTAACATAAAATTTATTATTTAATTGATATTTGTTCCATCAGTGCAATTCCAAACAAAAGTACACAGAATATGTAGGCCTAAACACTCATTTAAAATCTTCTTAAACTTAACAAAATATTTATTCTCCCTTTTAATGTGTCTATGTTTTGGCCTGTAGGTGCAGCTTCTTACGTATGATTGGTCCTCACAGTCACATGACACAGAGGCTGTCTAAGTCACAGGGAGGGACACAGATGAAAACAGCTGGGAGAGGAGCTCAGATACATGTTTAGTGAGAGCACTCATTTGGTATTTATATTACAGGGAATACTTAATACCAACAGAGTACTTAAAGAGGTATCATGACTTACCCATCCTTATCCTGTGCTGAAAATCTGGAGATAATAACATACCTATATTCACTTCAAGCTACACGCTTATCTTGGCCAAAATAAACCATAACATGATAAATAGACCCATGTTTGCCTGGTTTGAGCAGAAACTGAGGCCCACAGTAGTAGAGTATGTCACAGACTCAGCAGTGATGGGGAAGCTATGTTAAATCTTCACCCTGGTGACATGTAACAAGGTAAGTTACACAAATATGACAACAGTAGGTCACTATATCCAAGCTATCATAATCTATTCTGCAGATATCACCACAATCAATGCTTTTCTGCATATTTGCTGGACTGTTCTGTTTGTTTTGCTTAATTGGTACATATTTTTTTCTGTTGCATCTTTTTTTTATTTGCTTTTCAAATATTTATGTTTCTTGGCAGTTCTGCTCCTGTAAGGGTTTGTATTAATAAACTGTATTTACCTCTATATACCTCTATATGCCTCTCATCTATAACTTAAATCAATGTAAATGGCAAAAGATTAAGAAAAAACATTGATTTCTGTAAACTTAACAGCATTTTACTGTAAAATCTACAGCTGTCTATTGTAAAATGTCTCTACAGTAAGTAACTGAAAAGGGTCATGGATTGAGAGAAAATTCAGTTTTGCTCAGGAAAACTCACCGATAGCAGGCAAGAATTCTATTCGTGAATGTTTCACACTTTCGGGTGAAACAAATGTTTGAGCTAATGTAATTTATTGTATAAAACTGATTTATGTGCTTATTATTATTTATTTTAATTTATTTTTACGCAATGATATCTTGCTATAAATGATCAGTAAGACAGTTAAAGATATAGTAATATAAACTGAAATACAGCTAGTTCATTGTAATTTAAAATGCATTTGGTGGATCGCAAACAACTTCTAGGTTCATACCTGCCACCTACTGTACCGGGTGTATAGGGTACACCCTACCTTTCCATTAGTTTTTCAGTCTCCTCGACTCGATCCCGAGTCCCTGCTCTCCATTCCTTTCTTCTTTATTATTGCTTTTGCCTCTCCTTTCCCAAGAGGGAAAGGGGAGGCAAAAGCAGTAAGACTCCAGGCCAGGCTTTTAAAGGGAGCTTGATTGACAGAGTGACCACAGGTGACCACAGGTGAGGCCTCACCCTGCTCACACAGACCTGCAGGAAAACACAGGGGGAAGGGGAGAGAGCAACAACCAACAAAACACAGAATCATGGCAAAACTTATTATATGTTATGCAATATGTATACTGGATATACAATCCTATATCTTCCTTTAACTGTGAACTATTCTTGAATAATTTTATTTTTGAAGAAAAATTACAACAAAGCCATCTGCATTTTTACACCATGCTTTTATTTTGAAAGTGTTTCCTATAATTTCTCTCACAATAAAAAACAAAACAAAAGTTATAAATCACAGAGGTGATTGTGCATGCAGTTTGAGCAATATTAAATGACTGTTATAATAATGTTTTATTAGGTTTTATGTGCTTGTATGCTGTGGTTTAATGAGATTGTTTGATTAAAGCAGAATTTTTAAAAATCTTTAAAGCAACCTTACTCACTTCAAGGAGGACATGAAAATAGAGTTTGTAAATTATTTTACAGTTGGGAAGTAAAAATAATAATAACCATGCTTAATAATCAGACAACAAAGTTTATGATCTCTGTATGAAATAGCTTATTAGAAAGTTATACAAACACACCCTATTATAAGTTTGTCATCAAAAAGGAACTTCAATATTTGACATATAATAATATAATTTTAGATACACAAATACTTTAATGGATAAAAATAGTATTGCCTTAAACAAAATGACTCAATGTGCCTTTCATTCTTGTATCATGATTAACCAACAAATAGAGAGAAGTGAACCAAAGACCACAGAGATCCAGAACACTATCTCTCACAAACAGATTGTTTATACTTCTGCATCTTCCAAGTTATCAGGAAAAATAAATATGTCTGTTGTTTTTGATGTTTGCATAAATGGACATTCATAAGAATTTTTATGACATCAAAACATGAGTTTCTACATTCTAAATAGTGCTGACTGATGATTGCTCATATGGGCGACTATGCACAACCGTCTACTGTTGGAACTTCTTTGATTTCAGGTTTGGAGATGTTGTGAAAATGACATCTGGACCAGTTCACGTCAACATTTAAAGGACATTGTGGATTGTGTTGTTTTAAATGACGTGATCTTTTTGGCAGAACCTTTGGGATGTTTGTCCACACACACAAGGGTTTTAATCGATTACGTTGAGACTTGACGACTGAATCGGGATAGACTCAACTTTACCAATACGAACTTTAAGGGTGAACAGTATTATGACTGGACTTCTGACAATCTTCACAACGTCACAATTGTTCTTCAAGACCGTATTCTGGAATGCTGACCTGCAATAACTAATCACTATCTCATCGTGCTGATGCAACATGATATTGCTGCAGTGTTTGATGCGAAGATCATGAAACTCCAAGCTTTGGGAGGTGACATTTCCTTAATACAACAATCTGTCATAGACAACTGGAAATCTCTGGATACATGGACAGTATCTCAAAGATATATCTGCCATTATGGTGAAGAATGCTGTCATTATCTTTCTTCCTGCATTAACAGCTTTGGAAATTCAATAATGTCATTAATAATACTCAGCAAATCCAACAGGAATAATAACAGTTAATCGTGAAACAAGCAAAACAAAGGGCTATGATATTTATGATATTTCAGAACTTTTAAGAATATTAATTAGATCATTCAAAAAGGAAATTTTTGAGTACCTGGTTCCTGAGTCTTGTTGTTCCTGTCCTGACTGATAATGATTATAATTACAGTTTTTCTATTTTCTGTATTGATTTTGAGATGAATTATCTCAGAGACTAATTTTACACCGGTTCCTGCCAGAAACATCATCGTCTACTGCCCATCTGTTCCAAAGGGATCAAGAACATTCAGAACATTTAGAATCGACCTCCGTCAATCCATCTACCTCTGCAATGGACAGTCTGGACTGATCAACTCAACGCTGGGCTGAATGATGAAGATTTCTTGATAATGACCTTTTGATAAATGAAAGCTACACATCTAAGATAGAATTTCTTTCATGACATGAAGTTTTCTTTTGTTTATTACTTCTCCAGTCATTTGATTATTTTTTTGGATTGATCACACATTTTTTTTCATGTGTACATTTTTGTTTTGTTTTGGACTTTTCAGAATTTATTTTGTCATCATTTTAATAATCTGCCTAATTTTTTTTTGTTTTATCATATGGGATATGTCACATAAAACATCACATAAAACCTACCACACACATAACATAAAAAATGTGAGGAATAGTAGTAACTATTATACCAAGTATCTTAGTTAAAGTTTACTACTAAGTTTAGTACTAAGTTCCAGTGAAACTTGGTTTAAAATTTCTGTACCTCCCCCTGAGAATAGGTGAAGATTTTTCAATACAGGAAACGGAGAAATGTGTTCTGTTGGGATAAGAGTAGTTAGCCCAAGTTGTCTTTTCTCTTTTCCTAATGTCAAAAAAGATTAAAATTACCTATTTTAAGAAAATAGATGGAGAGGTTTTTGGCCCTTGTCAGTAGATGTACTTGATCTGTGACATATTCCTATTGATTCTCAATATTTCTTGTGATCATATTGAATTGGCATTTTTAAATTTATTATGGCTTTTATAGCTTATACGAAGAAACTCATAGAGCAGGTACAGGTGATGAGTGATTACTTGATATAAGAAATAAAATAATTTTAAACAAAAGTGGCAATAAGAAATAAAATAAAATAAAAATCGCAGTAAGAAAAAAATGGGGAACTGTTAGGATGAATTTTATGGCTTGTATACATTCTTTGGGTTTTCCATGTATTTTTTGGTCTTGTACCCATTCTTTCTGAATATCTTTAAAGTAATCTATGCTTCCACCTGTGTCTTCAATGCAGATCACTGACCAACACAGTTTGAGGTAACAAGCAGGAATGTTTGGACTGTATGAAAGCATGCCGAGCACATAAGCAGCGTGACGACATTCTCCTGACACTAACACTGACAGTCAGTCAGCATC
Organism: Cetoscarus ocellatus; assembly: GCA_037902135.1. Lineage (NCBI taxonomy): Eukaryota > Metazoa > Chordata > Actinopteri > Labriformes > Labridae > Cetoscarus > Cetoscarus ocellatus. The sequence continues at coordinate 64,667 of JBAMNC010001127.1, forward strand.
CATTGTCTCCTTGTCAATCTTTCTACTGAACCAGCCATAATAAAATGCTAACCTCATTCATGTCTTGTATTAAGAATTGTTCTTTAATTACATTTCATGATATCAGTATCTTTACAAATAACAAATAACAACCATAATATTTGGCAAGAAAGGGAACCTTAAGCTATTTCCCATCAACATTTTAGGACATAAAATGTCAATGCTCTGTTATAAAAGCTGTAGTTAACCTTCAGACCTGAAGAGTAAACAGTCACCAATATAAAGCGTCATGTGAGGAGGACTTATCTGATGATTGGTTGTAAAGCAGGAAGTTCCAAGTTCACAGCACTGCTCCTCTTATTTCCTCAAACACAGTCGGCTCCTCCCTTGTTGACTTATTTCCTCATTCCTCACAGATCAGAGCTCTTTCAGTCTCACGCAGTTAAACTCAGAGAGTAATTGACTCTGAGAGGAGACATGGAGCAGAAAGGATTTAAGCTGGACCAGGAGACCCTCTCTTGCTCCATCTGTTTGAATCTCCTGGAGGATCCTGTGACTATCCCCTGTGGACACAGCTACTGTATGAACTGTGTCAAAACCCACTGGGATACACAGACGGTCTACAGCTGCCCTCAGTGCAGAAAAACCTTCACGCCGAGGCCTGCCCTGCTGAAAAGCACCATGTTAGCAGCTGTAGTGGAGGAGCTGAAGAAGAGCAGACCCCAGGCCTCTCCTGAAGACCACTGCTATGCAGGACCTGAAGATGTGGCCTGTGATTTCTGCACTGGGAGAAAGTTGAAAGCCCAGAAGTCCTGTCTGCAGTGTCTGGCTTCTTACTGCGGGGAACACCTTCAGCCACATTTAGAATCTGCTACATTCAAGAAACACAAGCTGGTGGAGCTGTCCAAGAGGCTCCAGGAGAACGTCTGCACTCGTCATGATGAGGTGAAGAAGATATTTTGCAGAACTGATCAACAGTGTGTGTGTCACCTCTGTGTTATGGATGAACACAAAGGCCATGACACGGTTTCAGCTGCAGCAGAGAGGACCCAGAGGCAGAGAGAGCTGGAGGAGAGTCGTCAGGACATCCAGCAGATGATCCAGGAGAAAGAGAGAGACGTGAAGACGCTGCAACAGGAGGCAGACGCCATCAGTCGCTCTGCTGATAAAGCAGTGGATGACAGTGAGAAGATTTTCACTCAGCTGATCAGTCTGATTGAGAAACAACGCTCTGATGTGAAGCAGCAGGTCAGATCCATGCAGCAAACAGAAATGAGTCGAGTCAGAGAGCTTCAGGAGAAGCTGGAGCAGGAGATCACTGAGCTGAAGAGGAAGGACACAGAGCTGGAGACGCTGTCCCGCACACAGGATCACATCCAGTTTCTACAGGACTACCCCTCACAGTCAGAGCTGAGTAAATCCACGCACTCGTCCAGCTTCATCATTCGTCCTCTGAGATACTTTGAAGGTGTGACAGCAGCTGTGTCAGAGGTAAGAGAAAAGCTACAGCAGCTTCTCACAGAGACATGGACAAACATCTCAAGAGCAGGGACTGGAGTGGATGTTCTGCTGTCAGAACCAGGACCCAAGACCAGAGCAGAGTTTTTAGAGCATTCATGTGACTTAACATTGGATCCAAACACAGTGAGCAACAATCTGTTGTTATCTGATGGGAACAGAAAAGTAACACACACAAGTGAACCTCAGTCGTATCCAAGTCACCCAGACAGATTCATTCATGGTCACCAAGTCCTGAGTGGACAGAGTCTGACTGGTCGATGTTACTGGGAGGTGGAAAGGAAGGGATCTGTCTTTGTGGCAGTTGCATACAAGATTAGTATTAATGAAGTGTTTGGACACAATGACAAATCCTGGGTGTTAATTTGCTCTGACAGTGGTTATAGGTCTTTGTACTACAGTACCCTTAATGTTATATCAGGTCCTCCCTCCTCCAGAATTGGAGTGTACCTTGATCACAGCGCAGGAATTCTGTCCTTCTACAGTGTCTCTGAAACCATGACTCTTCTCCACAGAGTCCAGACAGAATTCACTCAGCCTCTGTATGCTGGATTTTTTATTGCATCTGGACACTCTGCTGAGATCTGTAAACTGAAATAGACAGAAGCAGGGGTGGAGCTAGTGGGGGAAATGAACAGTCAGATTAACATATGTGTAGTTTTATAGTTTGAGTTTGAGAATTGTGTCCACTACTTCTCAGCCTTTAAAGTGAGATCAGTCTGTATCACCTATCCTGCAGCCAGCCACATGGGGCTGTGTAGATATCTTGGCTACTTCCTTCTGTGGCTGTCATGTTCTTCATGGCTGGGTTTGACTCCAGTCTGCTTCTCAAGGCTGTGTATTGACTCATAATGGCTGACAAGTGGTATTACAAATGTGTTGGGGGTTGCTTTATTGGTTTTAGATTTTATTTAATATCAAGCGACCCTTAAAACCACAACAAAACCTTCAACCACAAACCAACACTGAGCAAAGAGGTAACTGGACTGGTTCAGATCCTTGAAGACGTCCTCTCTGAAAGGCTTCTTCAGGTCTGAGATTTTATTGAGGAAGAGTTAGAAATGTAAAGCCTAAGACCATGTCCAAAAGACGAATATGATCTACTTTATTTTTGTTTGAAAAAGTCTGTCATAGATCATTTTTTCATTGCTTCAAGAAATGTGTCTGTCCACACAACATTGAAAATGCTCTAGCGTATATGACAGACCTTTAAATTTCACTGATACCAAAACCAGAGAAGAAGAGATTCACACAAATGCACAAACACAACAAAATGAAGATTGATTTAACTTCATCTGCATCATGCTGTTCTCCATGTTCACCTGTTTTTCGTAGAGGAGCAGAATTTTGCTGTAAAAGCCATAAAGAGCTCTGTAGCTTGTGCAGCATGAAGGTGACACTGTATCCCAGCATTGTTTCTGTTGTCGTCAGGTTTGTGCACGTGGATTATGGGAGAGGTGGAGCTGTGATGTCATTGGTTCTGAAAAATGCATATTTATTATAAACATGAAAACTCAAGGGTTTTGAGATTTATACATTCTGGGTCCAGGTTTCAAAAATGTTCTTAGGCCATCCGAAATGCTCCTAAATTCACCTCAATGTGGACTTAAAATGATCTTTGTGATCACCTGAGAATCATTGGCCTAGTTTCTCTGGAGTTGTTACCGATGGGCATTTCCTTGGTTTTATGGGTCGGATACACTTTGGTCATTTGTTGTTTCTGAAAGGCATCCTGAAGTCTTCATATGTAGGAGATTTACCATGTCTTATATGACAAAAATGGCTTTCTTGACACCTCTCTCGAACCTGCATGCTCCATGTCTTCTTCTATGGTTCTGGTGTACGTCTGAGGCATTTAAACTACAGGCCTGCAAACTAAAGCATTTTCAGTGTTCATGAAATGTCAATGTCAGCTTTATTTATGTAACACATTTAAGACAACCAGTGGCCTACCAAAGTGCTTTACAGCAATACAGACAGAAAACAATGAAATCAAACAAAAAAAAAACATCGAAACCAATAAAACCAATAAATACCTTACTGTAAATTACTCAAATTTGATAAACAGCATTATTACTGTATTTTCAAATCAGCAGCCTAACTGTATTTTCTTTTACAGTATTGCGGTATTTTATTATTATTTTATTCTAAAGTGTCTTAAATACACTTAAATTACAGTGAACTTGCTGCATTTTAATTTATTTTATTAGACTTGTAACTATTTAAATGTTCATTCACAGCAATATATTGTTTTGTGAGGAAAATTCCAATACATACAATTTTATTAAATAAAAGACTTTTTTCAAAAATTTCTTTCAAAAATGTGAAACGATTACTAAAAGAAATTTTGCCTGAAACTGATCAGTTTTCTCGGGGAAAATTAGTCAACTAATCTTTGTTTGTATGGCGTCAATTCAAAGCAAATGTTACCTCAAGACACTTTACAATAGAGCAGGCTGAAGCCTGATCTGTTGCCCTTTTCAGTTATTTGCTGTATAAACATTTTACAGTAGGTAGCTGTAAATATACTATGGTAAAATCTAGTTATATTTACAGAAATCAGTATGCTGTCCCACAATCCATTGCCATTTACAGTAATTTACTGTATCAATCAATCAATCAATCAAACTTTATTTGTATAGCACTTTTCATACAAGATTTTGTAGCTCAAAGTGCTTTACATAAGTAATAAAATTAAAATAAAATAAGAATAAATGAAATAAAAGGTAGAATATTGAATACAATGAACATATAAGACCCACCCTCGCAATCCACATACAACACAGACACTCACTTACTCAAACACAAAGACATAAAAGGGAGATTCTAACAGAAAACAGAATTAGAGGACTGAGGAAACGCTATCTTAAATTAGACCTTTCACTGTAGTTAGCTGTAGATATTACAGTAAAATACTGTTGTGTTTAAAACAGTAAAATTTTAAAAGACTATTCGCAGTCCACACAGTGAGAGGTAATGTGTTACACAGAGCTGGAGTCCCAACTGTGAAGGCTCGACCTCCTCCAGCTTTTAAAAAGGATCAGACAGGCATTCTGGGGGACAGCCCATTCTGAGACTTAAAGACAAATAATATGATCTTAAAATCAATCCTGTACCTAACCAGTGAAGGGAAGGATGCACCGGAGTGATGTGCTCATGTTTCTTCGTCCCAGTTAGGAGACGAGCAGCTGCATTCTGAACAAGCTGCAGACTGGTTGATGCTGAAAATGTGGAAGACTGATGTGGAAAAGATGCCATGTTTATGGAAATCCTTTAAAAGGAAAGTGCAGTAGATTGTTTTCATCTCCGTGTGGACAGGGCCTTAAGGATTGACATTTCTAGCTCTTCCCCAGTCATCAGTCAGACCTGAAGAAACCTTTCAGGAAAGACACGAAACATCTCTCATGGTTATCCAACGTTGGATCTGACACAGACACAGACACCCTACCATTTTGAAAGCTGTGAGGGACTCAGTGTTGATGATCACTGTCAAGGTTTTACTCATTTATTGCACTGATTCCTCTGCAAGTACTGATTCTGCTTATTGATTCAGGTCATTCCTGTTTGATTTCTGTGTATTTATGTGTAGGAAAAAGTTATCCAGTGTCAGCAAAGTCCACATGGAGCTCCTGATGTTTATATGTCCACAAAGGCCTCATCACATTGCCAGTTTAAAATCAGCCACAGACATTGTTCATTGCACATTTGGCTCCATATTTTGTAATCTCAAAGCCACACCTCAGTCTACTCCTGTCTGCCATGACTACATCCACTTTATGAAGACTAACCCCACGTCATCCTCTGTCAAGCAGATTCACCCGAAACAGGAAAGAAAGCTCTCAGAGTTTCTGGGTGACTTTAGAATGTTGAAAAAGCCTCTGATGGTCTAACTCAGGGATGGGCAACTTCAGCCAGTTAGAGGACCACATCAGTGTTATCCACACAGTTGGAGGGCCGCAGTGCAAGATACTAATCATAAAACATGTATGCTAACTCATATAACTTTTCTAAATCAGACTAACATGAAATTTTCAGATAAAATGCAAATGGTAGGACTTCATTAAATGAGCTAAAATTCAAACACTATAATAAACATATTTAGTTTTTTTTCCCTTTTACTGACAGTTTTTTGTTTATACCGATTCATATAATGATGCATAAACAAGCTTTTTCAAAAGCATGACATGATAATTTCTTGCAAAGTTTCAAATATATTCCAGAAACAAATGATTATTGTGTTTTTTTTAATTCATTTTAATGTCTAATATCAGATTTTGCTTTATTAACTTCATGTTCACAACTGATTGATATTTAAAAGAGGAAGAGCTGCATATGCACATCCCTAGTCTAAATCAACAGTGCAGTCACACAGCTCTCAGTCTTATTACATGTTCAATGTAACTTTGTCTGTGTGCATATATGTAATAAAACACAAATGTGTCTTTTTGCCTCACAGCATGTTTAATGTTAAATCAATATTTTCTTGGATTTGTACATATGGGGGAGAAAAAATCATCATGTACATTTAATCTAAATTTGTTTGGTAGAATGATTTGTGAATAAAACTTGAGGTTCCTGAAGTTTTTAACAACTCAAAGCTTTAAAGAGTTCAGATGTGGAGCAGGTTTTCTCTGAGGATGAACTGTAAATGAGGAAACACTGTTCAGAGCTCAGAGTGCTGCTCCTCTTCCAGCAGAAAAGAGCTCAGTCACTCCTCCCTCTGTTCTGTGTACACTGACCCTTTACTCAACTTTATTACTCAGAGTTAAATCAATTTAATCACTGATTATTTTCCTTTTATGGGTCAGATTGTGATGAAGTAAACTGATTGTGTTGTCAAGGTTAATCTGTTTCTGAAATCATGAAAATTATATTAAATATTCTTGATCTGATGCGTGAACAAACTAAAGTCTGACGTCCTGAATAAACAAACATGAACAGAGTTTCTCGGTAGAATTTTTACTTTGAAATTTCATTATTATCTCATGATTATATTTTTATTTGAATTATTTTCTATTATCAGTTTTTCACCTTTTCTAACCTTTCATGTCATAATAAACCTTGCTCCTTCAGCAGCCAAGTCCGTGTGACACCTGCATGAAGCTGGCCCCCCACCCCACGCAAAATTTTGGGAAAAAAGTCTGTTGATGACGTCACCACCGGAAATGCTCACGTGCTGGTGCTCTTCATTTATTTTGGCTGCTGCCAAACAAGGTTCGTCTCGTGCTACCACGCCAAGTAAATTGCTCATTTTGTTTTTAATTCCATGTACCTCTGTATGTTTCTGCGCATTTTTCATACTCCAAGCCCCTGGAATGCCAAAAACTTTCTTTCTGAATTTTGTCTCAAAATTTCCGAGCTAAGCTGACTTTTGGCTCTTTTAAGTTTTTGATCAAATTCCTTCTTTCCAAATCATAATTCCCACAATTAAATAATATATGTTCCACTATTTCAAAGTTTCTACAGCTACACCTTCCTGTTGCATGTTTCCCTATTTTAAACAATGTGCTTTTCAGCCCTGTGTGTCCTAATCTCATTCTTGATATCATTCTTTCTTCTCTCCGATTTCTTCCTGCTCTCCTCATTTCACCAACTTTCTTTTGTATGCTGTAATACCATCTTCCCTTCCTCTCTTCTTCTCACTGATTTTGCCACCTTTCCTTTATTCTCTGTTTGATAATATCCCTCACTTCTGTTTTGCTGAGTTTAATTACTAAATCAATGTTACTATACTTTGTTGCCTCTTTTGCTTTCTTGTCTGCTAATTCATTTCCTCTTATGCCAGTGTGCGCTGGTACCCATAGAAATACTACCGACAGGCCCATCATGACGAACCTTGTTTGGCAGCAGCCAAAACAAATGAAGAGCACCAGCACGTGAGCATTTCCGGTGGTGACGTCATCTCCGGAAAATAAAGTGTGTAATATCTATAAAACCGTAGCAGCACAAATGGAAGTTTTGACGGCACATACCAGCACAAACGAAGCACAAACGAACGGTACCATTTCGGGTCAATTTGGAGCAAATAGGGGGCTGAGTGAACTCTGGATGACCTATAAAATAATATGTAATAATTTAAAAACCATAGCAGCAAGAACGACAATTTTTATGGCACAAACCAGCAAAACCGGAGCACAAAGGAAACAAACTATTTTCCCAAAATTTTGCGTGGGGTGGGGGGCCAGCTTCACGCAGGTGTCACACGGACATGGCTGCTGAAGGAGCAAGGTTTATTATGACATGAAAGGTTAGAAAAGGTGAAAAACTGATAATAGAAAATAATTCAAATAAAAATATAATCATGAGATAATAACCAGCTTCACGCAGGTTTCTGTGACCTCACACTCAGGTCAAGTTTACTGTAACAGTGGTTATTTATTTGAAACCTTTTAGCAGCATGACGGCTGTGGTGTATGCATGTTTTGATTTCATCAAGTCAGAGCTTTCAGACTGCCAGCTTGAGCCGCATGTCCCTCACACATCAGGTGTTACTAAGATTTCTGAATCAGAATGATACAGATCATTATTGCAGTGTTTTTTCTCAGTATTGAAATCGATATCAGTCATCTCCTGAATTACAATCATAATTGTTAAAGATTCCCTTATTTGATGACCAAAAGCACATAAAGGAAACACGCAGGCCATTGAACATCAAATCAAAGTGAGTTTGATTTAAAGTCCAAGTCACTGATTTAACATATACATTTTTTTCATTGATATTTGTTCCATCAGTGCAATTACAAACAAAAGTACATAGAATGTGTAGGCCTAAACACTGATTCAAAATCTTCTTAAACCTAACAAAATTATTTCCAAGTTTCCTAAAAACATTTATTCTCTCATTTTATGTGTCTATGTGTCGGCCCGTAGGTGCAGCTTCTTGCGTATGATTGGTCCTCACAGTCACATGACACAGAGGCTGTCTAAGTCACAGAGAGGGACACAGATGAAAACAGCTGAGAGAGGAGCTCATACATGTTCTGTGAGAGCACTCATTTGGTATTTATATTAAAGGAAATACTTAACACCAAAAGAGTACTTATAGAGGTATCACTACTTACCCATCCTTATCCTGTGCTGAAAATCTGGAGATTAGAACATAAGCATTTTCACTGCGAGCTGCACACTTATCTTGGCCAAAATAAACCATAACATGATAAACAGACCCATTAGTGCCTGGTTTGAGCAGAAACTGAGGCCCACAGCAGTAGAGTATGTCACAGACTCAGCAGTGATGGGGAAGCTATGTTAAATCTTCACCCCGGTGACATGTAACAAGGTAAGTTACACAGATATGGCAACAGTAGCTCACTACATCCAAGCTATATTCATCTAATTTGCAGACATCATCATCATTATTATTGTTTTTATTATTATTAATACTGCTGTTATCATTTTTTGTGCCGTTATCAATACATACATACATTCAATGATTTTCTGCATATTTGCTGCACTGTTCTGTTTGTTTTACCTATTTGATATACTTTTTTTCTGTTGTATCTCTTTAATCTCAAATATTTATGTTAAGCTGCAGTTCTGCTTCTGTAAGGCTCTGTATTAATAAACTGTATTTTCCTCTAATACTTGCACCATTTGGAAAAAAGAAAATCTGATACAACAATCAACCTACACTGTAACTGAAATTTTTATACTTAACAGTATTTTACCATATTATCTACAGTTACCTATTGTAAAATGAAATCTATACAGTAAATTTCTGTAAATGGAAATGGATTGTCGGAAAGCATCCTGAAACTTATACAATTAACAGCATTTAACATAAAATCTACAGTTACCTGCTGTAAACTGTCTATACAGTAAATAACTGAAAAGGGTAATAGATCAAGAGAAACCTCACATTTTCGCGTGAAATAAATGTTTGTATAAATGCATTTAATTGAATAAAAACTGATGTATGTGAAGTTTTTTTTTTTTTTGGACAAAATGATGTCCTGCTAATAAATGATCAATAAAACAATTCAACATCTAGTAATATGAACTAAAATACAGCAAGTTCACTGTAATGTAAAACTTAGTAAAAGTTGTAAAATAAAATACACTATTGATACTGTAAATAAAAGAACAGCACGGAGGCTGTTTTTTGATATAACAGTAATTATACTGATACCCAGAATAAAAATAAAGTATTAAAACTACACCGTGACTAGTTTTTGTAAAGTCAACAGGCAATGTTCATTGGATTCTCACTGTCTACAGAGCAAAATAAAACCAAAAGCTTTGACTGAAACCAGATCTGACATTTTCAGTTCTACAGTGTTCCAAGTGGTGGGAGCAGCATAAAAAAGCTTGTTACCCCAATTCATTTCAGATTCTGGCAGAGGTGCTCCTCGATTTCTGCAGAAGAGAACATGGGTAGGATGAAAATAATCGAAGAAGAGACTTAAAAATCAAGATCATCCCATGAGTATACTTCCAGGATCTCAAGGAGGGCCCCTCAGCTTGAGAGGGGTCTGACTGCAGACCTGCAGTGTTAGGACCCTGCATTGCAGACCTGCACTGTTAGGACCCACTCCACTGAGAGGACCCGAATTGATGTTTTTTCTCACACAGTGCTGTGAGTTTTTCCCGTAAAGAGTGAGTGTGGAGAGAAGGTGAATAAAAGTCAAGTGACTACTTTTCGTCATTTTTGAAGCAACAGAGGAAGTCTTTATTCACTAGAACATTGCGTTTTCCACTTCATATTGCCCTGTAACCTCATAAAGAAATGACTTTTGGACCTTTGGGTGTTTTTTAGCGCTGTTATCGTAGTTTTGGTAATGTGGCTAGTGCTAAGTAGGCTAACTTAAGGATAAGCCGTGGATGTATTATTTGGATATATCTTTGAGAAAAGACATGAGAAGGCTTTAAATGTTGTTGATATGTATTAAAACACCCAAAATGATCACTGTATGATCAGACTACTTGATTAGTATAAACAAATTAAGCGCTGTTATCGTAGATATGGTAACAGTGGCTAGCGCTAACTAGGATAACTTTAGGATTAGCCATGGATGTATTATTTAGATACACTGCCTGGCCAAAAACAAAAAAAGTCACCACCAAAAAAAAAAGGTCATACACTCTAATATTTCATTGGACCACCTTTAGCTTTGATTACAGCACGCATTCGCTGTGGCATTGTTTCAACAAGCTTCTGCAATGTCATAAGATTTATTTCCATCCAGTGTTGCATTAATTTTTCACCAAGATCTTGTATTGATGATGGGAGAGTCTGACCACTGCGCAAAGCCTTCTCCAGCACATCCCAAAGATTCTCAACGGGGTTAAGGTCTGGACTCTGTGGTGGCCAATCCATGTGTGAAAATGATGTCTCATGCTCCCTGAAGCACTCTTTCACAATTTGAGCCCGATGAATCCTGGCATTGTCATCTTGGAATATGCCCGTGCCATCAGGGAAGAAAAAATCCATTGATGAAATAACCTGGTCATTTAGTATATTCAGGTAGTCAGCTGACCCCGTTCAGCACATACTGTTGCTGAACCTTGACCTGACCAACTGCAGCAACCCCAGATCATAGCACTGCCCCCACAGGCTTGTACGGTAGGCACAAGGCATGATGGGTGCATCACTTCACCTGCCTCTCTTCTTACCCTGATACCCCATCACTCTGGAACAGGGTAAATCTGGACTCATCAGACCACATGACCTTCTTCCTGTCCTCCAGAGTCCAATCTTTATGCTCCCTAGCAAACTGAAGCCTTTTTTTCCAGTTAGCCTCACTGATTAGTGGTTTTCTTAAGGCTACACAGCTGTTCAGTCCCAATCCCTTGAGTTCCCTTCACATTGTGTGTGTGGAAATGCTCTTACTTTCACTGTTAAACATACCCCTGAGTTCTACTGTTGTTTTTCTTCTATTTGATCTACCAAACGTTTAAGTGATCGCCGATCACAATCATTCAGGATTTTTTTCCGGCCACATTTCTTTCTTGAAGACGATGCTTCCCCACTATCCTTCCAGTTTTTAATAATGCGTTGGACAGTTCTTAACCCAATTTTAGTAGTTTCTGCAACCTCCTTAGATGTTTTCTCTGCTGGATGCATGCCAATGACTTGACCCTTCTCAAACAGACTAACATCTTTTCCACGACCACGGGAATGTGTCTTTGGACATGGTTGTTTAGGAAATGAGAAGCAACTCATTGCACTAGTTGGGGTTAAATAACTTGTTGCCAGCTGAAAGATAATCACCCATGCAGTATTTATCCAATAGGAGGCTTGTACCTATTTGCTTAGTTAAATCCAGGTGGCGACTTTTTTTTTGGCCAGGCAGTGTATTTCTGTGAGATAAGCTTGACGTGAGAAGACTTTGACTGTCGTTGGCATTTTGATATGTATGAAAACACCCATTATGATCACTGTATGATCAGACTACTTGATTGGTTTAAGCAACTTATTTAAACAAATGCAAATAATGTTTTTTTTTTTTCTTTAGACCAGTGCGGTGGGCCGAGTGGTGGATCACTGTAAAAAGCAGCAGAATGGATACAGGCTAAAAAACATTTGCAGGCAAAGTGGAGACGCCTGACATTTAACAAATGGACAGTAAACAAACTGAGGAGGCTGCACAGGAAACAGCTAAGCTGTTTGTCCACACCATGGATCCACATGAAGAAAGAATCCATGCTGGAGCCGTTTAAGTTTATCTTTTATAATATTGAAGACATGTGGATGTTCTGTGAGGAGATAATGGACAATAGAGGGTACTTGGCGTACTGTAAATACAAAGAGGAGAAAAAATAAAAAGACATGGTTGAAAGTTTGCTTTGTGTCTACTCTGTTTTCTCCTGTAACAGATGTTATTGGCTGTCTGGCTCATGTAACTCAGTACTCAGTAATTCACTTTGAATAGACAAAGCAAAGTTCATTTTAAATCATCATCCCTCACACCCTCCTGGGAAATACAGGTGGTCCAACAGCACAGGTAAGAAAATAGCAGTATAAAAAGCAATATCAAGTAATTATCAATGAATTATGATAAGGTGGAAAAATTGCGAACATACAAGGTATGCCCTTATTAAAGATTTGTGTAAATCAATAAGTAAATTATTACAAAAGTGCGTGAAGTTTCATTTTCAATGGTAAATATTGGTATAAAAGCAAAGAACAATCAGCAATTGGTTAGAGTGTAGAAGCATAATGCAATTACACACACGATGTTTTAACATAATTTTTAAAATGAATTTGTATTGCTAACCAAATTAACAGCTATCCATTTTTCTGAATAAATTAAAAATACTGGTGTAAAACAATTCATGTTTTGGGGGATAATAACAAAATATGTACGTATGTATGTATGTATGTTAGTTTGTATTATTTATCTGTAAAATAACCCTCAAAGTGGTCATCCTGTTTTGTATTTTCTGTATTTTTTATCCTGATATTTGCTTGTGTTTTTTTCCTATTATCCTGTTGAATGGGAAACGTATACTTCTTTTTACATTGTTTTAATTGAACACATGAATACACAAATAAATAGTATTCACAATGTAAACATAAAATAAAGCCCCATTAATAAAGTATATTCACACGAGAAGAAAAATAATCATTTCCAGGTATAATCGCTTTTATTTTATCTTCTGAGAAATATGAACTTCCGGTACATCTGCTTTTATTTTGAAATGCTTTGAATCAACTTCCAGTCTATGGAGAGAATATTGTTTCTTTATTATTCAATCAATCAAAAAGGTTTTGCAACCAAAAAAGAGAGTTGAGACCACAAAACATAAAATTGCAATCAAAAAAGGAAAGATCAATCAAATACAATAGATTTGAGACCAAAAAACTGTAAGTGGCAAACAAAAAAAAAAAAAATTCAGATCAAAACAGAACAGGTTGCAAATGAAAATGAAATAATTTGAGAACATTTTGATTTAACTTCAATCAAAACTAATATTTTTTGCTTGCAAGTTCAAAAGTTTTGCTTGCGAATTTTAAAGTTTTGGTTGCAAGCTCAAAAGTTTTGCTTGCGAATGCTGAAGTTCTGCTTACAAATCTGACTGAACCAAATGGGCGGGGCCAACGCTGGTGGAAGAGACAAGAGTTCCTATTGCTTGACCTTGCTGTACCGCCATTCATCGCCGCTCACCTCGTCTGTGCTGTTGCTGGCTGCTTCCGCGCTAGGTAAGTTGGTATCCTGTTGCGCACAAATGAATTATGCTAAATATTTTAGGCTACAACCGGCCGTACATTCATAACAACAATAATTGTAAGGCCCGGTTAGTGCAAGCACGTTGATTAGCATGGTTGTCTTGGCTTGTCCCGGCTTGAGCAGAGTAGCCGGTGAGGGTAGGGAGCATACGAGGTGGATACACAGCAAGGCTGTGATTGCAACATGTTGCATGGTACTCGCGGGGTCACCATTCCTACAAAACAGTAGCCCTACTACCGTTGACTATGAAACTTTATTGACTAGCAGGATCAGTTATTTCATATCAGTTATTGATTATTGCACACTCAGTCCAGTTAGCTTATGTCTGGGGGGGGTGAAAGGGTGTATTTGGGGAGGGGGCACATGCTGTTGATCAGTCTGAGAGCCTGTGGGAAAAAACTGTTCAGCTGTCTGCTGGTCCTGCAGCAGATGCTCCTGTATCTCCTCTCAGATGATAACAGGGAGAAGATGTGGTGGGAGGGTGGGTGAGGGTCCATGATGATAGCAGCGGCTCTGTTGATCTTATCTTATCTTATATAAAGGATATCTTGTTTTAGCTGACAGGAATGGCACTCGGTGTGGTCTTCTGCTGCTTTAGCCCGACTGCTCCAAGATTTGATCTTTCTTGTTTTCAGAGATGGTCCTCACATTATGGACGATGCAGTCACACTCTGCACATCATCATCAGCAACCAGAGGAGCCTGTTTAGCCCAAGACTGCTCCTTCAGGACCAACAGACTGAAAACTCTTTTGTCCCTCACACCGTTAGACTGGGAGGACAGGGGGTGGAAGAGCAACAGAAAGACAGAGGACAGGGAGGAGCAGTAGCCAGCCAGTAGCCGTATTTTTAATTCATTCATTCATTTCATTCCGCTTATCCCTTTCGGGTCGCGGGGGAGCTGGAGCCTATCCCAGCTGTCATTGGGCGAGAGGTGGGGTACACCCTGAACCGGTCGCCAGGCGATCACAGGGCTACATAGAGAGACAGACAACCATTCACACTCCCACTCATACCTAAGGGCAATTTAGAGTCACCAACGAGTCGACCTAACGAGCATGTTTTGGTCTTTGGGAGGAAGCCGTAGTGCCCGGGGAGAACCCACGCATACACGGGAAAAACATGCAAACTTAACACAGAAAAGGCCTGCCCGACCCGGGGATCGAACCAGTGACCTTCTTACTGTGAGGCATGCGCACGACCTGCTGCATCACTGTGCCGCCCATGGCTGTATTTAATTGTTTATATCTCCAAATTGTATTTATCTTTTTACTTTTTGATAGTTAAAAAATGGGATTAATTAAGTTCTATCAGATCAAATCTATCTAATCTAATACTCAGATCAGCCTGTCTGGTACTAACAACCATGTTCAAAGTCTTTTCAGTCAACTTTCCCCATTGTGATGCTCGGTTTGAACTTCAGCAGTTTTTGACCACGTCTGCATCAATAAAGGCAGTGAGTTGCTGCGATGTGATTGACTGATTAGCAATAACAAACAGTTTAGTGGGTATCTTTACAATAGCAAATGACAACCACAATGTTCTGCAAGACAGGGACCCTGAAGCTATTTCTCATCAACATTTTAGGACATAAAATGTCAATGCTCTGTTATAAAAGCTGTAGTTAACCGTCAGACCTGAAGAGTAAACAATCACCAATATAAAGCGTCATATGTGGAGGACTTATGACTGTGAACTTGGAGCTTCCTCCTTTACTTTGTTGTAAAGGAGGAAGCTCCAAGTTCACAGCACTGCTCCTCTTATTTCCTCAAACACAGCCGGCTCCTCCCTTGTTGATTTATTTCCTCATTCTGTCCCGTTCAGATCTTGAGTTTGATCATGGGTGTGATCAACATGAGCTGACATGCACAGCATAATCACAGATCAGAGCTCTTTTCAGTCTCACGCAGTTACACTCAGAGAGTAATCGACACTGACAGGAGACATGGAGCGGAAACGTGCTAAGCTGGACCAGGAGACCCTCTCTTGCCCCATCTGTTTGAATCTCCTGGAGGATCCGGTGACTATCCCCTGTGGACACAGCTACTGTATGAACTGTGTCAAAACCCACTGGGATACACAGACAGTCTACAGCTGCCCTCAGTGCAGGAGAACCTTCACGCCGAGGCCTGCCCTGCTGAAAAGCACCATGTTAGCAGCTGTAGTGGAGGAGCTGAAGAAGAGCGGACCCCAGGCCTCTCCTGAAGACCACTGCTATGCAGGACCTGAGGATGTGGCCTGTGATTTCTGCACTGGGAGAAAGTTGAAAGCCCAGAAGTCCTGTCTGCAGTGTCTGGCTTCTTACTGCGGGGAACACCTTCAGCCACATTTAGAATCTGCTACATTCAAGAAACACAAGCTGGTGGAGCCGTCCAAGAGGCTCCAGGAGAACATCTGCACTCGTCATGATGAGGTGATGAAGATATTTTGCAGAACTGATCAACAGTCTGTGTGTCACCTCTGTGTTATGGATGAACACAAAGGCCATAATATGGTTTCAGCTGCAGTAGAGAGGACCCAGAGGCAGAGAGAGCTGGAGGAGAGTCGTCAGGACATCCAGCAGATGATCCAGGAGAAAGAGAGAGACGTGAAGACGCTGCAACAGGAGGCAGACGCCATCAGTCGCTCTGCTGATAAAGCAGTGGATGACAGTGAGAAGATCTTCACTCAGCTGATCAGTCTGATTGAGAAACAACGCTCTGATGTGAAGCAGCAGGTCAGATCTATGCAGCAAACAGAAATGAGTCGAGTCAGAGAGCTTCAGGAGAAGCTGGAGCAGGAGATCACCGAGCTGAAGAGGAAGGACACAGGGCTGAAGACACTGTCCCGCACACAGGATCACATCCAGTTTCTACAGGACTACCCCTCACAGTCAGGACTGAGTAAATCCACGCACTCGTCCAGCTTCATCATTCGTCCTCTGAGATACTTTGAAGGTGTGACAGCAGCTGTGTCAGAGGTAAGAGAAAAGCTACAGCAGCTTCTCACAGAGACATGGACAAACATCTCAAGAGCAGGGACTGGAGTGGATGTTCTGCTGTCAGAACCAGGACCCAAGACCAGAGCAGAGTTTTTAGAGCATTCATGTGACTTAACATTGGATCCAAACACAGTGAGCAACAATCTGTTGTTATCTGATGGGAACAGAAAAATAACACACACACGTAAACCTCAGTCGTACCCACGTCACCCAGACAGATTCATTTGTGGTTATCGGGTCTTGAGTGGACAGAGTCTGACTGGTCGATGTTACTGGGAGGTGGAAAGGAAGGGACATGTCGATGTGGCAGTCTCATACAAGACTAATGCTGGAGTATTTGGAAACAATGACATATCTTGGGTGTTAAATTGTTATGACCATGGTTATAAGTCTTTGTACAACAGAGTCAGCACTGATGTCTCTGGTCCTCCCTCCTCCAGAATTGGAGTGTACCTTGATCACAGCGCAGGAATTCTGTCCTTCTACAGTGTCTCTGAAACCATGACTCTTCTCCACAGAGTCCAGACAGAATTCACTCAGCCTCTGTATGCTGGGTTTTGGATAGGAGATGGAGCCACTGCTGAGATCTGTAAACTGAAATAGACAGAAGCAGGGGTGGAGCTAAGGGGGGAATGAACAGTCAAATGTACATGTGTGTAGTTTTATAGTTTGAGTTTGAGAATTGTATCTACTATTTCTCAGCCTTGTGAGATCAGTCTCTATCACCTATCCTGCAGCCAGCCACATGGGGCTGTGTAGATATCTTGGCTACTTCCTTCTGTGGCTGTCATGTTCTTCATCACTGGGTTTGACTCCAGTCTGCTTCTCAAGGCTGTGTATTGACTCATAATGGCTGACAGTTGGTATTACAAATGTGTTGGGGGTTGCTTTATTGATTTTAGATATTAAACAATATCAAGCTATCCCTAAAACCAAAACAAAATCGTACTGCACAAACTAACGCTGACCAAAGTGGAAACTGGACTGGTTCAGATCCTTGAAGACATCCTCTCCAAAAGGCTGCTTCAGGTCTGAGATTTGACTGGGGGAGAGCTAGAAATGTGAAGCCTAAGACCATGTCCACAAGACAAATATGATCTACTTTATTTTTGTTTAACAATTTTATCATAGATCATTTTTCATTGCTTCAAGAAATGAGTCTGTCCACACAACAACACTGAAAATGTTTTAGCATATATTCCAGGTCTGTAAGTCACTGATACCAAAACCAGAGAAGAAGAGATTCACACAAACACAAGATAAAGATGGATTTAACATCATCTGCATAATGCTGTTCTCCATGTCCACTTGTTGGTCATAGAGGAGCAGAATTTTGCTGTAAAAGCCATAAAGAGCTTGTGCAGCATGAAGATGACAGTGTATCCCAGCATTGTTTCTGTTGTCGTCAGGTTTGTGCATGTGGATTATGGGGGAAGTGGAGCTGTGACATCATTGTTTCTGAGAAATGCATATTCACTATAAACATGGAAACTCAAGGGTGGCATTTTGAGATTTAGACACTCTGGGACCAGGTTTCAAAAATATACTTTGGGCATCTGAAATGCTTCTAAATTCACCTCCATGTGGACGGCAAATGATCTTTGTGATCACCTGAGAATCATTGGCCTAGTTTCCCTGGAGTTGTTACCGATGGGCGTTTCCTTGGTTTTATGGGTCGGATGCACTTTGGTCATTTGTTGTTTATGAAAGACATCCGAAAGTCTTAACATGTAGGAGATGTAACATGTCTTGTGTCACAAAAATGGCTTTCTTGACACCTCTCTCAAACCTGCATGCTCCATGTCTTCTTCTATGGTTTTGGTGAATGTCTGAGGCATATAAACTACAGGCCTGCAAACTACAGCATTTTTAGTGTTCATGAAATGATGCCATGTTTATAGAAATCCTTTAAAAGGAAAATGCTGTAGATTGTTTTCATCTCTGTGTGGACAGGCCCTTAAGATTTTACATTTCTAGCTCTTCCCCCTCAGACATCAGACAGAGCTGAAGAAGCCGTTTAGGAAAGAGGTGAAACGCCTCTCATGGTTATCCAACGTTGGATTGGCTTTGGATAATTATGACCTGAAAGACTAAGAATCTACACAGACATCCTACTATTTTGTTTTAAGGGACTCAATGTTGATGATCACTATCCAAGGTTTTGCTCATTTATTGCACTGATTCCACTGCAAGTCCTGACTCTGCTTATTGATTCAGGTCATTCCTTTTTGATTTCTTTGGATTTATGTGTAGGATAAAAGTTATCCAGTGTCAGCAAAGTCCACATGGAGCTCCTGATGTTTATACGTCCACACAGGCCTCATCACATTGCTTGTGTTTTCACCAGTTTAGAATCAGTCACTGACATTGCTCATTGCACTGCTGGCCCCATATTTTGTAATCTCAAGGCCACACCTCAGTCTACTCCTGTCTGCCATGACTACATCCACTTTATAAAGACTAACCCCACATCATCCTCTGTCAAGCAGATTCAAAGCTCTCAGAGTTTCTGGGTGATTTCAGAATACAGCGGTGATGAGAGCAAATCAGTGAGTGGGAGGAAACATAACAAAACAGACTGGATCATGTGTAAAGAGCCTTCGTGTGCCATTTGACCCCCTTTAGACTCTGAGCTGAACGTGTTGAAAAAGTCTCTGATGGTCTGACTCAGGGATGGGCAACTTCAGCCAGCTAGAGGACCACATCAGTGTTATCTACACAGTTGGAGGGCCATAGTCTAAGATACTAATCATAAAACATATATGCTAACTCATCCAGCTTTTCTTAATGAGACTAACATTCAAATTTTTAGATAAAATGCAAATGGCAGGACTTCATTAAATGAGCTAAAATTCAAACACTGTAATAAGCGTATTTTTTTTCTTTTTTATTTTACTGACAGTTTTTTGTTTATACAGATTCATATAATGATGCATATACAAGCTTTAGAAACATGACATGATAATTTCTTGCAAAGTATCAAATATATTCCAGTAACCAATTGTGTTTTTTTTTTAATTCATTTTAATGTCTAATGTCAGATTTTGCTTTATTTACTTCATGTTCACAACTGATTGATATTTAAAAGAGGAAGAGCTGCATATGCACATCCCTAGTCTGAATCAACAGTGCAGTCACACAGCTTTCAGTCTTATTACATGTTCAATGTAACTTTGTCTGTGTGCATATATGTGTTAAAACACAAATGCGTCATTTTGCCTCACAGCATGTTTAATGTTAAATCAATGTTTTCTTGAAGTTGTACATATGGGGGAGAAGCAATCATCATGTACATTTAATCTAAATTTGTTTGGTAGAATGATTTGTGAATAAAACTTGAGATTCCTGAAGTTTTTAACAACTCAAAGCTTTAAAGAGTTCAGATGTGGAGCAGGTTTTATCTGAGGATGAACTGTAAATGAGGAAACACTGTTCAGAGCTCAGAGTGCTGCTCCTCTTCCAGCAGAAAAGAGCTCAGTCACTCCTCCCTCTGTTCTGTGTACACTGACCCTTTACTCAACTTTATTACTCAGAGTTAAATCAATTTAATCACTGATTATTTTCCTTTTATGGTTCAGATTGTGATGAAGTAAACTGATTGTGTTGTCAAAGTCAACCTGTTTCTGAAATCATGAAAAATATGTGAAATATTCTTGATCTGATGCGTGAACAAACTAAAGTCTGACGTCCTGAATAAACAAACATGAACAGAGTTTCTTGGTAGAATTTTTACTTTGAAAGATTCATTATTATCTCATGATTTTTTTTTAAATTATTTTCCATTATCATTTTTAACCTTTTATTTTTTAACCTTTCATGTCATAATAAACCTTATTCCCTCAGCAGCCATGTTCCTGTGACCTCACACTCAGGTCAGGTTTACTGTAACAGTGGTTATTTATCTGAAGCATTTTAGCAGCATGACGGCTGTGGTGTATGCATGTTTTCATTTCATCAAGTCAGAGCTTTCAGACTGCCAGCATGAGCCGCATGTCCCTCACACATCAGATGTTACTAAGTTTTTCCTAATTACAATGATACAGATCATTTTTGCAGTGTTTTTTCTCAATATTGAAACTGATATCAGTCATCTCCTAAAATGCAGTCATACTTGTTACAGATTCCCTTATTTGATGACCAAAAGCACATAAAGGAAACACACAGGCCATCAAACATCAAATCAAAGAGAGTTTGATTTAAAGTCGAAGTCACTGATTTAATATATATATATTTTTTATTATTGATATTTGTTCCCCACAAAAGTACATAAATGTAGGCCTAAACAGTGATTTAAAATCTTCTTAAACTTAACAAAACATTTATTCTCTCTTCTTATGTGTCTATTAGTATGTGTGTGCCTATAGGTGCAGCTTCTTGCATATGATTGGTCCTCACAGTCACATGACACAGAGGCTGTCTAAGTCACAGAGAGGGACACAGATGAAAACAGCTGGGAGAGGAGCTCAGATACATGTTTAGTGAGAGCACTCATTTGGTATTTATATTAAAGGGAATACTTAACACCAACAGAGTACTTATAGAGGTATCATGACTTACCCATCCTTATCCTGTGAAAATCTGGAGATTAGAACATACCTATTTTCACTGCAAGCTGCACACTTATCTTGGCCAAATTAACCATAACATGATTAACAGACCCATTATGGCCCTTTTCCACCAGCCCGCCTTGGCCCTACTCTACTCTACTCTACTCGGCTCTACCCGGTTTGCGTTGCGTTTCCACCGGCACAGTACCTCCTAAAACAAACCAGTTTTAGTACCTACTCTGCTCTGGTTCGAAGCGAGCTAAGTCGACACTAAAAGGTGACGTCGACCGACTGCCAGCTACTGATTGGTCAGAGAATGTCGTCACCGATGGGTCATGAGCGCGACGTCCAAAACAGGACTGCAGTACATACGCTTTGTTACTTTATGGCAATAACTTGCTGCCATCACATTGTTAAACACGGGACGTTATCATTACGAGCTAGCTAACAAGCTAGCGGTAGCTTCCATTAGCTTACCCTCATATGTCTTTTCTTTGCAGCCTGATTGCTCTCGTCCTCGGCTTCAAACTGTTGTATAGCTTCCAAAACTCTCCTGTACTTCTCAAGGGTTTTTCTTCTCGCCGCCTGCAGCCTTCTGCTGCTTTCCTCTTTGTAACAAGAAACACAGACCGAGCAGCAAGTATACTGTTGCCTCTAATGTCTTCCACTGTTTTGGTTGTTGTGTGGCGCTCAAAACGACATGAACGCAGCTGTTTCACAGCGACCCCGCCCCCGCTGGGCAGGGGACCGGGTTGGTGGAAAAGCAGCCCAAAGCGAGTAGAGTAGAGCCAAGTAGAGTCGGAGAAAGCCGAGCCGAGTAGAGTAGGGCTGATGGAAAAGGGCCATTAGTGCCTGGTTTGAGCAGAAACTGAGGCCCACAGCAGTAGAGTATGTCACAGACTCAGCAGTGATGGGGAAGCTATGTTAAATCCATCCTGGTAAATGTAACAATCTAAGTTACACAAATATGACAACAGTAGCTCAATACATCCAAGATATATTCTTCTGTTTTGTAGATATCATCAACATTATTGTTGTTCTTGTTGTTATTAATACTGTTGTTATCATTTTATGTGCTGTTATCAATCCTTAAAATCAACGCATTTCTGCATTTTTCTGCACTGTTCTTTTTATTTTACTTATTTGCTGATTTTTTTTCTCTTGCTTCTCTTTAATTTGCTTTTCAAATATTTATGTTTCTTTGCAGTTCTGCTCCCGTAAGGTTCTGTATTAATAAGCTCTATTTACCTCTAATTCCTTGTATCTGTTCGGAAAAAACATATTTCTTACATCAGTCAACCTACACTGTAAGTAATTTTTGTAAACTTAACAGTATTTTACCATAATACCTACAGCTATCTACTGTAAAAAACAAAACAAAACCTAAAAACAAACAAAGAAACAAATAAACAAACAAAAAAAATAACAAAATAAGAATAATAAAAAAATATATACGATTAATTATGTAAATGGCAATGGATT
Organism: Cetoscarus ocellatus; assembly: GCA_037902135.1. NCBI lineage: Eukaryota > Metazoa > Chordata > Actinopteri > Labriformes > Labridae > Cetoscarus > Cetoscarus ocellatus. The sequence goes on from JBAMNC010001127.1 coordinate 87,341, forward strand.
GTGCAACAACATACTGAAACTTTTAAAATTAACAGCATTTTAGCATAAAGGGCCCTTAATTTCCTGGCACAACTCAGGGTGGCGCAGGGTGGAGCACCCAGCGCCATGGTAATTTTTTCGCACCGCCGTGCACAGCCAATTTGGCAATTTCGTGGACCGGCTGCGCCGAGATGGGTGTGAAGGCGCACCAGGGGGAGGTGTCCACAGATTCAGCTTGGCGCAGTGACAATTTCGTGCCAAAAAACCATGCGGAAGGTGCGCTGAAAGCTCGCCAGCTCCAACCTGGTCTATTCTCGGCGCAGGCGAGGCGCACCCGGTGCAGTGGTAATTTGGCTGACAGGCGCACAGTGCGCATACGTCACCAAAACCTCACAGGCAGGTATCCAGAGTGTCAGGCACATTTCAATGCAATAAACAATCACAGCAACCACTATTTAATGTAACCGTCTGAACCAGCACATACATTTGTATCTATATTAATTGTCCCGTCACATCTAATGTCAGAGATGTTGAAAAAAAATTGATGCATGTGATTTTCTTTTTTTTCTTTCTTTTTTTTTTTTTTTACAAAATGATATCCTGCTAATGAATCATCAGTAAAATAGTTAAAGATATCGTAGCATTAAAATATAGCAAGTTCACTGTAATTTTAAACTTATTAAAAAGTGGTAAAATGAAATACTCTAATGGTACTGTGAATAACGAAACAGTAAGGATGCTGATATTGATAATACAGTAATTATAATGATACCCTGAATAGAAAAAAAGTCGTTAAACTACACTTTTTAACAGTATTTTGCTATAACTACAGCCATGCACTGAAAAAAAATCTGTTCTTTAAAATAATGTAAATGGCAAATGATTTGAAAGAAAAAAAAAACTGATTTCTGTAAACTTAACAGCATTTTACCATAAAATCTACAGTTACCTACTGTAAAATACCTATACAGTAAATTACTGAAAAGGGTAATTGATTGAGAGAAAATTCATTTTTGTTCAAGAAAACTGACCAATAGCAGGCAAGATTTCTCTCCGTAAATGTTTCACATTTTCGGGTGAAACAAATGTTTGACATAATGTTTTTTTTGGATAAAATTGATTCATGTGCTTATTCATAGTTTTTTTTCAATTTCTTTTTTACACAATGGTATCTTGCTATTCATGATCAGTAATACAGTTAAAGAAATAGTTATATAAACTTAAATACAGCGAGATCACTGTAATTTAAAATACATTAAAAGTTGAAGAATAAATATGGTAACGAAAATGTAAATCAAAATACAGAAAGGGTCCTGTTTTTGAAAATACAGTAAAATTATAATTGAAAATTCAAACACAGTAATTATACCTTTTATACAAATACAGAAGTAAAGCTATTATAGAAAATACAGTAACAGTGCTGTACATTAAAATAGAGTAATGCTAAAAGACATTTACAGTAACTTACTTACTAACAAATTTCTACTACTGCTACACTACTACCTACTGAAATAGTGTTCTAATGGCTAAAGTATCATTTTGTTTTAAAGAACCTGATAATCAGTCCGTCGACTCTCAAACACTAAAACAAAAGTCTCCCGAGAACAACTGACGGATCTAATCTCACCTGATTGGTTCAACTTGTTCCTGTCTCCCCTATTTTGAAATCAACTTCTCCTGTTTCCTCGTAATCTGTGCTCCTCTTTGCTCCCCTCTGCTCAGTACTTAGTGATTGTGCTGGTGATTGTAAACGGTAAACTCAATACGAGTTTAGTGTTATTTTTCGACTGTGTGCATGTGTTCTGCTCAAGAGTTCGGCTGCAGGATGGAAACTGGAGGCAGAGCCAGCCCTACCCAATGTGGCGCCCTAGATTTGATTATTTACAAACACTTACAAAAGAAGTCGGATAGCATAGTTTTCTTTAATGTATAAGATAACATGTCATCCAGTTTACATGATTAACATCAACCCTTACAACAAAAAATCCTGGAAATGAGTTAATAAATAATTATAATAATAGTAATAAATCATAAAAACAACAATCAACATCAAACAATCTAAATAACCACACAGTTTGCACACAATAACTCGATACTGAAGCTGCTTTAATACTATGGGCTCTAATTTCCTGGCGCAACTCAGGGTGGCGCAGGGTGGCGCACCCCCCGCAGTGGTAATTTTGTCCGGCGCACCGCCGTGCGCAGGCAATTTGGCAATTTGGTAGACCAGCTGCACCGAGATGGGTGTGACGGCGCACCAGGGGGAGGTGTCCACAGATTCAGCTTGGCGCAGTGACAATTTCGTGCCAAAAAAACGCGCGGAAGGTGCGCTGAAAGCCCGCCAGCTCCAACCTGGTCTATTCTCGGCGCAGGAGAGGCGCACCCCAGGCAGTGGTAAGTTGGCTGACAGAGGCACAGGGCGCACACATCACCAGAACCTTACAGGCAGGTATCCAGAGTGTCAGGCACATTTCAATGCAATAAACAATCATAACAACCACTATTTAATGTAACCGTCTGAACCAGCACATACATTTGTAGCTATATTAATTGTCCCGTCACATCTGATGTCAGATCAGAGACGTTTGTCATAACTAACGAGTTCACATCTCTCAGCCAACCACAAACAGCCACATCATCCGATACGGAGTATCCGGCTTCTCTCATCTCATGAAATTAAATAGAAAAGAAAAAAGAGAGAGACGCTCGCTGAATAAATAGTGTGTTAAGGATTTATCTGTGATTGCCCATATTTCTCTGTTTTAATCTTTATTGGTAACGTGATCTAAAAAGATGGAGTAGCCTACATTATTGCAAGGAGGATGAGGAGGAGATATATTTTCACCTAAGGCGCTGCTATTTGGAGATGACGACCAGGAATGCGGGTGGATCACAAGCATGATGAATGGATTAGCCTGCTGTTGTGTTTAAATGTAATTATCACTTAATTTTGTACTCATATTTATGACACAGGAACAGATTACATCTGTCCCATGAGGTGGTCCACACGGTGATGCGCGTCGTGTCCTCCTATGCGCGGCCCGGTGGCCCCTGCGCTCAGCTGCTGCAAAAGTGACAGCGGCTCTGACCTTCTTCGCCACCGAGGTGAAATTGTCACTGCGCCTCACCCGAGGCGCATTTAAAGGCGAGGAGAGGCGTTCATCTGATTGGTGAAGATTGAACTCGGCTGTGTTAAACCCACTCAAGCCTACTCTCCTCCCTCTCTGCCATTTGCGCCAGTGGGAGAGACGGAGGTGTGGGTGCGTCTCCCTGCGCCAGACTGCGCTGTGCACGAAACTTGCAAAATGCCCTGCACACACCCCGTTGGCGTGGCGCAGGCGCGGCGCAGGGCAGGTGCGCCCCACCTGCGCCTGGTCTACGAAATTAGAGCCCTATGCAGTTGCTATACAACTATATACAAAAAATAAATAAAATAACAATATAGACTTATATGGTATTATCATTTGTAGTAATGTTAACTGGGTATTGCTTTACAATTGAATCAATGTGGGGTTTTCCATTTTAGGAGTTAATATAATCATATTGAAGGTGAATTTTTTTCTGATTTTGTGGCGCCCCCTGGAGGCCAAGATGCACTTAGCATTTGTCTAAATGGCCTAACAGGCCAGCTGGCTCTGATTAGAGGTATGAAGGATCCACAGTCATGCAGAAACACACCTCCCACTACAACTGTTAATTTTGACAGCACTTTTTAATTTCGTTTTAGTTACAGTCTTTTGCTTAAAATATCTTTTAGTTTTAGCCATCATTTAGTCATCTAAATTGCTTTAATTTTAGTCTAGTTTTAGTTGATGAAATTTCACAACATTTTAGTCGACAAAATCTACTGTAAATTGAGTCAACTAAAATATGAAGTGAAAAGTGTAAGGCTTTATTTATGTTTCCTTGAATTTCTGAAGTCATGTTTTATACTTGGATAAAATGAAACATCTACTAACTCTTACTGAATGCTAGTAAAGTTTGAATATAGAAATTACCAGAAACAAACTGAACTTTTGTGTGAAATGCAGTCACCTTTATTTAGGCTACCTGGCAGAGCATCTCAGTTACAATACCAGAACTGACAACAAACAGTGAAGCTGCTCTACAAGAAAATATCAGTTCATAAAGAGAGTAGCTCTGATTGGATCACTCCCCAACTTATCCCATGTGCACTTGTTTTAATTAGTTACTGTCTAGTTTTCATCAGGGGAAGCACTGCTTCAACTACATGTACGCTCATATCATTTAATTTCCTTAAAGTGTGTTTTTGGACTGTCAGCTCTGCTGCTCCACTTCTCTAATGAGGGAAACGTAGCTTGTTTGGATGCTACTGCACTGCTTCTATAAAATAATAAAGCTACTGAAAAGCTATTTGACTCAGAAAACACTGATGCTGACACAGCTACTGGAACATGTAATTAAGCTGCCAATGACCCTGCAGTCAGAATCAGTTCAATAACACTTCCTGTCAAAATGATGTGAGTGAGGGCCAGCTCTTGAATGTTGATGAAAGCCTCTCCATCTGAGCTCCTGCAGCATTCTTTGTAGGAGTTAAGAAAAAAAGGAGTGAGGGGGTGAAGTTAAGGGTCACAAGGCAATTGGGGCTCTTTTGAGATTCCATTGTTGGAAAGGGCCGGACAGGACTGGGTGCTCCTGGGCGCTCGGACATACAGCGGTGGGAAATGTGTGTGAGTGAGAAGCGAGCAAAAGATTAACTGCACCTCTCTTGTCTGAAACGTATAAAGTGGGCCATTAATTATATAAAACCCTGTCCTCCTTACACAGGGGAAGGCAGGCTACACTCTCAGGGATTTACTTTTGAGTCAACACAGAGTGAGAAGCTCTAGACTGTTACATTCTCCTCACCATACCATCTCAGCAGCTTTAATCCTCTAACACTTGTTAAAAACCTTCACTATAAAAAGTTGTTGTATTTTAATGAGATGCCAGTAAGTCACTGAAAATGTCTTCACAGAAACATAACTCTATTTTAATTTACAGGATCATTATTGTATTGTATACCCTCACTACTGCACTTTAATTCAAGGCATCATACTGTCTTTCAATTTACAGCATCCTCTCTGTTTTTTTTTTTCAATTACAGTATCATTAATCTACAACTTTTGTAATGCATTTTAAATTACAGTAAACTTGTTGTATTTTAATGTAACTTATGCTATCTTTATTTTACTGACCATTTATTAGCAAGATGTCATTTAAAAGAATATCACATACATCAATTTTTATCCAGTAAAATACATTTACTCAGACATTTGTTTCACCCAAAAATGTGAAACATTTACTGAGAGAAATCTTACCTGCTATTGGTCAGTTTTCCGATGCGAAGTGGAATTTTTTCTGGATCCATAATTTACTGTATCATTGTACAATAGGTAACAGTGGATTTTATAGTAACATGCTGTTAATTTTACAAAAATCAGAATGTTTTTCCACAATATTTTGCCATTTACTGTAATTTACTGCATGGATTTTTGTAGGTAGCTGTTGATATTATGGTAAAATACTGTTAATTTTACAAAATCAGTTACAGTGTTGTTGATAAAGTTTTCTGAGCATCAGTCTGACTTTTGCAGTCTGAGTGTTAATAGATGCACCTCAGTGGACAATAATGGACCATTATAAACCTCCATTACCATTCAATAGCAGGATTAGCATTCAGTGCCCATTAGCAGACAGCTGCAGCTTCTCTGCCTGCTTGTAAAATACCACCAACAGAGTTTCCTCTTTTATTGCTCTGAGCTCCATGGGAGCAGACAGACTCAGGAGAAAGTGTATAGTTCACCTCAGAGGTAACACACAGTATAACAGAGGGTTAGCATTTGTTTTATGAGAAAAACACTACATAATTTAATTTGTTCTGATATTTATTTATTTATTTATTAACCTTTATTTAACCAGGTTTGTCCCATTGAGATCATCAGATCTCTTTTGCAAGGGAGACCTGACCAAGAATGGCAGCAAAACACAGTTTCATCAAACAGTCTGTCAGACTCAAACAGAGCAGAAGAGTGAGGAAACAATTGTAAGTAAGTCATCGATTAAAACAGTGACATTCAGAAAGTCTGGTTTCCAAACTTTTCACTGCAGATTTAAAAACATTCAGAGACACCAAGTTTTGCAGCTTAAATTCAGTCTGCAGGTTATTTCACGTAAAAGGTGCAGAGAACCTGAAGGCCTTCTTTCCCAGTTTAGTTCACACTCTGGGAACAACAAACTGCACAAAGCTCAATGATCTCAGGCTGTGTAATCCATCCTTCAAGATTAATAAAGAGGAGAGATACTCAGGAATTTGCCAAGAATGGCTTTGTAAATGAACACATACCAATGTCCAAGACGACGTGTACTTAAAGAAGTCCAACTGACTTTAGAGAATAAAGTACAGTGATGAGTCAGAAATCCACAGTTTGTGATAAATCTCAGAGCTCCATGGTACACACTGTCCACTGAACAGAGAGATTCATGTATAAAACAACACCATAATCAAGAAGAGGTAAAAAAAATAGACTCGACCAGTCTCTTTTTGACATTAAAAGAGAAACAGGACTTGTTTCTGTAGTAAAAAACAAGTAAAATTTTCAGCTTTTTAGCAACATATTGAATGTGCTCTTTAAAAGACAAGTTTTCATCAAGTTACAAACACCAAATACTTAAAAGTAGATACAAGCTCAATTTCTTGAACTTCCTTATAAACAGTTTTCTCAGAAAGTGTTCCTTTTGTTGCTCTTGTAGATGCAATCAACATGAACTTAGTTTTTCTATGTTTAGAAAAAGTTGCAGCTGGCTAAGCTGATCTTATACTAGATCAAAAGCATGCTGAAGATTTATGAGAGCTAGTGCAGGCGAAGGTGCATAGCAAAAAACAACAGTATCATCAGCATAAAGATGAACATTTGCATTAGTTGATGTCCCAAAACTGAGCCTTGAGGTACCTCCTTGTGGATTTGTAGTACCTCAGATGTGACACCCTCTGACTGAACGGCCTGGGTGCTGCCTGTGAGATAGTTTGCAAACCATCTGATTGCATGTTCTGAGAACCCTGAACCTTTTAGGCGGTCTAATAGGATACTGTGATCTACGGTGTCGAAAGCCTTAGAGAAATCAGTAAAAAGACAAAGACACACTGTTTGTTGTCTAAAGCCTCCAAGATATCATTCACTAGCTTCAAAGCAGCAGTGTTAGTGCTGTTTTTTTCCCCAAAAACCTGATTGAGAAGAAGACAGAATAGAATAAGAAGCCAGGTAATCTTTCACCTCGTCACTGACCAATGACTCAAGCACTTTGCACAATACAGAGAGTTTTGATATTGGTCTATAATTATTCAAGACTACTGCTGAATCACCTCCTTTAAAAGGGGGGATTCCAAAGGCTGCTTTCCACACATCAGGGATTTTATTGTCTCTTATAGAGAGATTATGTGGCACAGTGGTTCAGCGATAAAATCAGGGGCAAGTTTTAAAAACGAGGGTTCTAAGATGACTGGGCCAGTTAATTTGCGGGCTTTCCGATGTTTTAGAGCTGTCAAAACCTCGGAAGTTTTAACTGATAAAAGATGATTTACAGGTAACCACAAAATCGTGCCTGAAATTCCAGAGAGACTGAAAAAGTCCAGTGCTGTTAAGCTTCTTCCCTTATCATTTTTTTTATGCACCCATACAAAGACATAAAAACAGATCAATACAAAACCTACTACTACTGCAAGTAATAAATAAAATTATTACCAATTTTTAAACATCTGTAATAATATCTTCAGTAAGTCAAGGAACACCAACATGAGACTGATACAGTATATGATCATTCATAGAACACACATTACACAGCACAAAATGCACTTAATGAGATTAACTGGCTCAGACATATGCACTCATTGTACACTGAATACAACAGATAACTACTTAAACGTGCTATGGACCTATCCACCAATACACCATTTCTGGAAAGAAGTAACCACCACATTATCCCAGTTTACTGGCAGTAACATCCCACTCTCCCCTTCCATGTGCATACAAATCTGGACACACTCAACACAGACTCAAAACAAATCATAACACCTCTGCTAGTAGCTCTAACTATCACCAAGAAAGCAATACCACAAAACTGGAAAAATAGGAAAAAGGTTAACATCGCACAATGGCTGGACCTATTATCACAATAGATATCATTTGAAAATCAATCAACTATACAAACAAACCAACCAGAAAAATTCAATAACATTTATTCAACTATTCTGAGCTCAATTCTCCTGCCGATGAACTGATGCCACAACACCAATCCAAATATACCAATAAGACTGGCCATGAACATAACATTCATGAACTCCTTTTCTTTCCCCACTCAGTACCAAAACCATCCTGTTATCCACTTTAAACTCAAGCCCAAAAAGATCATGATACCTAATGGTGTTTTTGTTTATTATTATTGTTTTATTATTTATTTGTTTGTCTTCTCTCTTCCCCCTGTTTGTTTTTCTTTGTTTCTATGTTTACTTACTATTCGTTTATTTGCTTGCTTCTGTTTTTCTCTTCTTACCTTTTGCTTTTGCTTCTGTTGATTTTTTCATGTTTGTTTGCTTGTTGTTGTTGTTTTTTTCTGCTTTTTACTTATTTACTTAAACCTTTCTCTTAATAAGAGGTGAGATATTGATTTTCCATATCAGAAAAATGAACAACTGTCCTGTTTTATTATCAGAGATCAGGACAGAACTAACAGATCTACCTTGGCTCAAGGATTGTTCAATGATGCTCCACTTCAGGGGTCACATTCATATGCTTTATTATTGCTAAACGTGGGACAAGTCAGTTTGATATAGTGCACAAGGGAATGTAGGATGCATTAGTTACTCACTAATGATCAAAAGTTTGGTTACTTTAAATTTAATCAGTGAGTTTGCTTATAATAGATGTTAATTAAGGGTCATTTAGTAGGGTTGCTGGAGGCCCATGGCACTAATAAATATGAGGGCCAATAAAGGTGCTCCTGAGCTTTGTCCCTGGGGGAAGATTTTCAGAGGCGGATGGTTCTTTTATCAGCACTCACATCAACTAGTGCCACTGAACTAACCCTTTAATTCACATTACTTGGTGATGAATTCGACGAAAATACCTGGTCAAAAGGTATTTTTTGGACTATGCCCTGACTGAATGAATAAACTTTCCATTTTAGACTACATGTTTCACACCTTTGAAGATAATTTGCTCTTTCATGCTGTAAGATGTATTTTTGACAAGTATAATTTAACCTTTTTAAAGGTTTTTACTTCTTGTTTTATGGTTATGCATTACTTTCTGAATAGTTTAATGTCCATGATGTATTTGGCTGTTTATCATGTATTAACGATGATTTTTGTTTTTATTATTGACGTTGTAACTTGTGTTTAAACAGTGCATAGAAAAAAGAAACCCTGTGAAAGGTAACCATGACTACCGTGTATTCTGTTGGACATACAGCAACAACCAACTCATGCAATTTAATGTCCCTTAACTAATGGTCTATAAAATGCAAACTTGTATCATTGATGAGTAACATAATGTATCGTACATCAATTCATATTAATATTGTTAATCAAGCACTAAATGTGACCCATAAAGTTTTCTTTTGCCTCGACTCAATATCGACACCATTTAGAGCAAACCTCTCCAGGTGAGCACAGATCTTAAACTTTAATTCAAACCACAATTATTTTGATATTATTGTGATCAACACGCTGAATTTTACACATTAAACAGCTTACACACTTTAACTTTTATTGTCTTTTTGTTATGGTTTGTCGTTGGCATACCTTCTGTATAGTTGTGTGTGTGTCCCTTCAATTAATCAATTATTGCTGCCTGCTACGGATTTTTTATGTACTATATTCATTTTAAGATTGTACACACCTGTGCAAATGCATTACATCCACCTGCCAGGGACTACAGATGGAAAAAACCTGTGGCTAAAATTTGGCACTATTACATGTAAGTGTTCATTAATGTGCATTTTACTCTTTTTGAATAAATAATAAACTATAATAATTCAGGAGTGAAGTCAAAAATATAAAACTTTAAATTGCTTTACATTCCAACTATTAGTTTTTAATTTCACACTAAATGTCCACACAGTGTCTTGACCTATGATACATAAGTAAGTACATAACAGAATCTGAACCCCTTGAGACACCCTTATGTCCAGATTCATTGAAAATTGCAGAATAATAAGAATACTGGTGAATAAAGTCTCAAATACAATAACCCTGGTTACACACTGGAGTAGATGAAATGACCGAAAGAGAAAATCCACGTGCATCATTTACAAAAATGGTGACAGAATATGTGGTGCTCTAACATGCTGTAACTACATATAAACTGCATTCACACAAATGAGAGGATGCAACACTTTAAACTTGTGATCTGAGTCTTCCTGCTGTACACACAGTGCAGGTGTGAAGGAGGAGGGAGTGTTAGCACCCTGATATTTAACACCTGAAGTTAAAGATTGTCTGTGACTGTATGTGCTCTGCTTGCTAAGTTTCTTTATCTCACTGACACCGTATGGAGTAACGAAAGAACTTTAATTATCAGCTGGTCTATCCTCAGGACTAAGCATCACCTCCAAATCATGAGACAAATTTCTAAAAATTTTTAACTACGCCATAAAAAAAACAAAAAACAAAATAAATAGTTTGGACTATAGAGGAGGTGGCCAGATGTCCCAATTTAACCAGGGTCATCCTGTGTCTCCACAAATATTAATAAAACCTAAGTATGTCCTGATCTGTGACATACTTATTTAAAGAGTATGTTTGGTTGGTTGCTAAAGGCCCTTGGCACTAGTAAACAGGAGGGCCTATAAAGGAACCTGTGAGCTTTGTCCCTTGGGGGAGATATCTGGAAGCAGATGGTTGCTGGAACATACGTAGCTGTACGTGGTGCTATTGAAAGCCTCATAATTAACCCACTTATAGGTTAAAACTACTCCAAAACCACGTCAGCTCGACAATATGATATAATAAGATCCTCTACTGTGTTTAACTTTACCTCCATCACAATATCCATGTATAAGAAGAATAAAGGTGAATAACTACGATTATATATCTGTATTCCAGGACCAATACACATATATACTACCTGTTGCACGGTGGTGAAGCAAGAACCAGTTCAGTCCTCCAGTTGGTCAGGGCCTGTCTGTGTGGAGTTGGCATGTTCTTCCTGTGCATGCATGGGCTCTCTCCAGGCACTCTGGCTTCCTCAAAAAGAAAAAAAAAACATGCTCATTAGGTTCATTGGTGACTCTAAATTGCCCTTAGGAATGAGTGTGGGTGTGAATGGTTGTCTGTCTCTCTATGTGGCCCTGTGATCGATTGGCAACTGGTATGTATTTTTCTATCTACATTTAATTTTTTAAATATATGTTATAATATATATTATAAAATACATAAGGCTATGCTATGTTTATATAAGAAAATTAACATTAATAGTAATATCTCACAGATAATTAGATTTTACTTTAATTCTTTTAACCATCTATTCATCTCATCATTATATTGTAATTTTTTAAACTCTTAATGTTTTATGATAGTATTTCTATTCTTATCAATATTTACTCAGATATATATTTATTATTATTTATGCAGATATTTTTGTATTTGATCAATCTTGAATGACCCCAGGAAGAATAGTTTTTACCATGGTGGCAACTAATGGGGGTCCAGTTTAAATAAATCAATAAATATATAAAGAGAAGTTTGAAAGAAAATCAAACCAAGTGAAAATTTCAACAATGTAACTTTAAACCAAACTTTATAAAGGAAGTTGTTAGAATATCCCTAAACTTCCTTTTCATCATTCACAGTTTCTTTGACATTTATTTTACTTTAAAATACATTTGTTTGGAAACCCCACTACTGAGAAATTATTTTTTGACCAGCCATTCAAAATAGAAAAAAGAAGAGACCCTACCCTAATAAAAGTAAATATGCAACTTATTTTAATTCTCTAAATTCATGTCTCTGCTGCACTTCTTTCTTGTATCAAATTGACAGCAAAGCGACAGTGAGGCACGGTCAGCATCCTCTCTGTGTGTGCGGCTGCCGGGCTGAGACTCGTCAGCCTGTCGTCTTTTCCTCTTTTGTGCTGCGGCTCTAATGAAAGCAGCCGCCTGTCACTGAGGAATGTGAGGCTGTGGAGCTGCGACTCTCTTCTTTACACATTTGCATGCTGCTTGTTGAAGGCGCTGAAGTGACGAGGTCTGTCTCTCCTCAATGCCCCCCTCCTCCTCCTACTCCTTCCCCACCCACCCTGCGTCCCTCGCCAAGTGTTTAATTAAACTTTTTTGTTGTTGTCAGAGCAGCAGGTTGGACTTAAGCCTGAAGCTGGGTGCAGAGCTGGGGGGGTGTTGGGGGCGGGTGGGAGAGTGTGTATGTGGGAGTGGGGGTGAGTGAGGCATTCGTCTAGCTGCCACTGAGGTCTCCACCAACCAGATAGGTGCTGGATAAGCCTCACTCCCAAAGGTGGGGGTGGAAGTAGAGGGAACTGGGGGGGCAGTTACCCATTGATCCAAAACCTCCACTAATCCTGGACTGGACTTCAGACAAAACAAACCTGACGGAGGGGACCACTGGGAGTCTTTGTCTTAGATTGCAAGTGCACATTTATTCTTTACATGCAGATGCAGACGCTTCAATTTTTCCCTCCAGCTGAATGCCTGCCAAGTTCCAGCCAATTAACAGCCAACATCCAGCAAATGGGAGTGCCCAAATTCCACCATAAACATGCCTATTTGATGGTGCTTCCCTCACAATAACACACCCAATGGGCTTGTCCTCATCGGAGTAGTGTTAGCATTAGCCAATCTCAAATTTCTGTCATGTCAATGCAGGGGATCCAGATACAGTCATGACAGCGGGCAGGTCCAGGCATGTTCCAGTCATGGACCAGCCAAGACTCAGTCATGGAAAGTGGGGAAAATTGAAGAGGCTCCATCTGTACGCTGTAAAAAAAGGAAACAAAAACACTTCAAGGTGGTTTTTGACACCTCCAGCGTTGTTGCTCTGTTCAGATTCAGTTTAAAAAGATGCATTTTTCTTTGGATTTTTTTATGTTCACAGAGTATTTTAAAGTGGGACGACTCAAAAAAGTTTACTGACCTTGCCTAACTTCAGTACATAGCCAGCGTTGCTATGACGATGAGTTGTGCTCTGCATTATGGGGTAGAAGCTAGCAGGCCACAAGCTACCCACAAAAACCCACTGGTTCATAGCTGAGGTTATGTCCTCTTTAAGATTAAACAGATGATTATCAATTTGAGACATGCCTTATAAGTTTAAACAGATAAAGTGCATGAAAAGCTAGGCTTTTAGCCTTTTAGCACTCAGCAGTATCTCCACAGAGGACACCAGATAGCATGGTAGCTTAATACAATGTAACACCTGTAGAAGGGTCCACAGAGAAATCAGAGATGTGGAAAATTAGGCCCCGTTTACATGACAACATTGTCAGCAGAAACTGAGAGGTTTTTACTTTACGTTTTCAAAAGCACTCCACGTTCACATGGAGATAATGTGGAAACGATGTGCATTCACACGGATCCACGAGAACGACTGAAAACGCTGTAGCGTGCATGCCAGGCCAGTAGTTGGCAATGTAGATCTGTAGAGAAACAGCGGTGTTAGAAACTTTTCACAAACAACAATGCCGAGTGGATGCACGAAGACGCAGGAGTTTCTTGTTTGTCTGGATATTTTTGTCAGGATAACAAACAGAGCACACGATGCTCAGTCGACAGCTGAAGCTGTTGTTGTTGTTGTTGTCGTTTCTGAGTGGGTGTGCAACCTTCATCTGAAAGAGTACTGTGCAACGAAAACTCTCTGTTTTCCATCGTTTTTGGTTGCCGTGTAAATGGAGCCTCAGAGAGCAGCTTTAGAAAGGATAAGTTTACTTCCTTGAATGAGCTGGACCAAATTCTGGGAACTAAAGCAAATTTTGAATCAGTCATGATGCTGTGGGGTCCTGTGACGATCCAATGTAGAGACGGTGAGAAATGTTAACCTGTTGATATTTTTACAGTATGTTCTGCCTGTGCACACAAAGTGACTCTTTAGTATCCAAAACATTATTATTAAGCTTTGATATCAGCCTGGTTACCTGGTAGCTGTAATTCAATGATCATTACTTCTATTGTTGTTTAAAATACAACATTAGTGTGATAAGTTAACTTGCTGCCTTGTTTGTGCTGTTCTGGGTCAACTGTAATGTGACACTCCAGATGGACCTCCCCATACATGTCACTTGTCCATCTGGGAAAGAGCTACCTTGGCAAGTGATTGGGTGGTGTTGCTGTGGGCCATGCACAAGTGTTTTGGATTGGAGCTTTGCAAGATGGATCTGCCTGATTACAAACATTGAATCCGGTGAATCCAGCTGCACTGTGTAAGGTCAGGTCGATTGTGTCCTCACTACAAATGAACCACTCAAGGTGCCGCTTATTTCAGGCAAGCAAGACACAGTTATCTGTATGCTAATTAATGTGATAACCCTACAATTGATAACATGGAAGGATGTTTTATTTTGAAAGAATGAAAAGATCCTTGCACATCCTACTGTGTAGTTTGACTCTGTAGACTTTACACAGAGGCCCTCCGTCTCTGTCACTGCTGTGATGAATGGAAAAGTAGAACCTGAGATAAACTCTCTGTTCAACTCTGGCTCTCCGGCTTCCTTTCACAGACCAAAAACATGCTTATTCGGGTAATTGGTGACTCTGAATTGCCCTTAGGTATGAGTGTGAGAGTGAATGGTTCTCTGTGTGGTCCTACGATCGTCTGGCGACCAGCTCAGGGTGATACCTGATGTCAGCTGGGATGGGCTCCAGCCCCCAATGACCCTGAAAAGGAGAAGTGATACAGATGATGGGTGGGTGGATGGATGGAAGAGCCCATGGATCCCCTCTAATGATGCATTATGGTGAGTTTAATTAAACACCTGTGTATGTTTTGTTCCGTCCTGACCTGTTGACAACTAGAGTGTCTTACACAAAATCAGGTGAAGAACAAATACATCTTAGTTGTCACGATGGTAACAACCCAAAAAAGGTGGCGACAATTAGCGCACCATTCTTCCCACTCAACCAACCAATAAAGAAGAAAACATGGCAAAACACACAGTGTATGTTTCCCTCCATGACTTTGTGCCCTTCTCTCAACTTTTTAAAATAATTTTAACTTAGATATTTTATGTAGCATGTTGCTATTTTTGACTCAAAGTCTGTTGGATGTATAAAAAAGGCTTTAGGTTTTATCATTCTGTTTTGTTTTTTCTCATCATCTGTGTAACAATTAAAACCCAACAAATACCACAGGTCGTTCTTAAATAGAAGAAACTGGGTTACAAGATTGTCTCAAATTCAGAATTTTGATTTAAAAAATTGTCTGAAATAAAATCAGTGACATAAATCAAACTTTACAGGTGCTACCACCAATTAGTGACTATTGATTTTGATCTCACAGTAACATCAGAACTTCACCCCCCAAAAAACAAAAAAAAACCCCCACAAAAAAATAGTCTACAGTTGATAACGTCATTACAATTAACAACTAGAAAGAGAGCTCAAACCTCCGCTAAGGTAGCTCACATATATCTGTTACATCTATAAGCAATAGTTTCATGATAAAGTTACCATCATAATATGATTCATTGATCCTGAAAACCCACTCCTAGCACTCAGAATCATGTTGATAATAATTAGTTCGACAGTTATTGAGCAAAAATGATGGCTGTTATCTGGATCACTATGAAAATCTAATCATTTTTAAGTTGGGCCATTACATCTGAAAATTTCTGCAAAATCTGTCCAGTAGTTTTTACATAATCTTACTAACAAACAAACATTCTGTCAAAAACACAACCTCCTTGGCAGAGACAATTTTTGGTACATAATGTTAGCCTATTTTCATTTAAGTCACATGATCAGTTGATCAGAATATTGCTTCAATTCAACCCCAAACCCATGTTACTGACACTCTTTTTACTATGACAAAACACATCAACCTAAATTGTCAGTTTAAAAGCAGGTGTGTCAACATGTAACATCCGTTTACATCAACCTTGTGCCAAGACCAAATGCCCTGGAAATTTCACCCAGATCCATTCTGTTCTGTTCGATCTATATTTCCATAGGTTGTCATTGACATTTTTCATGTCATTTCCTTTCGTCTCTCTGTTTATAAGCTATATTTGCACAGACTTTACCTTTTGCACATTCTGATTCATCTGTCACCACAGAGACTGTGCATTATACTGTTGTGAAGATTTACATATCGATTCCCCAGAATATCTTTGTACTTATTGGGAAAACTCTAAATTTGTTAGGCATTGGTGAATACTGAATTCATCATTTATAAAGCATGTTTCTGATATAAATACTCATTAGCACAGAGTGTATAAACACAGTTGTAGATGTTTTACTCTCTTCATATCATCTAAAACATGCTTGATGATCGATTTTCATACTTTATTGAAAATGAATTTAGCATTTCTAAATAAAAAAATGACCTACAATATGTATTACATTATTTACAAAACAGTTATGTAGAAATTGTCAATGTTTGAAAGATCATTTAGAAAGTGAAAGTAAGTGATTAACAAACTATTCCTTTAGTTACAAAGCATTTACTACTTGTTAATTAAATATTTTGCATGAGCTCACCTAAAGTGAAGTATATTATCAGGCATTTAAAAATTAGATTTAAAGGCTGGTAAAGTCTAAAGACTCACAAAGGTCTGTCTCAGTTATCTTAACAGACAAGGGATATATAACGTATTGCATTAAAATTTACAGCATTTCACAGACATTTCCAGTACAACATGATTTATTAAGAATTTAAAATCATTCAGTATCACAAAATAAAGCCAGAAAATAATTCTTAACAGAATCTCAAGAAAGAGTCTCGAAATTATTTGAGAAAGTTAAAATGAATATACTTATCATAGACATTATTCACTTTTGATGAGCTCACTTAAAATACTTCGACAAAGAGCAGTAAGGGCTTTTTTACTTATTAATGGTGAGGAAAAACATTTATAACTGCATTTATAAACAACATACCAATGAGTTTAAATGTCAGAGTCATGCTTTAAAAATGATATATTACTAATCATTAACTAAGGTGCTCATTAATGGTGAGTAAACATTTATAACTGTGTTTATAAAGTACATTTGAATATTTAAATCAGAGTCATGCTTTACAAATGATATATTCAGTATTTTTGATGTTTAACAAATGCTTAATTGTGTTGTCACTGTCAGGCACACACCCACTACTTCCATTTCTGAGGGCTTTAATTCTCTTCATAAAACAGTTTATCAGTCACCTTCTTTGGGTGGATGGGTTTTATAACCTTTTAAACAAATTAAAATACAGAAAACATTGTGTGATTAGGACAGAACAGTACTTATACATTCAGGAAAAGATGTTTTATTTCTTAATTTCCTGAAAAGTAGCAATTTTGGAGATAGATGGTTTGTACCCAACAGCAACAGCTTATTATATAGTATTACTGAAAACTCTGCTGCTACTTTAATATTTAAATCAACAGAGACAATTCATGTTTAATATATGTCTTATGATTTAGTGTCCTGGGCCAGGCATAATGTAAATTTGTTCTACTGCACACTATCTGGTATACTGTCTAAATGACATTAAAGAAAATACTGAATTTTGATTAAGAGTGTTTATTGTTATAATTCATAATGTGGGAAACTGCCTTATCTTGCACCCTGGCTCTGCATTCACGTTAGTATCACCACCTAAATTAATCACCATCTTTCTTGTGCCATGACCAACATTCCCTGAAATTTCATCCCAATCTGTTCAGAACTTTTTTAGTTATCAAACAATTCAACATACACAAAAATGACAGCAAAGACATAAACTCCCTGGAAAATGGAGGGAAATGGACCTACATACATCTCTGTGACAAGGCTGTCAAGTTTTGATCTCAGGTCAGAGTGAGATTTTTGCTGGCTTGGGGGGGGGGGGGCGCAGGCCTTTGGATATGATAGTTCGTAAAGGATTATAAAGGATTCAAATTTCAAAAAAGTCATTAACCATATGAATTAGTAGTCAAGTGGGTTTTTTTTTTTTTTTGGACCCACCATTACCCAATGGGTCTTATTATTACCTTTTGATAATAATAGAGGCCTATTATATCAAGTGTCAAGTACCAAGTATTGTTCTCGTTATTATTATTTACTTCCAACATTTTATCATGCTCTTTCACTCTAAAAATCTGCAATTTTGATTTTAATTATAGCCAAACATTGCTCATGTACTAAGTACAACTATAACCTTAACTAACTTCACATTGATGATTTTGTTTTAATATGATGCCTGGTAACCCCAGTTTGTTTGTGAATGTGATTAGATGTTGCTTTGGCCTACTGTTTAAAAAGAGGTGTGGAGGAATAATTAAGAATAACCTCTTGTTGTTTTCCTTATTTACTATTAGTAATTTTATCAATCAGTGCGCTAAAAAATCAAATGATGAGGTAACTTACTGTACTCGTGTGATAAGGCACTCCCGTCGTGTGCATGCAGTATGCATCAACCGTATCTTACCCGGATACAGCAGTGCTATTTTCTGATTGGCTGATATGTAGCCGTATGTTATTTTCTGATTGGCTGATGGATAGTTGATTGTTATGGACTGGGTCGCGTCAAGCTCACGTTGTGCTCTACGATGCTCAGAGCGTCTTGTTACGCTTTCCAATGCATATACAGAGGTGTGACTCGGTGGGCGCAACATACTACATTTTTTATACGTGAGAAATACTAATTTGGCGTGTGAGAGTGTGAAAAGGTGCAAATGCGTGTGTCACACGCTGAATGCGTGAGACTTGAGAGTCCTGCCAGAAAATCTTAGAAACAAAGAGAAAGGGTTTTCTCACATTTATTATTTATTGTTTTTTTCTATCCTGTCAGGTTCAATTTTGACAGAAAATCAACACGTTTTTTTAATTATCACAGCATATTGAATGTATTAAAGTGCTGTCTATCTGTGTAAAGCAAGCTAAGGTTGGAATGTTGTCTGACAAAGCAGTGGCTTATTTGTGACTGGTGTGTAAATTTCACAGAGTGACAGATTTGTGACCTAAAATCAGATATTTAAGGTGTTTTCCCTCTTAATTTTAAGCATATAAACAGGATTTTTTTGTTCCCCTACCGTGAAGCGACCAGTCACAAACGACCATAAATGATTATTATTGGTGACAGTTTGGCTGATTTCGCTCAAAGTTGATGGGGACAGTATGGATGGAGAAATTAAAAATTAAACATTTAAAGCCTTTTTTAGATGTATTAATTTAATTTGGAAAAAGTGCCCTGCTCTCATAAATCTAAACCTCTGCCCCTTCGCGCAGGGACGTACGGGCAGGTAGAAGCCCCACTACAGTGGCTTAGTGAGTCCAGTCCATGACTCCAGCCCTTGTTTCCCCTCCAGCCCTCTCTGCTGGGGTGATTACTCCGCTTTACTCAGTTTGGTCCCCAGAGAGGCTCACACACTCTCAGTCCCGAGTCCCGGTGCGCAGACATGGAGGTGCTGGAGCCGCCTGTGACTGGATGAGTTTGGAGCAGCGTGGATGGAGCGCTGCGTGCTGCTGGATGGACTGACAGCGTGGATTTATAACTGACGGGAAACTTCTGCAGAGGCATCAAACATGGAGTTAGGGAGAGTTTGGTCCAGGCATCAGAGGACGCTGCTGCTCACCATGATGATGTTCAAACTGGGTAAGAGGGTGCATGTTTACTTCTACACTGGACAAACACCAGAGCGGTTCATTTAGTGATGTGAAGACACATGGGCCTGGCATCAGGGGAGAAACCTGAGGAGACTTTTAAGAAGTGAAACTGAGGGCAACTACTTTAACCAGTCAATGAATGAGATTTACAGAGACCTATTACTGCTACATCCTCAGCTGTTGGTTTTGTTATGAGGGAATTTGCTTATTCCAAACTGTGTGCACATCAGGAGTGTGGTCCTCAACAGGTGTTTCCTGCTTCTGGAAGGAGGTCATGAAAAAACTAGGACTATTTTGTCAATCAGTATTCCGATAAACTCCAAGATGATTTTATTACACATGTATCCAACTGGTCTCAATTTGAGAACCAAAGAGCACAAGTTGATAAATTTTGCCATATTGCAGGCACATTGGCCTTTAATTGGAAGAAAACTGATGCACCTACTATAGAGGCTCAGATCAAGAACATGGCACAGTGAATGTCAATGGAAAAACTAACATATACCCTGAAAAACAAACTGGTACATTATGAGGAAATCTGGAAACCATTTGATTACTATGCTAAGAATGGAGATATATAAGGGAGGGCTTCTCCAGGATGAGAACACTGAATGAAAAAGATAAATAAAATGGTTTGTTGGTAGTTCCCCAAAAAAGGAAAATTTAATGAATTGATGTAGACACTGAAAATGTATGTACTTTACCTTTATGGTATGGGACTGTATAATTTAACTAACGATTTACCTTAAATAAGGAATTATTGTTTGTATAAGATACTTTGTTTTGTTTTGGGTATTGTCTTTTCAGAGAGAGATTAGTGTTTGTGTTTGTTTTTGTGTTGAGGGGATGTCTTTTGGGAATAAAAAAATGACTAGTAATACACAATCACAACATTATAAAACTGTACAATGTGAAACAAAAGTCCAAAAAATATTTAAAAAAAACAGGTGTTTCCTCAGGACCCAACACCATCTCTTTAGTGAGAAAATAACCCCAAATCAAGAAAAGACAGTAATAAAAGAGCCCTATAACTCTATCAAAATGTTTTTTGTTCAACCTTAGACAAGAAAAAAACACCAATGAACAAAGAGGACAAAACAAAATGAAGAAATTAACAATCACATGAAAATCACCACTTTCTCTAGAGCAAGATACTCAAGTTAAAATTAAAGAGAAAACACAACCTAATTGAAGTAGATCTCAGGGGAAAGCCAGGTGAGATCTTTCATTAGGCACTGGAGACATTAATCTGAGATTCTGGTCCATTTTGACATGATAGCATCACACAGTCCCTGCAGATTTGTTGACTGAATATCCATAATACCAAGCTAACATACTGCTACATCCCAGAAGTGCTGTATTGGATTGAGATTTGGTGACTGTAGAGCAGGGTGTCAAACTCAGAGAAGGGGCCAAAATTTGAAACACTGTCTAAGATGTGGGCCAGTCAGGTTCAACATTTGTTGAACACTCCTAAAAATGTATTTAGAAGTATTAAACTTAACTGCATATTTTTTTCAGTCATTTTTGTGAATCTAGATGTACACAAATGACCGCTTGTCTGCAAATATTCATTAGGGATGCATGATATTGGATTTTTGCTGATATCCGATATGCACATGTTTTTTAAGTAATTATCGCCAATACCAATACTGATACCAATACCGATAAGAACACAAGCTCTGTACTTAACCAAAATGGACTTGTTTCTTTCAGTGTTACAGTATGTTTTTGCCAGGAACAGATATATATACATATATATATATTATATATATATATATATATATATATATATATATATATATATATATATATATATATGTATATATAGCTTGTGTTCTTATCGGTATTGGTATCAGTATTGAGTGGTAAGACTTCATTTTTTTTTATTGTTTGTTTGCAGTGCTTTGTCTTAATGCATCGCATGAAGCCCTTAAATGTGTTATTATTTTTTTAATTACCTGAATGACTTCAATTATATTTTTAACCATAACCAAAAGTGAGTGTCCTTCATGTTCACACCATATTGTTTTGAATGACTTGCATTGTACTTAAATATATCATAATTTAACATGTTATGTTATTTTTTTTTATTAGAATTTATTTTGGTGCAAAGTTAGAAATAACAGTCAAAGCACTGATCAATGCATTGACCACTGATTAGTATGATATTAAACCAGTGGAAGGATGGATTGGTGCTCAGGTCTTGACCTGAATGGCAGCTGTTGAAGTACATTGTGGGATTTGTATTATGAGTGGTGGGTGTGCTATTTAATGGAGAGCCAATAATAATTACGAATATGAAATGATCTCACAGGCTGCATTAAATTATATCATGAACCAGATCTGCCTTGAGTTTGTCACGTGAAATTCTTGTCATGTTCAAGAAACCAGTTTGAGATGATTTGAGCTTTGTGACATGGTGCTTGTCCTGAAGATGGTACACTGGTCATAAAGGGATGGACGTGGTCAGCAACAATACTCAGGTAGGCTGTGGGGTTTAAACGATGCTTAGTCGGTACTAACTGTTCCAAAGTGTGCCAAGAAAATATCACCTACATACATCACCACCAGCCTGAAGTTTTGTTACGAGGCAAGATGGATCCATGCTTTCATGATGTTCATGCAAAATTCTAAACATCTGGATGTCTCAGCAGATCTCAATAGACCAGGAAACAAGTTTCAAAAGTTCAGGTCTGGTGAGCTCACTTTCTACCTGTTTGCTGTTCGTAGCTGACAGGATTTGCTGTTGGTTTGGTCTTCTGGTGTTGTTGCCCACTTTCTTGAAAATTTGATTTGTTGTGCATTGGGCTGAATGATTTTTGGAAAAGATCTAATTGCAATTTTGCGATTTCAATTTGGTTCACAATTTTCTTCAAATCAAGCATCAGTGCAGTATTCACTATGTTTACAGTATAGACAACAGTAAGAAAATCAATGATCAAAAGCACATAACACATTACTCATCATCTAATAATGATGACAAATAATCTGTTTTCATTATTAAAGGGATACTCCAACTTCTACTTCTTTAACCAAGCATTTGTACTGTTGACCTGCTTACCAGCACTTCCGCGGTGGAGATGTGACGTTAGCGAACGAGTCGACTCTTTTGAACAGCTCTTTTAAGTGAACAATGAGAACCGATTCCCACTTGTTAGTAAGCCATTCATTTGCGAGCCATTCTTAAATGCAATTGCCTACAAAATTGCAATCCCTGCTAGGGTCAATCAGTCAATCTTTATTTGTTTAGCACCATATTTGTCTTTGTTGAATATAAGTTTATTAAAGATACACTGTGTAGTTTGTTCTCCCATCTAGTAGTGAAACTGTATTTTGTATTCAAACGAATAGTGCTGACTGGCGACTGCTTTTCAAATATGCGTTGCAACCTCTGAACTCTATGGTAGCCAGTATGTGCCTAGAAGCTATGTCAACATGTCATCCAACACTTCATCAAGTTTTCTTTCTGGTGAAGAGGCACGTTATTCCAAACAAACTGCAGTGAATCATTAGTGTTAGGCTTTCAAATTTGCCGGGGCAGTGACAAGCATATCTCGCTGTGGTCTTTCTCAGACCACTCTGGCTGTGAGCGATAACGTGTTTAGCCTTAGCCAGTAGTGCTACATAGTGCTTTATGTCCCTCTAGGCTGTTCATAGTTATTATAGACTGGAAGGACATGGAAGCCTCAGTAGGACTTATCCGTTCTATGTAAATACAGATAAGAAATTCTTGGCTCAGGAGGACAAGTCAGATTGTTGGCAGAGGACATATTTATGAATGTAGACACTGTTTTTAGCTCATAAAATACATAAAACACTACACATTGTCCCTGAAAAGGTAAGTCCCTTGGGATGTGGCATCTCATTTTCCAGAGGGACCTCATGTATATGTGATTGTAAAGATAGTTACTATGAAGGCAAGAGTATTTTTCTGACTGATCCGTGTTTGTCTTCATCTCAGTTTGCAGCTTGTGTGACCTTTTGACCCTGGATGACTTCAGAACAAAAGCATTCTGTACCAATAATCATAATAACTTTATTTATATAGCACCTTTAAAAACAGACGTTTACAAAGTGCTTTAACAGACAAAATACAAGCAGAAAAGGCAGAACTCTGAGCACAATAAAATCAATAATCAGGTCAGACAGAGACCGAAAGAGTCAAAGGGAAAGGCACAGAGGGTCATGTTAATTAAAACAACAAAAGGAAGGACAATGGTAAACTGGTGAGAGGGAGACAGCTGACGTATTTGTTTTATATATAGTGATAAGGCGACAGTAAAACAGTTGATAGATAATGCGATTGTAAATACATAAATTGACGACAGTTGATAGATGATAGATGATAGATGACAGCATCACATCAGGAAGATGTAAAAGGAGAATGTAGATAGAGGATGAGTAAAAGAGAAAAGATAAATGAAAACATAAAACAAAATAGAAGAGCAATGGTAATAATTAATAAGGGAGTATATTAAAAACATGAAGATATGGTAAAAACAGGACTAAAGCAATGAAAAACCGGTGGGGAAAGTAAGAACAGAAGAGTTAAAAAATAGTTAAATAGGTAATTGTAAAATAGTTATGTGGAAAAATAAATAGCTAACATGATGATGACAAGTATGTAAGCAATAAAAGGATCATGTAAAAGCAAGTCTAAAAAAGTGAGTTTTAAAATGTGATTTAAAAGATGTCACTGATTCAACAACCAGGGCTTTACTTCACAGAAATGCCAAACTGGACTTTAGTCAATCAATCAGACTTTATTTATATGCAGATTTCATTCAAATTCAACTGCAGGTCAAAGTGCAACATGATCAAAAAGTAATAATAACAGTTAGCATAATAAAAACAGGTAGGACATCAAGATGGACGGGGATGTTCACTTTGAAAAAGCACAACAAAAGTGTTTCTGAGCTGCGTTGATCATATTTGTGATGTCTTTTACAGATGTACAAACCACAAAAACAGATGCATGCTAGAGCCATCATGCAGCCAGCACACGTCTAATGTTTCACCCTTAAGATTTTAATGTTGGGTGGCACGGTGCACAGCAGGTAGTGCACATGCCTCACAACAAGGAGGTTGCATGTTCTCCCCCGTGCATGCTTGGGTTCTCTCCATGCAATCTAGCTCCATCCCTCAGACCAAAAACATGCTCATTAGGTTAACTGGTGACTCAAAATTCCTCTTAGGGTGAATGGTTATCTGTCTCTCTATGGGGCCCTGTGATTGGCTGGTGACTGGTTCAGGGTGTACCCCACCAGTTGCCCATTGTCAGCTGGGATAGGCTCCAGCCTTGGCAACCCCAAAAGGCTTTGAAAGGAACCAACTGTATGGTTTTGGAGAACTCAGCATGAAAATGCTGGTACCTTATCATCCCAGTTCTAATAATATGCATTAATATAATCTGTGTTCAGTTCTAAACAAGAGTACCATAACCAAAATTAGACCAAAATGTAACATGTCACTGGGTGTGAATAATAAAACAGTCGAAACTGATCTCAATTTGAATTACAAAAACTGAATTAGCATTAAAGCTATCTTCCCTCTTTGTCATTGTTTCTATCAGTGTTAATTTTGTTGACTAATTATTTCCGTAATAGTTTTCGTCAACAACCTTTTCTCTCCTGACAAAAACTAGACAGTAACTAATAAAAACAAGTGCACATGGACAAAAACTAAAACTAAATTAACTGACATTTTCATCAGCAAATAAAAACTAGACTGAAATGTTTGACAGAGACTTAATCCAATCAGACCTAATTTGGTCATGTAGAAAGTAGGGACAAGTTAGGAATATATCCAATCACAGCTACTTTGGTTGTGTGGAAAAGGTTGGATGAGTTAACAGGGACACCCAATCAGAACTGCCTTAGCTTCATGTTGGTGGGATAAGTTGGGGAGCGATCCAATCAGAGCTCCTCTCTTTATGAATTGATATATTCATGTAGAGCAGGTTCACTGTTTGTTGTCAGTTCTGGTATTGTAACTGAGATGCTCTGCCAGGTAGCCTAAATAAAGGTGACTGCATTTCACACAAAAGTTCAATTTGTTTCTGTTCATTTATACATTCAAACTTTACTAGCATTCAGTAAAGGGTTATTAGATGTTTCATTTTATCCAAGTGTAAAACATGACTTCAGAAATTCAGGGAAACATAAAAAATGCCTTACACTTTTTATTTCATATTTTAGTCTACTGAAGTGTTGTGAAATTTCATCAACTAAAACCAGATTAAAATTAAAACAATTTAGAGACTACATAATGGCTGAAACTAAAAGATATTCTAAGCAAAAGACTTTTACTAAAACTAAATTAAAAAGTGCTTCAAAATCACTTAAAAGTGTTTAAAACATTTTCTGTAGCTTGATTAATTGTCTTGTTTTAATGGAGTGTATTGTTTTGCAGGCAATTTACCACATTCAAGAATCAACATATAAGTTCCCCATTTTCCCATCAGATAATGAACTAATTAAACATGATCTAAGTAGCTGGTTGAACCTGCTCATGTGCTGCACATTTCCTCTCGTGTGTGTGTGTTTGTGTGTGGGGGTGTGTGTATGTTTCTTGGTCGACCCCTGCGCCTTACAAACCCCAGTTGACCCATTTTTCCCGTGACCTCCGTCCGCGCCGAGCGTCTGAAGCCCGTTTAAACGGTGGCCGGGCAGAGGCGGGGGGATAGGCTGAGGGTGGCATTGTTCCGGATCTCCATGGTGACAAGCTGAGCGTCCGGCTGCACTGCTACACAGCTTTTTGTCTGGGCTTTGAAAGGAAAGGGGGGTGATGGGTATTAAGAAGGAGCACGGCGAGAGACCTGGCACACAGAGCTCTTGAAAGTTTACGAAGAAAAAAGAGTCGGAGGAGGAAAACACAAACAGAGAGCAGAGGGCATGTGATAATGAAGATGACTGTCAGAGTTTGATTAATAATCACCTTAAAAGACTGTATTTGAACACAGGACAGGACAACTGCATGCTTTTTTTTACAAGCAGTATGCTCTGAGGGAAAGCTTAAAAGTTGAGCAGGACTGGAATTTAATTTGAAAGGGGCCCGAAAAAATGCAGACAGTGAGCTTCAGGAAGATGAAGGCAGAACAACAGCAGCTTCAGAAAATGGAAATCGTCCTCCATGGGGCTCTAAAGGGCTGCCATCTCCAGATGATACACACAGAAGATGAGTGAATGGGCTTTTAGTCTCAAGATATCTCAGCCCAGGAAGATTAATCTGAAAGCAACCCAGAGGAGAAACAAATAGATCTAAGGTGAATATACTGTATGTAAAAGATAACCCTGGATCTCAGTGTTGCCAAATTTTTATACTTAAAAAAACAAGCCCAAAACAAGCGACCACCAGCTATTTTTTTTTCTTATGTGATTTATTACTTTCTTTGAAAAAGAGAAATGTACACAAAGCATGTTTTGACTTTCATCTACATCACATTTCAATTTCACAGTGACATTCTTTCTTTGGCTTTTTCTTACAGAACTGAAGGGAGGGGCTACTGTTATTTATAACTCTGTTATCACTGAACAGTCTGTCTAACCTTGATTTTTGTAACCAAACAGACATAGTCAGGCTTTTAACTGAGTTAAATGTTGATCCTCTACAGCTTTATTATGCTGAAAACAGTAATAGCTACATTAGAAATAAATTTCATTCTGGCTATAAGGATTTCTTTTAGGTGGAAACATCATTTTTGTCTCTTTTTACAGTAAAATTTACATTTGTGTTTGGAGTGAGACAAAATAATCTGTCTGAATTGAGTTTATTTAGGTAGTAGAGTGTGCATCAGATCCCTTTTGGGTTTGGGGGCACAATAAGCCCAAATGAGCATCAGCACTTTTGGAACAAATAAAAAAAACCCACAACCTGCAAGTGCCAATATTTACAAGAAACTTTTCAAAAAAGAAGCCCAAAGTCCCTTAAAATGCCTTCGATACATCTCCCACCTGAGGTTGGATCCAGTCTTCTCTCTTTCTCCCACTCTTCATTACATTTTTTTCCATACCGACTGCCACTCATTCTCACTCTTAATCTTGTCACTCATTTCTCTGTAAATCTAGGCTCTACCGTAGTTGTGCATGCTTGACGTGCATGAAGTGACTGGGACGTGCGCGATAACCAGGAAACGGGGGGGGAAAGGACAAACTACCTACCGCATTTGTGTCTTGCTTTGTTGTGGGGAGCTGGGAGATAATCAGGGGGATTCACACAGACAGAAAAGCAAGCCCCAATAAGCAACTATACATTAAAAAAAAAAAAAAAAAACACAACCTGCAAGATCTGCAGCCCAAAGTCGCAGACTTGGCAACACTGCTGGATCTTCTTTATTATCTCTGCAAAGGTGAGGTTATGTTATGTTATGTTATGTTTTTGCTGGCATATGTTTGTCTGTCCATTTGTTAGCAAGATTACGCAAAAACTACACGACGGATTTTGCTTAAATTTTTAGGAGATGTTGGTAATGACCCAACTTAAAAATAATTAGATTTTGGTGGTGATCCAGATAACCACCATAAGCCAACGATAGTTTTTTCTCACCAACTGTCTAACTAATAACGATGGTGCTATACAGATGCAGCCACTTCAGTTTTCCCCTACCAGCTGATACCTAATGAGTTCCATCCAATTATCAGTCAATTTCCAGCTAATGGGAGTCATGTGTGGATTGGGGCTGAAGTTGCAGTTTTGTTGCATTTTCATTTGGTTTGTTACCCTTTCACACTAAGGATGGAAGTATCAATACTGCAGTATCGAGGTATCAGTACTTTTACAAGTGCTTTGACTGGACCTGAAAATATTGATACCAAATGAGTACTTTATCAAAGTGTTTATCCATGCTCTTTACTGGACTGTTTCCAGTCTCTCTCTCTGCCATGGCAGCACCTCTTTCTGTGTTGTGTAACCAATTAGAAATGCCAAATGGCACCATGTCTTGCACAAAGACACAAGACAAAGTTCTGTTAAAAACTTAAGAAGAAACGATGGAAAGAAAACTCAACTTTATGCATTGCTACTCTCCTATACTGTAATGGGACGCTTAACCTCAAGAAGAACTGGTTTTGTTCAGTTTAAAGAGCTCAAATTTTGCCTCAAATCAGATTCATGTGTTCATTTTTGATGAGAAGGGTATATACTCAATCACTAATGTAAGAAAAGTCTAGTTTTCATGTATGGATTAACCTTGATCCAGCTGTATTCTCTCTTTGTCTGAAAGGCTCTGTTAAAGCTGCTGTCCCTTTAAGTCTCCTTCCCCTGTGTGGGCCTGGTCCGCTCTGAATGGTTCACAGGTGTTTGCTTTGGTAATTGGTCTGTTGGTTTCGTTGCTTTGGGCCATGTTGTCAGTGACTCTGCATTCATCTACCATCTATGCTCAGCAATTGGCATGCTACCCTGAACCAGTGGGTGCACCACAATGTCACACTGGTAGGTCTATTTAGGGGGGCCAGGGGAAGAGTTAGACAGCTGCTGGCACCATGAAGAGGGGAGAGGCAGAAGTCCTGATGATGAGGACTTTTTGTCTTGTACACAGAAGTGCTCTGTAATGTGGGAGAGACATGTTGAACACTCTAAAGGGAATACAAAACTCTAAAAAGAAGCATAGAATTGGCTCTTTAATGTATAAATAAATTAGAGGAATACACCAATGTTTTTATGCTGTTTTGTTATTTTTTAATTTTTTTATTGTTGTTTATGAAATAGTTATAAATGCATCAAATATATGTCACTTTAGTCTACAATCATGGAATATCTTTTAAATGTATACTCCATGTACAGTATGAAGCTCTGAAATGTAACTTACTTTTAAGACCTGGGGCTCTAATTTCCTGGCGCAACTCAGGGTGGCGCACCCCGTGCAGTGGTAATTTTGTCCGGCGCACCGCCGTGCGCAGCCAATTTGGCAATTTGGTAGACCGGCTGCGCCGAGATGGGTGTGACGGCGCACCAGGGGGAGGTGTCGACAGATTCAGCTTGGCGCAGTGACAATTTCGTGCCAAAAAACCGCGCGGAAGGTGCGCTGAATGCTCGCCAGCTCCAACCTGGTCTATTCTCGGCGCAGGCGAGGCGCACCTGGGGCAGTGGTAATTTGGCTGACAGGCGCGCTGTGCGCACGCATCACCAAAACCTCACAGGCAGGTATCCAGAGTGTCAGGCACATTTCAATGCAATAAACAATCACAGCAACCACTATTTAATGTAACCGTCTGAACCAGCTCATACATTTGTATCTATATTAATTGTCCCGTCACATCTGATGTCAGATCAGAGACGTTTGTCATAATGGAAACTCAACCTGACGGCAGCTGGAAGAGTGACGCAAACTAACGAGTTCACATCCCTCAGCCAACCACATCATCAGATATGGAGTATTGGGCTTTTCTCATCTCATGAAATTCAAAAGAAAAGAAAAAAGAGAGAGACGCTCGCTGAATAAATAACTTGGTGTCTTAAGGATTTACCTGTGATTGCCCATATTTCTCTGTTTTAATCTTTATTCTTAACGTGATCTAAAAAGATGTACATTATTGCAAGGAGGATGAGGAGGAGATATCGGGGGGGGATATTTCACCTAAGGCGCTGCTATTTGGCGATGACAGACCAGGAATGCAGGTGGATCACAAGCATGATGAATGGATTAGCCTGCTGCTGTGTTTAAATGTAATTATCACTTAATTTTGTACTCATATTTATGAGACAGGAACAGATTACATCTGTTCCGCGAGGTGGTCCACACGGTGACACGCATAGTGTCCTCCGATGTGCGGCCCGGTGGCCCCTGCGCTCCCCCAGTTGCTGCAAAAGTGACAGCGGCTTTGACCTTCTTCTCCACTGAGGTGAAATTGTCACTGCACCTCACCAGCGGCGCATTTAAAGGTGAGGAGAGGTGTTCATTTGATTGATGAAGATTACACTCGGCTGTGTTAAACCCACTCACGACTTCTCTCCTCCCTCTCTGCTACTTGCGCCAGTGGGAAGTACGGAGGCGTGCACGAAACTTGCAAAATGCCCAGGACACACGCAGTGCAGGGCAAGTGCGCCCCCCGCCAGCGCCTGATCTACGAAATTAGAGCCCCTGATGGTCAAGATGAAGAGTTTCTTTTATTCATGATGTGTGCATTTAGGAAATGGTTGGTACCAGTATCAGGATGTAGACATGGTCTGGGTTCTTACTTCAAACCATCTCGAGGGTGTACAGGCAATTTTCTAAGGAAGACATCATTTCCAGTGAGCTGCAGTTCTCTAGGTTGAAATGCCTGACTGGTGCCAGAGGTTATAGGTGAATGCCTGGAGAGCACCAGATGGCTTTCCTGTCAGCTAAGAACAGGAAACTGAAGCTACAATTCACACAGCCTTACCAAAATTGAACAAAGAAAATGTGAAAAACATTGTCTTGCCTGATGAGTCTTATTTCTGTTGAAAGACATGAAAGCATGGATCCATCCTGCCTTGTATCTGTGGTGCAGGATGGTGGTGGTGTTATAGTGTGAGGGATGTTTTCTTGGCACACTGTTTTCCCCTGAGTACTGGAAGAGCATGGTTTCAACCCCAAAGCCTACCTAAGTATTGCTCCTGACCATGTCCTTCCCTGTATGACCACAGTGTACCCATCTAATGATGAATGAAAGAATTCAAAAATCATCTCAAACTGGTTTCTTGAACATGACAGTAAGTTCATTTTACTCTCGTGGCCTCCACGAAAACCAGATCTCTATCCAATAGTGCACCTTTGGGATTTAGTGAATGAGAGATTTCTATCATAGATGTGCTGCCAACAAATCTGCAATAACTGTGTGACGCTATCATGTCAATATGGACATGATGAAGTTCCCAGGGCTTTTTTGAATCTATGCCATGAAGAATTTGAGCAGTTCTTAAGGAGTACTACACTGTAATAATGAAAACTTAAAATCACTGGCATTAAATGAAATTTTCAGTAAACAAAACAAAATATTTTTTGTTCTGTTATGAACTTAATCAAAGGAGTTATCTTAACTATCCTTATAAAATTTTTTATGTAAAGTTGGGCTAATTTCTTAACTTAAATTGGCAAAATATACTCTATTGTTCCTCAGGCTGTACAGCTCCTCACTAAGCAGGAGGAGGGGTAACAGGAAGACTGAGAAAGGGAAGGAGCAGTGGTACTGGGGCAGAACAATTTTAGGAAAAAATATAGTCGTGATTTTTTCTGGCAGATATTGCAATTTCAATTCAATTCACAATTTTTTCAAATCAAGCTTCAGTGCAATATTCACTATGTTTATAGACAACAGTAAGGAAATCAATGATCAAAAGCACATAACACATTATTCATCATCTAATATTGATGATAAATAATCTGTTTTCATTATTTAAGGGATACTCCAACTTCTACTCCTACACAGAGGCTTTGTATTGTTGACCTGCTTACCAGCACTTCCATAAATGCAAATTGCCTGCAAATTTGTAAAATAGTTGACACAACAGATCCTGGGTCAGTCAAGAGTGCTGCAAAAATTGCAGCTTTGGCAATCACATGATTGTGTCTTCTGAAATTGTGATTTTGATCTGAAAACGATAAATCTTTCAACCATAGTAGTAGACATATTTTTATTTATATTTATTTATATATTTGTTTATATTCATCTTTTTATTTATCTTTAGATCTGCTTTACCAACCGCTACTGAAATCTTAATTTCCCTGTGGGAGTCCCCCAAAGGGATTAATAAAGTTCTATCTAATCTAATCTTATCTAATCTAATCTTAAACTTAAAACAATTAGATTAAGGTCAGGTGTGGTCAGCTGAGGTCAGGCCAAGTTCTGACCACAGGGTTCATATATAGACAAAATGTCATTGTGTCTTAGACTGGTGCAGTTATAAACAAACATACATGATAAAAAACATGCTGAGACAAGTCTGGGTATGAATAAGGCCTGTGCTCAAAATTTCAATACGTCAAAATATCGTCATGCACTCCTTGGTGATTCGTGTATCGATATGGATTCTACAGAATCGATACAGCCTCAATATTGTCAATGCAGTTTGGGTAATGTTAACAATGGCACAGTTCAAAGTAGAATCCAAGCTACACGATGAAGCACATGGTCCAGATTTGAACTTAGGTCTACCATCTCTGAGGACCTGTAGTTGTAGAACCATTTAAAACTCATCCTTGTTCTTTTTCTTCTTGTAATAAAAAACAAAACTTGTTAGGAATTCTGTTAAAAGCATGGTCAATGTTAGCAATTTACGCGGATTGGGATACATATTGTATCGTGTGTATCGTATCGTGAGGTTGCTTGAAATACCCAGCCCTAGTACGAATCCTGCCTGTGGTTGTCTTTTTTTTAAATACTAGTCTCTCAACTCAAAATTCTGAGTTATGTTTGGCTGATGAGTGTATGAGAGGCAGAGGCGTCTCTTGAGGCCAGTTAGAAACAACATGCCGAAACCTCCAGATTATACGGACAAGACATTTATTGAATCTAAAGAGATGTGCAAAAAATGTGGCTGTAGCATCTTGTCATTAACCTGTAGAGGACTTGACTCAGGACCTTGTTATACAAGCTCAAGAAGTATGGTAGAGGGTAAATAAGGTGTTTTTGTTTGGTTTAGTTATTGTTGTCCTAAGTTAAATATTTTTTGAACTTTAAAACAAATATATTTGTCACCTGGTAGCCCTTTCCAGCTACTTTTATTGGACTGCAGACACATTTTTGACACCTGTTGACTATAGAAAAGAATGAAAACTTTATTTCGTGCCTCCTCATGCTGATACAAACCTTTTTTTTTTTACCATCATACCTAAACAGAGCTCATTTGTTCCCCCTGAGCCCGTCAGACACTTGTTCCTGAAAGTGACGCACTCTGAGCAGTTTCTCTCTCTGGGGACAAAAGGATGCACGTCTGTGACTCACTGTGCAAACTGTGACTGATACTGAGAGGATTTAAGCATTTTTTGTGTGAAGCAGAGTAGACGCCTGCTGTGGAGCCCTGGGAGAACAAAGCTGAGCCCGGGCAGAGCTGCCAGACCCTCGTGGTGATTCAATAAGATTGCTCAGAGCTCTGCTTGTGTGTTAGCCAGGGGCTTCCCTCTGTGCGGTGATTCATGGCCTTGCTGCTGCTTCCTCTGCCCTGCAGCGAGTCTCTGTAGTGACTCTGTCGGGCTGGTTGTGTGACTCTGAGTAAACACTTTGTCTCGGTCTCCTCCCTGCCTTTTGCACCTGCCAAGAATGAAACATATCTCCTGACATAATTGAGAGTTTTCTCAATGTCTAATCGATAAAACATATTAATATGCTTTTTTTTTTTTTCAAATCAGAAACCCAAACTCTGGACACATCAATATATTTAAGATTTATTTAAAGTGGTTTAAATTTGCATGATAAAATGAAATTTGATCATAAAGAAAGTCAGAACTCAGTACAAATCAGTAACCCAACTTTCCCCTTCAAAATCAAAGTCTTTGGAAAAGGAAAAAAAGATTTACTGTTTGGTAAATAACTCACAGAGAACTATCTATGTTCTCAGTTTAAAACCCATATTTTGAGTTTGTGTGTTCTGCATGTCTCCGCTGTGCAACAGAGTGCTTCTTTGCACAAAAACAAAATGTCTGTCTATTCAGGGGCAGTCAGATCGAACCATTTCAGGCAGCTACTGTAAAGAGAGAGAGAATTACAGTTATGTGGCCATTCCTTTAGCCCCATTCCATTATCATTTCAGCTCCTGATATTAACTATAGAGAGAGATTAAAATACACGGTAGTTCCTGAAAACAGCACACAAACTGTATATTAGTATGACCTAACAAACAATCATGGATGACCTGCTGCTGTGGACCTGCTCCACTCCATAAATGACATCATTTGATATAAATTCATCCTTTTAGACCAGTTTAATCCAATTTAATGGCAGTTCAGCTAGATGCTGCTATATAAATCAGCATCCTTCCTCTCCCGACTGTATTAATTACAGATATTAATGTTAATATTAGATTGATCTCCCTATCCATGATTGATTATACATTCATAGTAACTATCTTTACAACCATACAGACATGAAGTCCCTCTTGAAAATGAGACGTGACATCTCAAGAGGCTTACCTCTTATAAATTTATATTCGACAAAGACAAGTGGCGCTGTACAGTTAAAGATTGATTGATTGACTCCATATTCAGCAGAGACAAATGTGATGAAGACAGATTTATGATCTAGGCATCCATGGGTTTGTTGCTATCATAAATTGTTGTTTTTAGTCCCTTTGGCCCCACCTGGATGGATACATCTCTGGGTGTATGTATGTGTTTATACGATTTTACATATTTATATGTAAAATATATACATGCTATATATGTGTATCTATAAAATGAAGAGTATGGCTTCAGTCTGCTCTGTTGTAAAGTGCCTTGAGATAAAATTTGTGACTGGCACCACAAATAAAGATTTATAAGGCCCCTTTGAGCACAAGACCCCCTTAAAGTCCGTGCTGGATTACTTTCTTGTGTTAACATTTCCAAGCATTGCCAACAAATTTGTAAAATTTAGGCCCACTTTTTCTCTCTGCTGTTGAAAAATGTGAACCTGAGATCTTAAATATCTGCCCCTGAAAAGCCTTAAAATATTTTGTTCATATATTGTGGTTGTTTTTGACTAAATAGAGAAAGACCACTCATTACTTTTTGCCTGGGGCCTTAACCTTATATTAGCTGTCCCCAAGGGCAGTTTCTAGAGATGCTGATTCCGATGGATCTGCAGCATCATGGACACTGAGAAATCAGCTGCATTGAGAAATAAGAATGTACAATGGCAGGTGAAATAAACCAAACTGTGTAAACCAAACTTATTTTCTGTTTGTCAGTGTTGTTAGTTTTCTTTTTTGTTTCTAGTGACTGCAGGATAGATTTTAGGTTTGCTCTTTGGAAACCAGCAGAAACACATCATCATTAAACAACTACAAAACAACAGCATGTGATGGACTCCCTCCCACCCAGCAGAGGAATCAGTGAATGTTTACCTCAGACTAAACCCCCACGAGGACCCCCATGATGATTCTGCAGAGAATCTCAGCTTGATCCTGACATCTTTCTACCTGCTAACAGCGGTCAGCTCTGCTCAGTGTTACTGTCGGTACCAGGCGGTGCCAGGGTGTCCGCTCCGTCAGGCCATAACCATGATCTATGGAGTGCTTGGAGATGAGTGGGGGGTATGCTGTGTGTAGGAGGGGCCGTTATCAGCTCGCTGGAATGTGTGAGGGGTTGATTGGGCTTAGATGGAGGGGTGAGGAGTGAAAAGACCCCCGCTGTCTTCTTCTTGTGGTGGTGTGGTATGTGGTGCTGTTAACATTCATGTTTCTGATCAGACTACATGATTGTTTTTGTCTTTTATGATCGCACCATGTTGATGTTATTCTTCAAATGTTGCCAAACTGTTGTGCAATTTGTGCAGTGCCTTATCAGTGTTGGCTGAAAATCTTACAAGCAAACTTCTGCACACTGCAGGGTTCATATGAAACAGTCTGAGCATGGTTAAACCAGACCAGAAAGTTGTGGCTCTTTAGTTTGTGTCTCCCTCACATTTATTTGTGCAGTAAGACATGCTGAATAACAGTCAAAACCCCCCATGACCTCCTACCAGAAGGGCTAGCATGTCTAATTTTGTCTTCTCTTCTGTGATTTGTCATGTCAGGGATGTTGACTTTACAAAAGTCACAAGTGTAAATAAACCAAATAGTAAATCAAAAGAAGGCTGTTGTTACCATGTTAGAATCGAACTAATGAATCAGTTACCATCATGGCTAGATAACAAACAAACAAACTGTCCACAGTTCAATACCCAAGTTGTGCAGTATTTAGAGTTTTGAGTACACCTTCAAAACACAATTAGCCCAACTAGCCTGCTAAAACAGTGATTCAGCCATACCAGCATTGATGTGTGCAAACAGTAACATCTGGATAAACGTTGACGCCCGGTCAGGGTATTAAACTTGACAAAAGATTCAAGTAAAATCCTGACATGCCAGTCTGATCAATCCAAGGTCATCAGTTGTCCTGGATAATCAACGCCGAATCCCCTACAGGGGAGTTTGTCATTCCCAAAGCTCATATTAGGGCCAAACATTTGTCAACAGGAAGCAACAACACAACTGGTTTAAAATGTGGCTCATTTCATGTTGTATGAGATAAATACCAGATTGTTCTGGAGCTAGATCTTTTTACAGGGAAGGCAGATAAAGCCAAAAGGAGATAAAGTAAAGGTGAAGTCAGCACATGTGAGAGCCAGAAAAGGGCAGATGTAAAGATGATGTAAGATGGTGGAAAAGACAACTCAAATGAGGAATCTCAGCTGAGATAAGGAGGAAGGTTCAGGGGAAAATGTTTCACATTTTCCATCAAATCTGGGTTAATTATCACATTATTTAAGGTTAAGTTCACTGCAGGGAAAACCAGTGTTGCCAGATTTTTTGACTGAAATAAGCAACCATGTTGATAAAAACAAGCCCAAGCAAGTGACCTCCAGCTTTTATTATCAACAGTGTTATCTGTGTTTTTGGCCAATAGCTTTTTAGAGCTACTCACAACGGACGCGGACAAACTCTTAGCTTATGGACATAAT
This sequence comes from Cetoscarus ocellatus, assembly GCA_037902135.1. Lineage (NCBI taxonomy): Eukaryota > Metazoa > Chordata > Actinopteri > Labriformes > Labridae > Cetoscarus > Cetoscarus ocellatus. The sequence goes on from JBAMNC010001127.1 coordinate 124,705, forward strand.
GTTAACTTTGCATGTATGTTCCTGCCTTTCATATCATTGATGTTGAAGTAGTGCCTGTACTTCAATCCTGAAAATGCCAGTTTTAACTCCACAAACCGCTCCGGACTTGACATTGTTGCATCTAGCAGTGTTTCCAGATTTTGTGACTCAAGTAAGCACCAAACCGATAAAAACAAGCCCAAAACAAGCAAGCCCCAGGTATTTTTTTCTAATGCGATATATTATTATTTTTTTTTTTCTCTTTTTAAAGAGAAATCTACACAGAGCATGTTTTAATTTTCATCTACATGACATGTCAGTTTCACAATGACATTTTTTCTTATTTGGCTCTTAATTTACTTCTTCACTATCCTTTTGTTTGGAGGTGGAACATCCTTTTCTTTATGCAGGAGTGAAGGGAGGGCCTATTGTTATTTTTATCTCTGTTATCACTAACCAGTCTGTCTAACCTTGATTTTATGGTCAGATATGGTCAGACTTCTGTCTAAGTTTTATGTTGATCCTTTACAGCTTTATTATTTAATTCTTGCCATAAGGGCTTCTTTTGGTGGAAACATCATTTTGCCCCTCTTATTACAGTAAACCACCTCGCGGGACAGATGTAATCTGTTCCTTTGCCATAAAGAGGAGTACAAAATTAAGTGATAATTACATTTAAACGCAGCAGCGGGCTGATCCATTCATCATGCTTGTGATCCACCTGCATTCCTGGTATGTCATCGCCAAATAGCAGCGCCTTAGGTGAAAATGTATCTCCTCCTCATCCTCCTTGCAATAATGTAGGCTACTCCATCTTTTTAGATCACGTTAAGAACAAGGATTAAAACAGAGAAATATGGGCAATCACGGGTAAATCCTTAAGACACCAAGTGACTACATTTACTCAGTGAGTGTCTCTCTTTTTTTTTTTTCTTTTAAATTTCATGAGATGAGAGAAGCCGGATACTCCGTATTGGGTGATGTGGCTGTTTATGGTTGGCTGAGAGGTGTGAACTCGTTAGTTTACATCACACTTACAGCTGCCGTCAGGTTGAGTTTCCATTATGACAAACGTCTCTGATCTGACATCAGATATGACGGGACAATTAATAGAGATACAAATGTATATGCTGGTTCAGATGGCTACATTAAGTCATGGTTGCTGTGATTGTTTATTGCATTGAAATGTGCCTGACACTCTGGATACCTGCCTGTGAGGTTTTGGTGACGTGTGCGCCTGTCAGCCAAATTACCACTGCCCCAGGTGCGCCTCGCCTGCACCGAGAATAGACCAGGTTGGAGCTGGCGAGCATTCAGTGCACCTTCCGCACGTTTTTTTGGCATGAAATTGTCACCAACCTGAATCTTTCGACACCTCCCCCTGGTGCGCTGTCACACCCATCTCGGCGCAGCCGGTCTACCAACTTGCTAAATTGGCTGCGCACAGTGGTGCGCCGGACAAAATTACCACTGCACGGGGTGCGCCAGGCTGCGCCACCCTGCGTTGCGCCAGGAAATTAGGGCCCATAATCTTTAGATGCAGGATCCTTTTCATCCTTTCTTGAATATTTTGACTAACTATGAAGTACATGCCAACAGGTGCTCTTATTATACAGATGTGGGCTTACCAGAAGTGAAACTTTAGAGAAATTAAAAGCAGCTCAAAATGATAAAAGTTGTTATTTTGCTTGGGGACATTATGTCACTGGTGTGTAAGCTTGGATAGACTGGCTATGGATTAAAAGAAGAATTTTGTTTGCATGAAACATAATAGTATTATTTGCATACAAAAAAATACGCCTTGTGTGCAAAGGCCTTGAGTCACTGGAAAGTCATGTTTACAAAACATGTTAAAATGTTTCAATCAAAGCCTTGTGGACGCTACCAAAATTTAACCTTAAGCAGCAGCTTGATCCACCTGATTGAATGTCTGTAGTCAGAGGGATCTATCTTACAACACTGAAAGCATCTCTAGATGGAAAGGACATTTTCGCTCCACTTCCGACGGGTTTTGATGGGAGTTTGTTCTACTTCACGCCACAGCAGTAACGCCCGCCTACTACATTATCTGATTAACCCATAATGAATGTTATTGACAGAACAATCGTCCAATCACCTGCCAGATATGCTTTTGAAATGCTATGGTCTCCCCATACACTTTCTATGGGCTGTTGTCCAGATGGACTAGTGAAATATATTGAAAGGTCCCCGTTGTGCATCAGGTTAACCAAAGTTAAGCCCAATAACCAAATCTGCAGGATAACAGATGCTTAAAATAAATTGACTTTAATGTGAAAAAGTCAAAACAAACTTTAAATGAAGCAGTGTCAAAGCTAAACTTAGATACACTGTATGTTAGTTTTGTACCAATCAAAACAATTACCAAAGATAACATGCTGAAATGCATTTAAAGAAAAAAAACCAGTTAACCACAGGAAACAACTGTTAAATCTGCTGTTTTGTTTTTCACAGTGAGATACCCACAACACCATCTAATATTTCCACATTTGACAGCTTTTCTTCCCCAAGTTTTAAAAATTCATAACAATACAAAGTATTAGCGTATCATATGTAGTGCAGTTTTTCTCAAGAGGCAGTAGCACAGGCTTAATAAGAGGGGAGCACAGGGACCCAATGAGGAATGCTTTAGCTCTGTATGTGTGTGGGTGGCACGGTGGCACAGCGGCCTAGTGTGCATGCCTTTTGTCAAGAAGATTGCCAGTTCAACTCCCTGTGCTGACCAGGGTCCTTCTGAATGGAGCTTTCATGGTGTCCCATCCCTGCATAGGTTCTCTCGGAACACTCTGGTTTCCTCCCACAGACCAAAAGCATGCTTGTTGAGTGTACTGGTGATTCTACATTGTCCTTAGATATGAGTGTAATTGTGAATGGTTGAGAGTCTCTCTATGTGGCCCTGTGATTGGCTGGCAACTGGTTCAGAGTGTCCCCAGTGTTAGTTGGGACATGATCCAGCCTCCCATGACATAAAGGAAAAGTGGTGTAGATGAAGCCTTTGAGTAATTTAGAAAGAATTTTAATGTTAGAATTAATGTAAACATCTGAAGGTGTTAAGAAAGACAGTGCTCTTGCTTTAAAGTTCCCGTGTCCTGTTGTGTTTGGCTATTTACAGCATGTCTTGCATGTCTGTTAATCAAGGATTTTATTTTAAGTTAAATGAAAAATAAAAAAAAATGTCTTTGTGGAGGATCAGATGCAGCTTTTTTCCCTCCCTTTTGAAAACACTTGAGGGGGCAGGAAGGCCGCAGGAGGCTATGATAATGAGCTCTGCGCTGATGGGAGGTGGGAGGAGGGATCACAAGCCATGAAACGGACTCTCAAAACCATCATGGTGTCTGCCTGTGATGAGCAGAGAGCACACATGTAGGTGGAGCCTGTATCGCTCTGATGTAATAAACCCCAGGAAGAAGAAAACGGAGCATTTAAGGGGCATTTTCCTTAGAGAGGTATAGTGCATTTCTCCATTAATTGAGAGTTTAGTAAAATCTGTCATGTTCTCTTCTCCCCAAGCCCTTTTTAACAACAATAAAAGCAAAAATAATTGATTTTGCAGGACATGGGACCTTTAATAAACTTTGGAAAAGAATTGTTTGTACTGCCAGTGGTAGAGGATAGTTGTGCACAAAATATGAAATAGAAACACAAACAGAGCAGTAGCTTCCCCTTCTCTGTTAGTATCAGTCTTGACATAATCTACAGTGTTTCCAATACAATGATAAATATGATAATAATCATGATAAATGGCCTGCCATATCCTGTTGTGGTGTCCTGTTATGGCGGCCATGATGAGACAATGACCCTGTCAACTGAAGAATTAAAGATTTTTTTTGGCTTTGCAAACTGTTTAATATATATATAAAATTATGGGAATTTGCACCATTTGCACGATAAGTATTCAGTAAATATTCAGCTATCCTGTGCAAAACATTTCTATATATACATAGAAATGTTTATTTTTGTTCTTAATATTTGTCCTTCTGTCTTATATTTGTATATTGAGTTTTCAATTGCACCACCCTGTAGGATTTTATCTTGTATAGATTTTGTACCTATACTTCTTACAACCATTTTATGCTTATAACTATTTTACAATTTCCTTTTTTTTTAAAACATAACTGTCTATTGCACTGAAAAATGAGAAGTTCTCCAGTCTCGTCATACATTTTGTATGATGACATTTAAGGGTGGAAATTCTTCATGCATCTTGAATCTTTATCTTTATTTAGCCTAAAATGTTATCAACACACATAAGTAGATCTGATTGCAATTTACTGCAACTAGCTCTTAGAGTGGAAACATAACTTTATGACTTGTTACTAGGGTTTACATCGAAACAGAGGAGCTGCATACACATCAACACCTGTGAAATTTCCTCAGGTACAGAGAGTGAGAGGGATGGGAGAAGTGAGGGGACGGCTTGGTTTTTTGCAGGAACAGAGGAAGTAATCACAGCTGCTTGTCAGAAGAACAGAGGGTGTTAAAGAGGATTCAGAGGGAAATGAAGGATGAAGGCACAAACACACTGTAATTGGCTGGTTGTTGTTGATGATGATTTCCTGTTGGAGGTGTGAAGTCTGCATATTCATGATCCAGTAGGGTCATACTTCCTTCTTCCATGTGTTCCCCTCTTGATCCACCAACAGCCAGTAAATAAACTCAAGCATAAGATGGCCCTACATTTCAATATCATCTATACTGCAGGTGGACAGCATCACTACTCAAATAGTTCGGCTGTCTGACTCTAACGCTGCCACCACTGAGCGCCATCTTCAGTGTCACACTCCCCCCTCTTCTCTGAGAGACTGTTTCTTTGTGTGACTTGATCACGTTAGTCTTCCTGGCTGTGTCAACCATTTATTCAACATTGCTTTAAAAAAGTAACTAGCAGTTTGTCCTTTCCTGAAATGCAAAGTGAGGGGGCAACAAAAGCCCATGCAAATGGTTATGGAGCTAAATCCAGGCAAAAAGTGTTGTAGTTTGAAAATGAAAAAAGACGTTGGGGGTGTGGGGGGCGTGGCATCGACCTAGAAGGCTGTGGGATTGTGAATGACAGCCTAGCAAAGCATCCTCAGATGGTGTTGCCTTCAGGAAACGTGGGCACTTTGATGATTATAGACAACTCTGGGTAATTATTGATGTATAAAAACTGGAAAATATGCCAAACATGGACACATAAAAAGTCTTTTTGGATGACCATGGGTGTTAAACTTAACAATCAGGCATATTTTTTCAATTTTTTATAAAATTTTCAAATAACACGTTTGGCCTGGATTTAGCTCCATATGTGGTTACCACATACCTTATTTCAAAACTAAACTATAAACCCGTTTAAAAATCATAATGTCATTCAAATCTGTTAAAAAGTTTTTGAGTTATCAGTGAAATTGTGGAAAACTGTCCATCTCTCTGAATATAATCAAAATATGATGCAAACATTGTGAGTAATGTAGCTGACAGACAGAAAAGAAATGTTGTTTTGCTGACCTACATACAAGCACATCTGCAGTGGTTTGTGTATGCGCCCTGTGGTTTTGTATTTCTTTCAAAAGCTACATAAAGAGCTAATCTTAGTCTAATAATAGATAATGTGACGTAACCTGGTGAAAAAAAGAAGAAGAAGTCACTACAAGCACACAGGACTGTTTAGAGTTGCTGAAGAGCTTATCTGATGACTGTAGGCAGACGCAGGCTAACGCTACCCACTGACTCCCAGTGTTTGAGTTAAGCTAATTTTCGGTGGACGAGCTCTGCCCGTCTCTTTCTTGTTACTGCACACACAGTTGAGAGAATGGTGTGTATCTGTTTGTCATGGACTGGGGTGAGGCAAGACATGAAAACAGAGAAATGTTGGCGTATCCCTTTAAGTCCATAGTGCACCCTGAATCACAAATTGCTCTCACTGCTGTATCAGTGACATGTTTACAGGTATACAAGAGCGAGAATGAACTTACTGTAATACTTCAACCATCAGTGAGTGGATGTGTGTGTGTGAATTTGTAGTTGTAGAAATGCTTAAGAAGTTAAAAAAACTGGAAGAACAACAAAATCAAGCTTGAGTCCAGCACCATTTGATGAATGAAAAGTTACTAAATTAACCACAAAGGGGTCTCTTGGCTTATTTGTCATCATATAACACCAGCAGAGTGTGAAATGTCATCAAGCCCTGAACTTTGTACAACAGGAAGCGAGTGCCACTTTCATTGACGACCCTGACAGCTGCTGGCTTGGCCGAGTAATAAGTTTACTTTTAACACCATCTGCTGTGACCTTAAGTCCAGAGGGTCTTCATCTCCAGATTGCTTTCTAAGCACCTCTAAAGGTCAGAGTTATAGGAAGCCCACCTTACGACCCCGAGGGTAATGCAGCTAAAGCTTAGAGGGGAGAGACAGTGACTGTCAGCTCACAGATATTCTCAAGACATGAAGATTAAAAAGATGGTCTGTACAGCCATTGAGCACCATGTCAGGCTATAAGTTAAATATCACCAGCATACAGATGGACACTTCAAACACGTAAGATGTTGATTTGACTCAGCCTTTATGTGGCATAGAGGAGTCAAGGTGCTCTACTGACCTAAAAAGCCGGCTGCAGATACTTTGCTGTGTAAGGCAGAGAAAAAACAGCTTCAGGCCGTTCGAGCTAATGGCAACTACTGAGTGGTTTAGGGGCTAATGAGTGATGTTTACCTTCATAATGAAGAGTGCATAAAAGCAGTATCTGTCCTAGGGCTAGACCATATGGCCTATAAATAAAATCCCAGATTTATTTCCACAACACTCGATTTACGATTTAAAAAAAAATGTATTCCTCTGAAAAAAAAACAAAAAAAAAAGAAAAACTCTCCAAGTGACACAAAAATGACATGAATCAAGTTTTGCTTTTATGTTGTCAAAATATATGTCCACACCAAAGAGAATTTCCCTCTTAAAGTTAAAGTGTGTGTCAAAAACGTTGATTATGTAGTTCAAACATAGGCAGGTTTGTCTACATAAACACTAAAGCTGAGGTATTTTCACAGTATATTAACATGGAGCTCTCTGATCAATATTTAATCTCATTTAAAAAACATATACAAGACTATCAAAGTGCTTGTGCAAAACCTGACAGGGTGTACCATCATGAAAACTGTTCATTTTCAGTAAATATTTTCAAATATTGCAACAACTATCAGTTGGACTAAGTCAAAAAAAACACTTGATCATTAATTTTTTAATCCTCTGAAGAAAATAATTCAAATTAATTGATTTAACTGATGTATTGCCCAGACCTTATATGTCCTGTCACAAACCATGATGGCTGATTCAACTGTTGTCCTTTAGAAATGTGTTTTTTTTTTTTTTTTTATCTGCCTTTGCATTGCATTGAGTAGTTTTGTGCTGTGTGTATAAGGGAGGACATTTTGAAAGAAAAAAAATAATACTGTCTTCATGCATTATTTTTGGTACAAGCATATTCAGCTAACTAAAAACCCTTTAGCACACTGTAAAATTATGTAAATAGCATACAACAATGTCTGTGACACTCATTTTTGTGGTTACACTTCTGGGAAGAACCTCTGTAATGCGAAACAGACAGAACTGAAAATGTCAGAACTGGCTTCTGTCCAAGCTTTTTGTTTCATTTTACTCACTAGGCAACGAGAATCCTATGATCAATGCCTGTCTTTTTGAATTGTTACTGTTCTCAAAACTGTCACACTTTCTCTGTGAAATGAATAAATCCTTTTCCAAATTTGTTGTTATGTTATTTATTGCCTTAAACTTTTTTCTTGAAATTGTATTTATTACGACATGTGCTGCTGACCTCTTGGCCAGGTCGCCCTTGTAAATGAGATTCTGACCTCCATTGGAATTATGTGGTAAAATAAAGGTTAAATTAATAAAAAATAAAAATAATAACACAGCATTAAACATGTGAATGAGACATTATAATATGCTTATAATGCTGTATAATCATAGCAATGGGCACTCGTGTTGATCTAAAATGCTAAATAACAGTAATTACAAGTCATTTTAATGCTGTGAAGAGTTATAAACATACTTGTAGTAAGTTATAATATGCATAAAGATATATGGAATCATAAATATCCAAGGTGCTTAAAGTGAAGCACTTCATAAAGCATTTCATTACTCGTTACTCAATGTTGGTGTTAAAAAGTTTTGTTTTAGCAAGGCAGATTTCAGTATTCCATTTTTTATTGACAGCTCTATCTGTCTTTTATAGTTAACAGTGTAAATGCTTTTTTTTTTTTTTAGTTTTTAATGTTGGAGGATTAAAGTTAACAATTTTTATGGAGATCCCTTCACAAGTATTAGTAATAATATAAATCATATCTTCCATTATATGAGCCAGTGAGAGTTCAATATATGATCATAAAAACATAAGGATTAAATATTAAAAATAGAATTAACATTTTGATTGCTATTTTTATATTTAATTAGTCTCTTCACTTGAATATCTCCGTATCTTTGTTAATCTGTAACCAAGGTAACTCTACAACATGAAGGGTAAAACAAAAAAGAGGCGTGTTTGTGGATCTGCAGCTCCAGCATTATAAAAGAAACTCAACAGTGTGTCTGCTCTATGACAAACTAGCAAACTCCTCAGGGTCTGGGTGCAGTTTGTTGAAAGAGACTAACTCCATTTAAATTGTAAAAAAAAAGAAGTTTTGTCAAAATCTGAAAAAAAACAAAACAAAACAAAACAAAACCAAATAAACTCCAGAAATAGGGCCGAGCCTGTTTCTGACAGTCAGGCTTCCTCCTCAGGGTCTGGGTGCTGTGTGTCTGGGTCCAGGCTCTGCCCTCGGCAGTTGATGAGCGTCATAGCAAATAAGAAAAACAAAATCAAAAGAAAAAGAAAAAGTGTGAGAAAAGTATGTTTATCCTTTGTGTTGCTGGAGTGGCGGATTTATGGATGTGCTTGGTGGTGGCCTTGTTGCCGGGGGTGGGGGGGTTGGCGGTCCTTTGGTGGGGCGCTGGGCTACGGGTGTGGGTGGTTGCAATAAATAAGCTGATAAAACAGCTCACTCCTTTTTGTATTTTTAATTTTTCTATTTTATTTCTTTTCTTTGTTTTGTTTATTGATTCGTTTCTCATTCTGTTTTGTCTATTGGTAAAACACGTCTGCTTTTATGTTAAGTAAACTGTCTTGTTATATGTCTTAGTCTCTGTCTGTATTGTTTGTTTTTGCAGTGGTTTGGTACCAAATGATCTGCAACTGGTACTGGTTCATAGCTGGGTTGTTTGGCACTTTTGGTATAAACAATATTGTCTCATTCTCTATGTCTATGTCTTTTTGTGTGTCTCTTACATCAGCTTTGTCCTCTTTTCCAGGCTTTCTGTGCACAGCGGCAGCAGACAAGTGTTTATCGTCTCCCTGCAGCAACGGAGCCACCTGTCTGGACCGCATGGGTGACTATGTGTGCTTGTGTCCCAAAGGCCCGGTGTGGTACATGGGAAAAAACTGTGAGGAACTGTACGACGCCTGTGTCTTTGAAACTTGTAACAATTGCACGAGCACGCCGGGAACCAACGAGTTCACATGCCAGTGCCCAGACGGTTTCACGGGACACAATTGCACCGAGGACGTGGACGAATGTCTTAGCAGCCCCTGTACAGGAGTCCGCTCCTTCTGTGTTAACGGAGTCAATGAATATTCCTGTCACTGCCCCCTGGGGTCAGGGGGGGAGAACTGCCTGGAGAATGTGACTGTTTGTTCAGAGGTCTCTTGTCAGAATGAGGGCACATGTGTGGACATCCCTGACGTTGGGTTTAAGTGCCAGTGTGCTGCGGGTTATCAGGGGACGACCTGTGAGGAGGACATTGATGAGTGCCTGTCCCAGCCATGTCAGAATGGAGCCATCTGTAAGGACGGGCTGAACGCCTACCAGTGTTTCTGCGTGCCTGGATTTCAGGGCTACCACTGCGACCTGGACATCAACGAGTGTGCCTCTCGGCCCTGTCAGAACAACGGCAGCTGCCTGGATGAGGTGGATCACTACAGGTGTGACTGCGCTCCTGGCTTTAAAGGTAAAATGCTGGAGATAACCAGGGATTAGACAGTGTGGAATGAAATAGATGAGATGTTTACTTTCTTTTTTATGATGAAGGCCTATTGAGAGTATAAATCTTGTTTTTACGGCAGATTCTGGATCTGATTTTTCCTCCCAGTAATCAGGACGTTCTGACCTGATTCCAGACTTAATGTAACTGATAACGCTCTACTGAAAAGTGCCTTGAGATAACACTTGTTATGAACTGGCACTATGCAAATATTGATTCATGGATTGATTGATTGATTGACTATTTTTCCAAATTGTCCTCAATAGTCCTGTGGAGTCTCAGTGTAACTATTGTACTGCTCCTGATCAGTTTAGAGCCCCTGGGTCTTGTTCCACATCAGGTGGAATACTCTGGAGCTAAATCCGGGCCAAAGTGTTGTAATTTGAAAATGAAAAAAAAAGATTGAAAAAGTAAAATTTAAGGTGAAATTTCAATGTTTGTTCTTGATTAAAGACAATAATAATAATAATAAAAACACTTAACTGAATTTAAAATAAGGCAGAGACAAAGGGACTAAAAATAAGAATTTATAATAGAGACGAACTCATGGATGCCCAGATCCTAAATCTGTCCTCATCACATTTGTCTCTGCTGAATATAGATTCAATCAATGAATCTTTATTTGTACAGCGTCATATTTGTCTTTGTTGAATATAAATTTATTAAAGGTAAGTCCCTTGAGATGTGACATCTCATTTTAATTGTAAAGATAGTTAGGATGTATAATTAATACAACCATTGATAGAGAGATTGATTGAATGTTAAAATTAATATCTATAATGAAGATAAACTGTTGAGGAATGATGATTATTACAGCAGCATCTAGATGAACTGCCATTAGAATAGATTTCACTGGTCTAAAAGGATGAATTTATGTTAAATGATGCTATTTCTGTTGATGGTTGATGTGATGGATAGACCACATGGAGTTGAGCAGGTCCACAGCAGCAGGTCATCTATGATTGTTTGTCGAGGTCACAGTAATATAAGGGTGCTATTTGCAGGAGCTAGCGTGTATTTAATTTTGTTGATCTTTCTGAAGTTAATATCAGGGACTGTAATGATAACTAATGGGGCTAATGGAAAGGCCACATAATTGTAATTGTAGTTATTGAAGCTTTCAGAAGGTCTACAGGATGCGGTCCACACCAAGGATCCCAGGCGGCCTACGAGACAGGAACCAGAGACGAGTATAGGAGTAAACAAAAGGGGCAACGGCATATATAGGGAGAGGACAGAGAGAGTGAGAGATAATCAGCCCTTATGGGATGGTGTCAGTTTAGCTCAGTAATTCAGCAGCATCAGTATAATTTTGTTTCAAGACCAGCCAAAGACTCCTCAACAAAGTTTCCAGAAATTAATTTTAGTCCCAAAATTTAGGTCATTTTTATGTAATGGTGGGGCTTTAAAATCCTTGGACTTACACAGTAAGTCAGGCTATGCTGTAACTTCTGCTGGTTTACTTATTGTTTATTCCAGCATTGTCAGTTTTGGATTTTAGAATTAGACAGCTGGTTCAGCACAGATGGTAAATTTCTATTTTTGCCTCTTTTTATTCCATTAGTTGTTTAAAAAGAGGCTGCCTGGTTATGTTTAATAAGCTTTAGTGTGCAGTTGTCCATTCACAGCAGAGCTCTTGGCAGCTGCGGTGTCAGAGGCTACATCCGTATGTGTGATAAGATAATTAGCTGTGTGGTCAATCTAACGCTTTGGCGCTCTGCCGCCCTCCCTCTGCCTCTCGCAGGGATTAACTGTGAGGTGGAGATCGACGAGTGTGAGGTGCAGCCCTGTCAGAACGGCGCCACCTGTCGGGACCACGTGGCAGCGTACACCTGCAAGTGCATGGCCGGCTTCCAGGGCTCAGACTGCGAGGTCAACATCGACGAATGTGCCAGCACGCCCTGTCTGAACCAGGGCAGGTGCATAGACGGGGTCAACAGGTAGGATTACAAATGTAAAGACGGGCACACGCATGAGCTGCACACATTTCAGGGGGATTTTCACTTTATCATCAAACATGGGCCAAAAGTTTGAGTTTTTTCCTGAACTGGTCCATGGAGACTTTCAAGACAGGCTGTTATTGACCATGTTAACACATTTTAGGCATCATTTCTCTTGAATTGTCATGATAAAACAGTTCATTAGTTTATTTAGTTTGTTTATTTGTCTCTGTTGGGAAATCAGGGTGTTGCAGGAATCACAGACATTTTGCAACAAAGTACAATATCAACACTGACCAGAGTTAAAAGGAATAAATAAAAGCCATTGACTTTGACAGAGACTCAAATAAAAGAATGTTATCTATGATAGTGACATACTTTTCAACCCTGCAGCCCTGTTCCTCTGTTTTTCTTCCTCTTACTTGTGTTTCCTGATGACTTACTGAAGTTCATTGTCAGTTTTTCCATTAGACTAGCTCCTGTAAATGAACCCATTTTTTTTCTTCTGCAGCCTTTTTTGATTGTGCCAGTCCCTTGATGAGGAAGATCTTTTTGTCTTTGTCTAACAGCTGCTTTCACAGATCTATAACATGAGTTAACCAGGGAGATAAAAACGGAGGGAGAGCATAAACGAGGTGTAGAAAGAGTTTCTCAGGATTTAAGTGTGTTTCAGTTTTTATATATGAGAAAGGAGATTATGGGATGGAGACTGTTGAATATCAAAGGAATATGCCAACATTTTCTTTGTTTGTTTTCGTGTCTTGCCTCAGTTCTGAGTCCATGACAAGCAGATAGACACCATTCTTTTGACTGTACGTGCAGTAACAAGGAAGAGACAGGCAGAGCTCACCCACCGCCAGTTAGCTTAGCTCAAACAGTGGGAGTCAGTGGGTAGTGTTAGCCTTCGTCTGCCTACAGTTATCAGATAAACTCCTCAGCAACTCTAGACTGCCCTGTGTGCTTGTTATGACTCTTTTTTTTTATGCGTTATGTTAAGATATATCTTTTTAGAATAAGATCAGCACTTTGGGGAAGTCTCTAAAGAAATATATACGAATCTAAACCATAGGATGTATGTGCAAACCACCGCAGACATGCTTGTAAGTAGATCAAGAAAACAAAGCCTCTGTTCAAGAGTAGAAGAAGATTGGTTGTAAGGATGATGTAATAAAATGTGGTAAAATAGCAAGTCACAACAAGCACACAGGACCATTTTGAGTTGCTAAAGAGTTTTATCTGATGACTGTAAGCAGAGGCAGACGAGCACATTGACTTCCGGTGATTGAGCTAAGCTAATTAGCGATGGGCAAGCTCTGCCCATCTCTTCCTTGTTACTGTAGCACAATCAAAAGAATAGTACCTATCTGCTTGTCATAGACTAGGGAGTGAGGCGGGACACAAAAACAAAAAAAATGTTGGCGTTTCCCTTTAATATACGAAGATGTGATCGCCACTTAAAGCCTCATTCCTGGACACCTCTGAAAGTTCAATTCCTCGATAATCTTTATTATACCACCTAGAGTTTGATGACTAGAAAAAAAGGCAAAAGAGGCCAATCAAAAATAATAAGGCCCTATGCAATGTGCGCGTTGTATACACTGTGCATACGAAAAACCCCAAACTATCCCTTTAACTAGCTGTTGCTATGGTTCCCTGATGTGTGGGAGGGAACAGACTGTTGTACTGTTGGTAGTTATACTCGTGGTTCATGATGTATCTCTCTAAATCTCGATAATACCATACCAATATTTTGCTTCACCACACAGATAATATAATGATCCTTTTTTCTTCTGTTTGTATTTTTAATGATTTGAATTTGTTCTCTTGCTTAGCTACACCTGTGACTGTGAGGGAACAGGTTTTTTGGGCGACCATTGTGAGGAGGATATCCCTGAATGTGCTTCAGACCCTTGCCAGCATGGAGCTACGTGTTTGGAGGGGATCAACGAGTACCAGTGTCTCTGTTGGCCCGGTAAGTGACCACACTGAGCACAAACTTCACACCTATTTGTAACCTATGATCACAGAAGTCCGGCCTTAGCTCACTGCTGGTATTATAACCAGTCATTGATAACTCTTTAAAAAGCAAAATTCTAGCATGACATTAGGTACTTTTTGATAGCAGGATCTTTCTCAATGATCTGTAGGTTCCTTGTGAGGGACACTGTATTTCTTTAAAACCATGTAAATTTGCTCAAGGACACGCAGAACACTCCACACCCTCACAAATCTGATTATGAAAGCAAGAATCAAATGCAGACTGCTGACATCAGCATTTCTCTGATGCAATGTGCTCATGCATCACTCTTCATAATTCAGCACAGAGGGATTTAAAAGGGTGGCTGTGCTGTTTTTTTAAAATCTCATCCATGAATGTTGGATGGTTCATAGCACAGCCAGTTGCTCTTTAGCACTCTTATGTCCCAGTGACCTTCACAGCCTCTAGCTCCTTTGTTCAGCTTGATTCAGATGAGGGAAACCTCGTGGTCTCTGTTTCTTTAATGATCTACGTTAAGCGACAAATGTACATAGCCAAGATAGACAATGCAAGATAATGCAAATTATTTAACAACTGCACTTACTTGTCCAGTATAGGTATTGTTAAAAAAAGATGGAGATGGTATCATAATTTGAGCAAAATCACGTTAGCCTGTGAACATAGAGAAGATCCAACTTGTGTTGCCTTTAATTGGCCTTTTTTCAGTGCAAAAATAAGTGAACATTTTCAATAAAATCACAAATGCATTTACAAGTATACTGGGAAAAGTCAATATTCTAACAATACAACCATCCATTATTTATTACGCTTATCCCTTTCGGGGTCACAGAGGGGCTGGAACTGATCCCAGCTGACATTGGGCAAGAGGAGGGGTACACCCTGATTCAGTGGCCAGCCAATTACAGGGCCATATAGAGAGAAGTACAACCATTCACACTCATATCTAAGAGCAGTCACCTATTAACTTAATGAGCATAGATGTGATCTATGGGAGGAAACTGGACTGCCCAGAGAGAACCCACACATGCACAGGGAGAACATGCAAACTCCAGACAGAAAGACCCTGAAAACCTCGTTTACAACCCAAAGTTGTCAATCAGTGCATTTCACTAGATCATTGCACGTGTTTGAAACAATCACCCAAACTAATTTGAAGTAACTGTAGCTACTTTTGGATGATGTTATTTCAAGAGTAACTCACTGCTTAAGAAGATTACAGCGTCCAAAGAGTAAGCTGTGACATAACTGCATCAGTAAAGCAAAAGCCTGATGTATACTTTGCTATCAAAGCTGTGCCATGCCAAAGAGTAAGTATTCATTATTATATGTTGATGTGTCGGCAACTCTCTGCAATGCTCCACCTGTCAGCAGTGCAGTTTGTGTTGTTGCTCTGCCCTGTTCACTGTCTGTTTGTGTACAGGGAACCATGGCAACTGAAAGGGAGCATGCAATGAAAGAGATTAAATCTAATGAATATTAAGAAGCAGATGATTTTAATGCTGAAAAGGGGCATTAGAAGAGATGGCTGAACAGTTTTGCGTCACCAAAAATTTAAGTCCATGTTTGAATTGTTACATATTGATGATATTGTCCAGAGAGCACATAGCTATGATTGTGGGGACAGTTCCACCGTTCTGTAGCTGAATTTATGGCCCATAGTCACTCACTCTTCAGTCTGTCACCAATGACGGGGACCACAAACGTGAAGAGCTCTTTACTATCCCCCCAACCTGCTAGAAAGTTATGAAGAAGTCACGTTTGAACTCCAAGCAATGCCTCTCCCCTTATGTTCCCTTTCATTCACTCTAGTGAATAGTCAGTGGCATGACCTACGTGATTACATTCAGTGTACAGATGCACTATCTTTAAACCCTGATAGGGTCTCAAATTCTCCGTGGCAGGTTGGTGATGACACCTGTCCACCCTGACTGTCATATCCTATAAACTTTAGGCCATGTTTGTGGGAATTTGAGGTGTCAAGTTTGCACTAATTAAATAAACAGGGAAAATTTCAAGGGTACGTGTTCTTGTGAGGGAAGAGCACTCTCATGGAGACACCCTGCAAGTGCATAAATGGGCATGTTTTCTGTTAAAACTAGGCACACCCCCAGAAAGGTGGAGGGCTTTCTAGCAGCTGGAAGTTTTCTGGTAATTGGCTGGTAACTGGCTGGTAGTTGGCAGGCAGCTAGCTGGGAGGGGAAAGTTAAAGGGGCTGGATCTGTAGCTACAGAACACCTGCTTTTACGATACAACAACTTCAACATACTAACCAAACAGTTAGCTTAACCTGGCCACATTGCAGAAAATGTGCAGCTTCAGGGACCACAAAACAGCATGTAACAATACCTGTAAACAACTTTTATGGCAAGCTGAGGCAGTATGCCTGTAGCTTCTGATAGCCTCAAAAGAGCCACAAATGGCATGCTCTCCTAACCCACTGTAACATAATCAACAATCGAAGCACATCTAGATATGACAAAGGAAATATGTTCACAGCTCACCCATCCTCTAGAAGCACAGGTAGAAGAAACACTGTACAGATGTTTACTCTCGTCTTTATCCTCTCGCTGTTGAGCTGCCTCTTTTTTACACCAGTTTTTAGATCACAGGGCTTGTGCTCAGGCAGTGGAAAAACGAAGAAATGGTTCTAGGCCAGGCACTGGGTCCAGCTCAGTGGAAAAGGGTATAAGTGTCCTCTGTCCAGGAGTATCACAAGCTTAACATGCACTGTGATACAGCTGTAAGTCTGTCCGTCCTCGATATGCAGCTACATGCCTACACAGACACAGAGAAACAGAAAGTGTGCAGTCACTGCTGGAATTGTCACTTTGAGGCAACAGAGGGAAAGGGAAATATACATTTTTCTCCACACACTGATTATTTCTGTGAAGGTGCTTTGTTAATTAATTAGTGAAATACAGAATTAAAGGTGAAATGACTTGACACAACAAATACTCTGAGCACTCAACTCTCTCACTTTATAATCCATCAACCCCAACATTCAGCTTAACATTACATTTTATTTCCAAGGTAGTAAAGTCAGTTATATCCCTGTTAATCGTGTGTAAATTCTAAACTGCAAGAAAACACAACCCAAAAACCTTTTTTCTCAGTCTGATTGAATTGTCTTTTTCTTTTTTGTGTAAAACGTAACCATGTTTAATTAGACTAACTTGGCAGTTTAGAATTTAACAGCAGTTTTATACAGATATGAAACATGCATTTGACAGTCTGATGTTATCTTGAGGTTGATTGGCCTTTCAGTAATATTGAATGTTTTCCTGTTTCCTCAGGAAGGATGTGGTTGTTTTTAATGCTCCAGTATAAATAAAATATGTGACTAATAAGACCAAGAAAGTGGGAGTTGTTACAGGACAATTCTATCCTTTTCTCCAAACGTGTTTTTTAAACTTCTGTGCACTTTTTGTGTTTGTGTGTCCAGGTTTTGAAGGAGAGAACTGTCAGGTGGATATAGACGAGTGTGAGCAGCAACCCTGTGAGAATGGAGGTGAATGTTTTCAGCGCTCAGATGTCCTCAACTACTGGACGCTCCCTGAACTCAACAGAGTCAATTTCAGCTATGAAGATGCTGCTGGATACATCTGCCACTGCCTGCCAGGATTCACCGGTTAGACTGTTTAATCAAACCCTTTATGGTGATTGACTAAGGGGGGTGTAACATGTATGTAATTCTTATGTTTTGTGTTTGCAGGGGAGAACTGCTCAGTCAATGTGGACGAGTGTGAGTCTGCTCCATGTCAGCATGGTGGGAGCTGTCAGGATCTGATCAATTCTTATCAATGTCTGTGTCCAGACGGCTTCACAGGTAGGAGGAACATCTTATCTGCTTACAAAACAACATCTCAGCTGCTTATTCTCAGAGACTCCCCACAGGGCTGTTTCCTCAGTTTTCTAAAATACTTAAAAAGTTATGTGTAAATAGACTTGACACCTTTGTTGAGAAAAACAATATTTTAATGACCACCAATATGAATTGAACAATCACTCAACATCTCTATCAGAGATAGAGTTTGTAGAAAATGTAGCAACAACAGTTGAAAAGCAGCAGTTGACTGTTGGTGTGTTTATTGATTTACATAAAGAACTTGATACTACTGCTGCTTTTCAACTGTTAAAGAAATGTAAATATAATGACATCAGAGGGGTAGCCCAACATTGGCTGAGAAGTTATTTAAATATCAATCAATCATCAATCAAACTTCGTTTGTATAGCACCTTTCATTCAACATGTGTAGCACAAAGTGTTATATTATTAAGATAAACAAACCCAACTTAAGCAAAAATAATAAGTAAATAAAATGAATTAATATTAAAAAACAAATAAATAAAATAAAATGAAAATGTGTCAACCTTTTAAAATAGATAATACTGCATCAGATCTGAGAAAAGTAACTTGTGGAGTCCCACAAGGTTCTGTATTAGGTCCTAAGTTATTCATACTTTATATAAATAATATCTTTATATTATGTAATATATTGAAATATGTGATATTTATACTAATTTCTTTTGGTCTGGGTCTTATAAAAAGCATTTGTTAGAAAAGGTAGAGGAAGAGCTGATTAAGTCAAAACCATGTTTTGACTTAAATAAGTTATAATTAAATGAAAATAAAACATTTATAGTGTTTATGGTCCGGCACAAGGACAGACTGTGACATAAAATTGAACCTAAATGGTGTAGAATTGGAAAGAGTTTGAGAAGCAATGTTTTCAGGAGTGATCATAGATCATAAATTTAATTGAAAATCACACATAGAATACATTAAATTATCAATATCTGTGGCAATTCTTTATAAAAATAAAGGATTTATCGGCGAGAAACTGCCTTAAGATATTGTACTGTTCACTCACAATGCCTAATATGTCACATTGCGCTGAAACCTGGGGAAATTCTAACAAAACAAATTTAGAACCAAAAATCAAACCACAGAGAAGAGCGATCAGAATAATAAATAAAGTTGGATATCTGGAATCCACTGTTTTCAGTTTTTTTAATAGAATCTTCCATGTTAAAATTTAAAGACATTGTTAATTCAAAAACACTGGAGGTCATTTTTTGTGTCATAAATAAAACTCTTCTTGTTTGCATTCAAACAATTTCTGAAAAAAGGAGAAGGAAACTATAATTTACGAGGTGTGTTTATGTTTGAAACAAGAAAAGTGAGCACAAATATTAAATACAGATGTGTTTCTGTTTTGGGGATAAAGTTTTCGAACAAGCTCAGTGATGAATTCAAATGACTCATAAACCTCTTGAGGTTTGGAAAAACTCTCAAACATGAATTAATTATTGCTTTTATTGTATACTGACAGTTAGACATAGTGATTTAAAGTAGACCATCTAAAATTGTTTTTTTTCTTTATATGTGTAATTGATCTTGGATTGTACAGGAGAGCAAAAATAAGCCACGGGCTTCAGCCTTTACCTTTTTCAGTTATTGAGAAGTTTGTGATATATTATTGTATTTTATGTTTGTTTCTAACATTCATGTAACTGAAATGAAATAGTCATTTATTGATTCACAGAGTAGCAATTTCATCATTAAAATTTTCACTTTAGAAGCAGAGGTAGAAATTTACTTTATTTAAACTTTGAGTATATTTGAATAATATTCATATCATTGTACAATAACTGTGAGGCTATTACTGTTACTGTGTAAGTCGCATGAAGTTTGAGAGTAACATTTTAAAGACCCTACTATACACTCGATGCAAAGAATTTTGGCATGCAGCACAGGTGTCTTTCCCTTTTTTCCACCTATCACTTTTATGCCCAGTGTTGTTAGTGCAGGGAACAAAGACATGCCTACTTTAGTGCCCAGGCAGGGTGTGTTTTTTATCTCCTCCAAAGAGGTTATGGTTCTGACGGAGTATGTTTGTTTTTGTTTGTTTGTTTGTTACCTGGATTACGCAAAAACTACTAGACAGATGTAGCTGAAATTTTCAGGAGATGTTGGGAATGGCCCAACTTAAAAATGATTCGATTTTGGTGGTGATCCAGTTAATCACTATCAGTGAATGATCATTTTTGCTCAAAAACTGTCTAACTAATGATGATATCAATATGATTCTGAGTGCTAGATGTGGGTTTTTAGGGTCAGGGAATCATATTATAATGGTAACTTTATCATGAACTTTTGCTTATAGATGTAACAGCAATATGTGAGCTACCTTGACAGAGGTTTGTGCTCTCTGAGTGCTTTTTGGTTTTAAGTTGTGGAGTAGTCAGGGAAAAAACTGGCCACAGGATGACTGCTTTAAAAACAGAAAACCTGACCCACTGTCTAAATCCCTTTACACTGTGTGCTACCACAATAAAGAAGACTTATAAAGAAGGTCTCAAATCTGCAACATCACAATATAAATTTCATTGAGCTTGATGGACGCGCAAAGAATGCACAACAGCACACCACCCACATAGTTTAACATCACGGCATTTTTGATAAAACTCAAGTGAATTGTTTAATGGATGGAGATGAGGGGCAGCGTGTTTCAAGCTTTCCAGCATATGTAATACAGCCAGAACAAAGGCAAAAAAAACACACAAATAAGTCCTTGTGTTGGAATTTACTGTCATATGTTGTCACATGAACATCCTCAGTAGAAGCTGGTGAAGAGAGATAACCTTAACACTGTCTCAGAACCCCCTCACCCAGACAATAAAGGGTTAATCTGCCTTTTGCTGATCATTCCTCATGGCCAGCCAAGGTATTAATTCCTCATTAGAGGAGATTTTCGCCGCTTCACTCAAAACAGGAGGTAACGCACCAAAAGCCGTCCTTAAAACGCACAATCTGGACTCAGAAGAGAGGAGTTCAGCCAAACGCCCTCATCCACAGAGCGATAGGCTAATTGGCAGACGCTCGGCTTATTAGAGTCACAAATGTGGAGACAAAGGAGAGCAGAGGATGGGAGAGGACGAAGGGGCATATGGTTTAGAGGAGCAGAGAGAAAAACAAAGCCAATAAAAGGTGCCATATGTTAGGCGTCCACTGTGGGCATTAAACGGGGGTCTCCTTAGAAATTTATCAGGGGGAGGGGGATTACAGGAAAGCTTCTTAGCAGCCTAATAACGGTCTGATGAAAAAAAAAAAAAACATTGAAAACAGGATATAAAACACTGTGAGTAACACAATGGATTCCCCAAAATGATGTGCTTTTGCTGCTCAGGTTTTCTTTGAGCTCAGGTATTAGGGGGGAGAGAGAGGGGAGTGGTTGTCATCTCCAAATATGATCCTATTACCCTAATGTGGCACGTGTGAACCAGGTTGACCTGTCACGTGTGAGAGGTGGTCGTCAGTATAACTGTGAGTTAATCCGGTGAAGATGAAACCCCCCTCAGTGTATTTAATCAGACTGTTCTTCACTAACAACAGAATGTTTGTGTTTTAAAGGCTGATGCAGGACGTTTTTGGATAACCAAAGTCTGTGTTGGGATTGTTCCTTTTGTTATGTCATCCGCGACGAATTATAAGGTCAATCTGATACCAGAGCAGTTTGAGATACTGGTTTATAACATCACAAAAAAAGAAACAAAACAAATATGTTGTTGATAGTATAATTAACCCTAATGTGGGGCCAGAGAGGGAGCCATGGTCTTGTTTCTAAACCCCAATAAAGAGACATTCCTGAGGACTCACTGTTTTTATTAGCTGATTTAACAATAACATTAAGGATCAAGAGATTGAATCTTCCCCTTTGTCACCTATCTGAAGTTGATGATTTGTTTCTGGATCATTTTTTTTTTATTCTTATGGTGAATCCCAATTCTACCCCTTAGCCATTCCCCTTCGTCTTACCCCTTCCCCTACCCCTTCCCCCCAAGGGAAAGGGGTGAAAACACCCTGCTGAGAAACGAGACGCCACTCGATTCCCGCTACGTCATTACCCGCCGCGCCAACGGGGTGTGTCCAGGGCATTTTGCAAGTTTCGTTCACGGCGCAGTCTGGCGCAGGGAGGCGCACCCATGCCTCCGTCTCTCCTACCGGCGCACGTAGCAGAGAGGGAGGAGATAAGACTTGAGTGGGTTTAACACAGCCGAGTGTGATCTTCACCCATCAAATGAACACCTCTCCTCACCTTTAAATGCGCCGCGGGCGAGGCGCAGTGACAATTTCACCTCGGTGGCGAAGAAGGTCAGAGCCGCTGTCACTTTTGCAGCAACTGGGAGAGCGCAGGGGCCACCGGGACGCGCATCGGAGGACACGATGCGCGTCACCGTGTGGACCACCTCACTGGACAGATGTAATCTGTTCCTGTGTCATAACAGGAGTACACAATTAAGTGATAATTACATTTAAACACAGCAGCAGGCTAATCCATTCATCATGCTTGTGATCCTCCTTGAAATAATATACTCCATCTTTTTAGATCACGTAACGAATAAAGATTAAAACAGAGAAATATGGGCAATCGCAGGTAAATCCTTAAGACACCGAGTGACTTACATTTATTCAGCGAGCGTCTCTCTCTTTTTCTTTTCTTTTGAATTTCATGAGATGAGAGAAGCCGGATACTCCGTATCGGATGATGTGTCTGTTTGTGGTTGGCTGAGAGATGTGAACTCGTTGGTTATGACAAACGTCTCTGATCTGACATCAGATGTGACGGGACAATTAATATAGATACAAATGTATGTGCTGGTTCAGACGGTTACATTAAATAGTGGTTGTTGTGATTGTTTATTGCATTGAAATGTGCCTGACACTCTGGATACCTGCCTGTGAGGTTTTGGTGACGTGTGCGCACTGTGCGCCTGTCAGCCAAATTACAACTGCCCCGAGTTCGCCTCACCTGCGCCGAGAATAGACCAGGTTGGAGCTGGCGAGCTTTCAGCGCACCTTCTGCGCCTTTTTTTGGCACCAAATTGTCAGTGCGCCAAGCTGAATCTTTCGACACCTCCCCCTGGTGCGCCGTCTCACCCATCTCGTCTACCAAATTGCCAAATTGGCTGCGCACGGCGGTGCGCCGGACGAAATTACCACTGTGCAGGGTGGGCCACCCTGCGCCACCCTGAGTTGTGCCAGGAAATTAGAGCCTCTCATGTCTATATGGCTGTAAAGGTATTTATTATGGAGGTATAACAAATACAGCCATGGATAGAGAGATCATTCTGATATAAACATTAATATCTATAATGAATATAAACTGGAGTGGAATGATGTTGATTAATATAACAGCACCTAGCTGAACTGCCATTTAATTCATTTTAACTGGTCTAAAAGTATGAAATCAGTATGATTCAGTGGTTCTTTAAAAAAAAAAGTTTTATCCTGATGTTTTTTCATTGGTCATGTGTTTCTATGTATTGTGTGAAGCACTTTGAGTATCCTTGTTTGTTAAAGTTGCTAAAAGCCTTCAGAAAGTGCCTTAAGCCCTTGTTGCCTACAACACTCTAAGGGTGTACATCTTAGGGAATGAAAGAGTCAATGGCAGTGGGTTAAGTCAGGAGTAAGACTGAAGTTGGGTAAAACTGTGCAGTGTGCAATAGTCAGTATGGTTACTGCTGTTCTGTTTCTTTAAACTTTGGATGATGACATGTAAGATTAGCATTAACATTTCATTTTGCAGAGACTGTATACTGAATATCGAATCTCATGCTTTGTCTTACCTGAGACATTGTAGGATCCAAATGCAGCCACAAACTAGCTTTCTAACAAGGATGGGGGAGTGGGCTGGACTTTTCTTTGCTGCCTAATACAGAAACGTCACTGAAGCTTATAGGCTAACAGTGCAGTCCGCTAGTACAAGCCTGCACCTCGCTACAAATGTGCAGCACCGAAGCACATGCAGGTTAACGGCAATTACAGTATAGGCCTGGAGAATGCTGACCAAAATGTATAATATATATGTATTAATCTTAATGTATTGATTTAATTTATGTAATAATTTTAAATAATAATATCATTTTTTTTGCTTGGACATGCTTTGTTTTGTTGATCTACTTACAAGCACGTCCGCGGTGGTTTGCGCATGTGCCCTCCGGGTTAGTTTCATAAATATATATATATTTATATTTTAGAATGACATTAAGTGCTAATCTTAGTCTAAAAATAGATAATGTAGCATAATGCAGTAAAAAAAAAATGAGTCACAACAAGCACACAGGACCATTTAGAGTGGCTGAAACGTTTATTTGATGACTGTAGGCAGAACCAGGCTAACACTTCCCACTGTCTTCCAGTTTTTGAGCTAAGCTAATTAGCTAGCAATTAGGGAGAGCTCTGCCTGCCTCATCCTTGTTACTGCACACACAGTTGAAAGGATGGTGTCTCTCTGCTTGAGGCAAGACATGAAAAAAAAAATGTTTGCGTATCCCTTTAACAACGTTCCCTGAAAATATCTGAAAAATCTGTAGGTAACTTTACAGACAGACGGACACGGACATAAACATAGTCCTCCTGGAAGAGGTGATCAGGAATGCTGCCGTGAAAACATATTCAATGCACATTGAGAATACTTAGCCAAGAAGCCCAAAAACATCCAGAAAACAACTAATGAACCACAGTGTCAGTGGGTAAACGGTGCAGTTTTCTGCCTCTAATGTCTGTGCTAGCACTGCCAGCACTCAGTCCTGCATATAAAGCTAAATATGATTACTCAGTTTTTTGATTAAGTGTGAGTATAAACTCATGTACATGAAGATAACCTGACAAAGCCACATTAGTTCCTTTTCCTTTTTTTAAACAAAGTTATGCCCAGTTGAGTTGTTTCTAATTGAACTTCATTTTGGTAACATGGCAGCAGCCTGGAGCTACTGTGGCTATGAATGGCTACAGCCCTGTATTAGTGTAGACAGAGCATTTGACCAGGATTACAAACTAGGATTGAAAAATAAAACATTAAAAAGGACTTGTTTAAAGCATTTGGTAATCAAATGCTGACTATTTAGTTATCCATATTTGATTTACTAGCTAATCATAGGCATTCCTAATATGTATTGACAGCTAAACACCCAGACACCAGTTTTTCTGTAATGCAGTTTTCAGTTTTTCCATCTGCTTTAGATCAGATCAGATGGAACATTATGAATCCCTTGGGAAGACTCCCTCGGGGTAATTAAGATTCCAGCATCATTTTATATTATCACACAGGGTCACAAAAGCACACAGGTATCAGAAGTAAAAACAATTTGTAGATATAAATGTACATAGATATAAATAAAAAAAAAGGCTACTGGCTACAGCTCTTTCCCATCCTCTGTCTTCCTGTCTCCCCTCTTCCCCTGAGTGAGGAGTACAGTCTAATAGCCTGACACCTTTTTGGAAAATATCAATCAATCAATCAATCAAACTTTATTTGTGTAGCACTTTTCATACAACGTCTTGTAGCGCAAAGTGCTTTACATAAAAACAAAGAAATAAAATAGAATAAATAAATAAAAACATAGAAAAATGAAGACAATGAAAAATACAAAACTCCACACACCCTCGCAATCCACGTACAGCACACACACAAAGACACACAGAAACAGAAATAGAGGACTGAGGAAACACTATCTTTAAATAAAAATGAGGAAACAAAGGAGCTAAAACTAAAATGACAATAAAAAATAATGGTACGAAATTTGATAAAAAAAAAAAAAAAACACTGTGAGAAAATAAATAAATAAGTAAATTAAATTTTAAATAATAAAATGGTAAATGAGATAACCAAACACCAAATGCATAATAAAATCTACTGAAGTAGGACAGTGGAAAGGAAATCGATGAACAAAGAATAAAATTCCGAACAATAAATCTGAGCTGAAATTGAGAATTAAAACAGATTAAGAGGGTTAAAATACATAAATAAACTAGATTGAATAACAATAGTAAATATAATGAGCTAAAAGCCAGACTAAAAAGATATGTCTTGAGTTTGCTTTTTTCCACTCAGGATGATCTTTGACTTTAAAAAATACAATGTGCTCTAAAAGAAAGTGTTCAGAAAACAATCCTTCTTACTTACCACTAATACCAGAGCAGACTGTGACTTTTTTTTAGTATTTCAAAGCCAATAAATCTGATGCAACATAATCTGACACAGACCTAAAAACAGATGTGCAGACTTTAGAACAAGATCCACATGGGCTCCATAGATCAGAGGGCCGCCCGGGCCTGAACCTGCAGCATCTCCTGCCACTAGTGGGCATCCACAGGCCGGCACAGTGAGCAGGGAGGGGACTGCAGCAACTGCATTCCTCTCATCAAACAGTGACAGGAGCCAGCTGGAGGCTGGAGGCTTACTGCTCTGTTAGGGCCGAGCCTCAGACACAGGACGAGCGCAGGGGTGTGAGGAAAGAGGGAGGAATTCTGGGAGGGATGCAGGAGGGAGGAAGAGGAAAAGTGGGCAGGGCTGGCTGTAATCACTCCTGCCTGCCTGCCTGGTACAGAGTGGAGGAGTGAAGGCACTTCTGCTCTGTGGGTGAGCGACAGAGACAGAGAGAGAGAGTGGACCTGGTGGTGTCATCTGGCAGTGTGAGGAGTGTGTTGGCTGTTCACTTTGTGGATCATGAGGGGGAACATACTGATGCTCCTGCTGCTGTGCTGCTGCTGTGGGCTCTGGTGGCTGACAGGTACAGTTTGATTCAGTGCTTTAATTCTACATTCAAAGTTGTTTGCTTGTGTAACAGAGTGGAATCTTGGCACGAGTGGACCAACAGCGTCTGGGTTTCTTGGGCGTGACGTATTTTTAAAGGACTTTGTTAATTCAATCTGACTGCTGCGGCCAGGGCTTACTGACAACTGAGAGCAGACAGACAGACTGACAGTAATTCTGGAGCTGTTTGCGTGTCTGTGTGTGCGCCTGTGTGCGCATGTGTGGCATAACTTTGACTGACAAGTGATATCTCAATGCTGGCCTGGTACAATCAGAAAAATGAAGGCTAGGTTTAATTGTGTTAAGGAAATCTATTTAAAGATAATGAGCTTCTAGTTCATCGCTGATTAGCATCTAATTTCCTGCAGTCATTTCCTAATCTGCAGTGGCGCTGATGGAAAATTTATGCCCTGCTTCTTAATCTGTACGCGTGTAGATCTGGCTCTGTGATCCAGAGCAGGCCGCTCCTCTTCTTTATTTGTTTAACATATGTACCTGTAAAAATCACAGTGCATAAAATCCACCTTCATGAAGATCTCAATCAGAACCCCAACACAATATGATGTGTAGAGACACTTTGTCAGCTCAGCCCACCTCCAATACTTACTTCTTGTTTTTAATTAGGGCAGGGGTACCCAACAAGGTGCCCACAAGCACCTGGTGGCCCGCAGGGAGCCAATGAGGTGCCCTCAGGGACATTTACAAAATAACACAAGCTACCATCACAGAACTTGAAATAAATGGACATTTTTTAATTTTAATGTATGTTTTGCCAATAAATCACTCTTAATAAATACAAAAATAACAAATGTTATGTGCATCACATTTTAAAACCGCCTATTTTCCTAAACTTTGACCTGCATGGGGTCAAAGTTTACGTTGATGCTGACACAGAAAAATAAGGAATTGAAAATGGATGTAAGCAGTGTAAAATTTGACAGCACTGTTTAATTTAGTTTTAGTTATAGCCTTTTGCCTAAAATATCTTTTAGTTTTAGTCATAATTTAGTCATCTTAATATTTTAAAAGATTTTAGTCTAGTTTTAGATGATGACATTTCACAACGTTTTAGTTGACATAATTCACTGTAAATTTAGTCGACTAAAATATGAAATGTAAAGGGCAAGGCATTTTTTTATGTTTCCTTGAATTTCTGAAGTCATGTTTTACACTTGGATAAAATGAAACATCTAATAACCCTTTATTGAATTCTAATAAAGTTTGATTGTATAAATGAACAGAAACAAATTGAACTTTTGTGTGAAATGCAGTCACCTTTATTTAGGCTACCTGGCAGAGCATCTCAGTTACAATACCAGAACTGACAACAAACAGTGAACCTGCTCTACATGAATATATCAATTCATAAAGAGAGGAGCTCTGATCGGATCGCTCCCCAACTAGCTGTGATTGGATATATTCCTAACTTGTCCCTACTTTCTACATGACCAAATTAGGTCTGATTGGATTAAGTCTCTGTCAGACATTTTCTAGTTTTTATTTGTTGATGAAAATGTCATTTAATTTAGTTTTAGTTTTTGTCCCTGTGCACTTGTTTTTTTTTAAGTTACTGTCTAGTTTTCGTCAGGGGAAAAAAGGTTGTTGATGAAAACTATGACGAAAATAATTAGTCAACAAAATTTACACTGTATGTAAGTATATTGTTCTCATATAATGTAATAATCTGTGTTCAGAAGTAATGTTAAGAATAACTCAAAGTAAAAAAGTAAACATAGAGTGTCGTATAGCCTATCTAATGCGTAATATGCATTATTTTTCATTAAGTTGTAACATTTTTATTACTTAAGGACATCAAATCAGTAAGAAGCCCTCCATAATACTCTTCATCTTAAGGGTAGCTTTCAGGCTCAAAAAAGTAGGAGACCCCTGAGTTAGGGACTCTTGTCCATGAAATCTGCACTATATAAGGAGTTAACTTAAAATTAAAACACAATTTTGCTTCAATGGACAATTTTTCATATAATAGAGGAGAAACTCTGTCTTCCCCTCTCCCTCTGTCCCTCTGTGGTTCCAAGTGCTTCATATTTGTCCGAATTGGTAGAAACATCACTCAAAACCATGAACACAGAGTCCAGGAATCCTGTTGACCTGAAGATTAGACCTTAATCAGAAGATTCTGATCACTTTTCTGCCACTGCTGTCAACAAAACAGACATCGTAAGTTCCATCCCTCACTGATTTTGATCAGTCAGTGGTGGAGAAGTGACACTGACCAGTGCAGCAAAAGTGCATTTTTTCTGCTCATAATGTAGAAGTGATTTTTTTTGTGCTGCTCATGCAGAGAACAGAGGCTTCGGCGTCAGTCATAAACATGATCCATCATATGTAAGCAGCACAAAATATGGATGACAGAAACTGAAAAGCAGTCTCCAGTAGCAGTTTTAGCTGCTGTTCGAGTCTTCGCTGAAATTAAAAAAAAATACCAGACATGGCCCTTGTAATATCAGCTGCTTTGTGACTGCAAGAGGCCTTTGAGTCATACATGTAGTGGCTGCTATGTTTAAAACACATCTTACTTACAAACTTTTGATCAACCTTTTAACAGACAAAGAGGTGAATTTTAGACAGGTGTAAAGCCTCCTGATAAACAGAAATACTGCTCAGGCTTCATGTAGTATCAGTCATGTGTCTTATTTTGCATACCTCCATAAAAACATGGACTTATCAGGCTGTTTTTGAACCAGGTTGTGAGCATATTTTTGTTTGCAGCTTTTTAACATGAAGATTAAAGGGCATTTAATTGGCAGCATGAAGGGCATTTTGGAGAGTACTTTGGGGCATGTTGGTCTATATTACGCTATTCTGTCAACACAAATTCTCAAGACAGGTGCAAAGAGGATGGATTGTGTGCCATTTTCATAGATGGGTAAATCAGAGTAATAAGAGGGTCTCTTTCTCTTTAAAGCAGTGTGGGCTGACCAGCTGGCGATTTGCTATGTACTCAACAGACTTCATTGTTTGGTTTGGATTTTGGCCCAATCATTCAATTCCTCTCTTTTATTGTGGCATTAAACACATGGAACAGTTACAGGACACCGTAATATGTTAATCGGATTATAGAGCTTACCTCTGATAAATTTATATTTAGCAGGGACAAATATGACAAAGACAGGTCTGTGATTGGCCCATGGACCTGTCATTAGCTTTAGTCCTTGCTTCAGTCCACTTGTCTCTGCCCACCTCCCTTCCTTCGCCAACACACCCAATACAGCATCATGTGGATTTGCTGTTCATCATAAGACTGGGATCCACATTCAAGATTTCCTCCTGCTAAACAGAGGTTTTTCTTGCCGTCATGATGGATTCATGTTAGGTTAAGGATGTATGTATGTGTATGTATATATGTATATGTGTATTTTATATATGTATATATGCATATGTGTGTATCCACAAGTGGAAGAGTTTGTCTTCAGCCTGCTCTAATGTAAGTTTCTTAAGACAACACTTGTTTTGAATGGCGCTATACAAATAAAGACTGAGACTGATTAATTTTAGCTACATTTTATTAAAGCATTCTAAAACATTAGGAAAACCTCCTGATTTGTAAAATCTTCAGATAAAACCCAAACAGTCAAACATTCATCACATAACTGTTCAGTGTAAAAAAAAATGTTTGCATTTTTTTTTCTATTGGAATTGATGTCTGTATTCTGTATTGTGTCTGTGAAACGTTCTGGACAGCTGTTTTCACATCTGTGAGCACACCTATGAGTATGTCTGCACATATTGTGTGTCTCTGTGTTGCTTGATTGTGTGTGTTTTTCTAATTTTGGGAAGTGTTGCATGCACCACAGTGTGCTGGGAACACAGTACTGAAGTGCTTTAAACAGTCTTTGCTGTCTCTCAGCTCTCTGTATCGTTAGAAACTTAAATTGAAATCATCAACAAATGCTCAGATATTTAATAGAGGCAAACGTGTCACCCTGTGTGAGTGAAACAAGCTCAGTGGAGTGTGTTTTGAGCTCACAGGTGTGTCCATCTCTCTAGTGCGTCCTCCTAATAGTAGAAACACACTGACCCACAGACTTTAGACCAGGTTTTGGTGGATTAGTGCAGTCATTTTCTGCATCCACAAGATAGGAAGACACACGTTTTTCACCTGACAAATCATTATTTTTAGTCTCACATTTGCTCAGAGGGGAATGCATTTTTATTTGCTAATTAAACAGTGTTAGCATTGGGTAAAGATGAGGGCTGAGTTTGTGAAACTGCAGAAGACCTTTTTATGACATAATCCTTTGCATCTTGCATACCACAAGGCCTGAAGTGTGTTTATGACTTAAGCTTATTTTTCATTCAGCATCAGTTTGACTCAATTCGATTAAATAATTTAATTTTTCCTTTGGGGCAAAAAGAACTACATTTTTTAAATATTTTGCAGTGACCTGATCTTTTTCAAGAATAGAGTTGCAGCTTGGTGACATCAAGTGCTTCCATGACAGTCATAAAACGTTGTGTCTTGTCATGGTAGCTCTGCTTTGGCACAAGACGCAGGCCTTTATGATGGTTAAGGTTAACCCTGTCATGAATGGTGTCCACTACAGTGGACAGATATGTGGAATACATTTTTTACCATTTAAGTTGCAGTAACATGTCCCAACTACCATGTGGCAAATACTCAAACCATTGACTAAAGTCTCATGAACATATTATTTTTTGTGTCTTCTTGTCTTTTGAGATCATCATAAATCCAAAATTCTTAACAAAGGAGGAAATGCAGAATGTCCTTCATCAATAAGTGTTAAATCCCTCAATTAAGATGTTAGGAGCACTTTTATGCAGATTTTAAAAATACCTTTCTTTTGTATTTTTTTTTTTCTGTGACCAAAAACTCACCTGTCCACTCCAGTGGACATTATGCTGGTGTATCCTGCATATTATGCCTGTATTCAGATTTTACCAAATTTTGTGTATTATTTTATTTAAAACTTGTATGTAATTCACAAGTAAATAGTTAAACTAAACAGCAATATTGAATATACTTCAGATTGTGCGTTTTATTTCAATACTAACACTCTTATTTATCGGGTCATATTAAAGCTGAGGTCCATGTCCATTGTGCTGAACTTTGTCTAAAGTTTGGGTTATTACAGTGTAACTACACTCACTGTAATAACTTAGTCCTCTTAAATTACTTAAGGCCAGCCAGCAAGAGTTGTCACTAGAGAAAATTCCTGAAGGGAGTGGCAGTGTCACATGATATTTTTTCATTTTTGTCATATTAATATCATTGGCTCTTAATTAAAGTTTGTAAAAGAAATGTGATTGTGGATCTATATGAAGTTCCATTAAAATACTATTCATACCGCTGGTGCATGGTGTCCACTGTGGTGAACAGATGAATAACACCCTCAAAATATAACATTAAAAATAAAATCTGGACCAATCCTTTGTGATTTATTAATTCATGCATGAAAGGGTTAAGGATTTTCATGACTTAAAAAATTGTTGAAAATATCTGTGGTAATGTAAGTATATACGTTAAAATGACATCAAACTTGTTGTTGTCACTCTATGACATATTCCTTTCAAAAATAAGAGCAGAATGTGATTCTCTGCAGATCAGACAACATGCACAAGACATCACTGTAAGAAATCTGTTGTAAATGAAAGATAAACTAACTTCATACTGAACATGAATGTCATTTCATTCAGGCGTACACTGTGAGGTGGACATCAACGAGTGTGACAGCAATCCCTGCAAGAATGGTGCCACGTGTGAGGATGCTGCCAACCACTACAGGTGCCACTGCCCTGCACCAGACCCTGGCCAGGATCCCTGGGGAGGCCCAGACTGTGACGTCCAACTGATCGGCTGCCAACAGCACCAGTGTCAACATGAAGCAGGCTGCGAACCCGTGCTGATGGATGACGGAGAGCACAACTACACCTGTCTGTGCCCGCCAGGCTGGACAGGAGAACGCTGCAACACCTCCACCACTTTCTCTTTCAACTCTGAGGGCTACGTCTTCATTCAGCTGCCAGTTTCTATAAAGAAAGCCAAGCGATCAACAAATGACTACAACCACGGGCTCCACATGCAGCTTCGCTTTAAGAGTACTCTGCCCGACATGGTGCTGTACTACCGGGGCACCGTGGAGCGCTTTGTTTCCTTGGAGCTTGTTGGAGGCTTCCTTCAGGCGAGAGTAAACGCAGGGAAGGCACTGCAGGCCTTTCACCCCCGACCAGTCAATGACGGGGAATGGCGCCAGGTCACTGTGACCATGGACGAGAGGCTTGTTCTTGTTGTCAAAGGACCTGGCTGTGAGAGGGAGTGCATGGTGAAGAACGAGGGCCACAACCATCTGATCTTCCTCCAGCCCAGCTCCTTTCAACAGCTGTACATTGGAGGGGCACCGCAGGAATATTTGGCCCAAACATCCAGCGGGCGGGGGTTCATCGGCTGCATGGAAGACCTCCGAGTTGACCATAAACCACTCCTTCCTCAGGACCTCATCAGAGAGGAGAACCAGGGCTTGGAACTGGGATGCAGCAAGAAGGACTGGTGCCAGGAGGACCCCTGCATGCAGCGTGGGCAGTGTGTGGACATGTGGGTGCGTGCCAGCTGTGACTGTCATCGGCCTTACTATGGAGACAGCTGTGAGGAAGGTAAGAGCACTAAGGGTTCAGCTTTTCCATGGACATGTGAACAAGCTGAAGCTTTGACAGCATATTGAAACAGTGTTCATTTTGACAGCACTTTTTAATTTAATTTTAGTTGTAATCTTTTGCCTAAAATATCTTTTTGTTTATTCATAACTTAGTCATCTAAATTGCTTTAATTTTGGTCTGGTTTTAAGTCAAGTAAAATAAAAAGTGTAAAGGTCAAGGCATTTATTTATTTTTCCCTATATTACCGAAGTCATGTTTTCACTTGGATAAATTTATATAAGTTTCTTATCAACACTAACCCATTTCATAAAACGTGTCATTATTATGTTACCTAATTAGCACTGCTGCCGTGTTGAAGCCAATGGGATATATTCCTACCTTGTTCTTACTTTCTACATGACGAAATTAGGTCTGATTAGATTAAATCTCCATCAAACATTTTCGCCTAGTTTTTTTAATTGTTGACAAAGATGTTGGTTAATTTAGTTTTAGTTTTTGTCCACGTGCACTTGTTTTTATTAGTTATTGTCTAGTTCTCGTCAGGGGAAAAAAGGTTGTTGACGAAAACTATTACGAAAAAGAATTAGTCAACAGAATTAACACTGTATTGAAGAAGAGTTTTAGTGTTTAGAGGGACAGCTGCTTAAGTAAGGAGTTTTACAGCATGTCCTACTGAACATTACGTAAGCGAGCATCAGTGAAATGTGCTCAGTTATCTGTATCTTATTGGAAAAAGAGAGATTGACAAGGTGTCTTGGGGAGAATGATTTGATTGATTTTCTTTCATTTATCTCATTTAAAGATAGTGGAGAGTGGAGCATTCATTTTTCTTAAAGGATAAGACATTTCATTTTCATTTTCAGATGTGTCTTGTCCACCTTTGGAGCTGATCACATTACTTATCAATCAATCAGTCAATCTTTAGTTGTATAGCACCAGTTCATAAAAAAATTTCATCTCAAGACACTTTACAATAGAGCAGGCTGAAGCCATACTCTTCATTTTATTCGTACACATATATGCATATTTGCAAATACATATAATAAATATATTTGTACATGCACATACATACATCCAGGCAGAGACAACGGGACTAAAATAAGAATTTATGATAGTAACAAACCCTTCGATACCCAGATCATAAATCAGTCCTCACCATGTTTGTCTCTGCTGAATATAGATTCAATCAATCAACCTTATTTTTGTAGCACCATGTTTGTCTTTGTTGAATATGAATTTAATAAAGATAAGCCCATTGAGATGTGGCATCTCATTTTCAGAGGGACCTCATGTCTATGTGGTTGTAAAGATAGTTGCTATGGATCAAAACGACCAATCAGGTGCATTTTTCGCCCCTGGACTCGGCCCACTTTGAAATACAGAGGTGTGAATATGAAATGATACAATAGAGATATGCAAACTGGTTGTGCTTTTTCAGCTGAATAGGAACAAAGGAACTGAGCTGCAGGTGTGAACCACCTTAGCTGGCAGGTTTTTCTGCAACAACCTTTAGCTGCTTCTGCAAACAAGCAAGCATTGTCATTGGAAAATAATATAAAAAAAACCCCCTCTAAAGTCAATATGTCAGTGTCATACTCCACAGCTGTGAGGGCAGATGAGAACTATGAATTGTAGTTGCTTGAAAAGTCAACACAACTAACAAGAGCAAGTAACAATGAAGTCTGCAAAAGCCTCTAAAGAAATCGTGGAGGTTTGTTACCTGGTGACCACAATAATGTCATGATTGTGTGCATTGGTAAAGGCTCAGAATTTGTATAATTTTCCATTGTGCTCGATGACAACATTGATAAACTTGTTGCTCTATCTCCTCCTTAGAGTATCCATCCTGGACCTTTGGTCATGAGAACTCCACCAGCTATGCTGCCTTCAACATCTCAGAAACCCACGGAGACAACTTCACCATCTCCTTCTTAATGCGCTCCCTCAAACACAACGGCCTCCTCCTGCAGCTCCATCGAGAAGGAAAGCCTTACCTGACAATCTATCTGAAGGAGGGCACTGTGGCTATTTACAGTCCTCACACCACACTGCTGTCTGAAGCTCAGTTTGTCACTGACGGCATCTATAATTTAGTGACTGTTAAGGTACGCTACGGCAATGTGGTTTTCCCCAAAGCAGGGAATCATCGTGCCTTAGGGAATGTGAGCGTGGAGGCAGGGGATGTGGCGTATGTTGGAGGACTCCCTGCAGGCATGAGCATGAGCGCCTGGGGTGGACACTTCAAGGGCTGCCTGC
This sequence comes from Cetoscarus ocellatus, assembly GCA_037902135.1. Classification (NCBI taxonomy): domain Eukaryota; kingdom Metazoa; phylum Chordata; class Actinopteri; order Labriformes; family Labridae; genus Cetoscarus; species Cetoscarus ocellatus. The sequence continues at coordinate 160,193 of JBAMNC010001127.1, forward strand.
AGGACATTCAGCTGGACCACAAACACCTGATGTTTGGGGATCATCCAGACAGTGTAGAAATTTACCAGGAGAGCGTAAAAGAGAACATACTGGAGGGATGCCTGAGTGATGACACATGCAAGGTAAGCTAAATGTGTCGTCTTCTGGATGTTCACCTCGTTAACAACAGAATAGGCCAAATCTTAAAAAAATAGGGTTTTTGCTTCCTTAAACAAGACATGTTTGAGGCTTTTAAAGGTCTTCATGAATGAAAATCAAGACCCATAATGGCCATATTAAAATGGAGACAGAATCAGTGAGGAAGAATCCCAAAGGTTCTTCATGGCATAGATTCAACAAGGCGCTGGAAAAATACTTAAAATGGGGTCCACACATAAGGAATTTCTAAATCTGAAGATATTTTTTACCTGTTAGTGACCCCACAGATGACGGTATAAAATTGGGCATTGAACAGTTTTGATCGTGCTGTGTGTGGTGTGCTCCGACAATCTCAGCACAGCACACCACACACAAAACCATTCTGTCCCACTACTGATCTAGAATCTAGTCCTCAAAGACAGGAATCTTCTGTGATGAAACGTGATCTAACAGAAATGAAGAAGAAGAAATATTGCAACAACCAGAAAACACAATATGCAACATGTAAGAGGACATACGACAGGGGGGAATGATGGTGGTCTTGGAACTATTTTTGATGGTTATTTACGCCTGCTTCCTTGTTCCTCAGTCAGCTCGCTTCTTGATTGGCTACATTCTGTTCCACATCACAATTCATGGAGTCATGACTCGGGAGATGTCGGCTTTCCCCACACACATGAAGATTTTTGGTCATAAATATTGAGGCTTACTATTTACGATTGTTGGTCCCAAACCATTTCAGAGATGATTATCAGGACTAATTCACTCTGAACACACCTCAGACCACAGGATAATCTTATAGGATAATCTTGTAAGACATAAAATATTCTGGCGTTTGCTGTCCTTTGCCTGATAAAGAGGACAGCCGGGACAGCCTGATAATCTTTTCGTGTGTACCCCGCTTTAGAGATTTTGGTCCATTTTGGCATGATGATGCATCACACAGTTGCTGCAGATTTGTTGGCTGCACTTCCATTATACAAATCTTCCATTCTACCACATCCCTGAGGTTTTCTGATGGACTGTGATCCAATGACTGGAGTACAGTGAACGGATTATGTTTAAGAAACAGGTTTGAGATGATTTGACATTTAGCACTATCCTCCTGGAAGTTGCCGTCAGAAGATGTGTACACTGTGGTCATAAAGGAAAGGGCATGGCCAGTAACAATGTAGGCTGTGGTGTTTGAACCATGCTCAAGTGTGCCAATAAAATATCACCCACACCACCACACCACCAGCAGCAGCCTGAACTGTTGACACAGGGCGGAATTGTGTTACTAATACCTGAAATGACCCCCTGTCAAGCTCCGCCCCTTACAGGAAATTATCCATTATCAAGCCACACCCCCTTGATAAAACTAACCAGGTTAGATTACATCAGTTGTAGCTGGCCCCTTTTTGGTACGATTGAAAATAACTCCCTTTTGGATGAACTTTTATTCATCTTTAATTATTTTGATGGCCTCAGAGAAAGAATAATGGCACAACTACACTTTGTTAGAGGACAGTTTGAAATCTTAATGACAATTAAAAGTTTACAGGCGAATCACCTTAGGGATGTCATCTAACATCAGCCGTTCGCATTAACAAAATGCTTTTATATTTTTCTGCAAATGGAAATATCATCAGTATGAAAATGTTTTCTCAAACCTTTAAGTGTGGTTAAGTTTTCTTCATGATTTGAGGGGAAGGGGGCTACAGGAGTTCTGCACTGATTGGCTGCTGAAACAATGCCTGATGGGAACGGAGGGGGGCACAGGCCGAAGGGTCGACTTTCAAAACAGTCATGATATCACACATTTCTTCATTAACTGAGAGTTTAGTTCAAGGTGTCATGTTCTTCTGCTCCCCAAGCCCCCTCTAACAACATTAAAAGCAGTAAATGCATTATGTATGAATTATGATGAACCAGTCCTTTATTAAATTACATTATCAAAACCCCGCCTTCTAAATCTTAAACCACAGGGATAGCGCCAGCCCCCGCGATGGCATAAGGGGTATAGATAATGGATGGATGGATTCACAATAAACATAATTCATTATGTTTTATTGTTTCAACATTTAATTTTACTGACTGTTTTTTTAAAGCCCCACTATGTAAGTTTCAGGTTTGTCTGCTCTCGAGGGGCCGCTCTGGTTGTTGGGTGTAAATGCACTGTCGTAACACAGGGCCTCACAGCAACGTGCATTTGTTGACATACAGAGCCGGGAGAAGCGGGTCAACAGGACGCCCGAAGACATAGAAGAAATAGTGAAATAGTGAATGACCGAGCGTCACGGCGCCATGAATATCTCCATCAATCTGAGAAACTCGCCGGCAAATAGCCGCTGGTAGCATTTAGTGACAAAACAACTTCCGCCAAGTTACACAAAGCATGCAATGCTACAGAGCAACCACCGACTGAAACCAAGTGTTGAACAGGGGAAAACCTGACGAAAACATAACTTACCTCGCCAGCAGTAACTTTGCAAGCTCAGCGTCCGTCTTGCAATTTTCCATCTCCCGACGCTCTCGCCACCGAGCAAAGTGGGCTCCAATGTTAATTCTAGTTTTCTTCCTTGCGTTGTCCGATAGTCTGTCTTTAGCCCTTGAATCTGGAGAAAGAGTCCTTCTCACACGATTTGCGGATGCCATGGCTGCTACTACTACATGCAAAACGCCGGCTTCTGTAGCTGGAAGCCAAATCTCGCGTAGTGCCGTAAAGCAGTTTGTACTTCTTGCAGCATCCTGCGATATGTGTTCCCGTCACGGGAGCAAAAGTTACATAGCCCCTAGAGCAGGGAAGCACTGTGAGGGGAAGGGAGGGGGGCCATTCTCTCTGTTACAGCGCCGAGCTCCACTGAACAGACTTTGGAGAGAATATTTGAAGGCTCAAAAGATCTGCAGTGCTGCTTTAAGGTAATTTTGTCAAATGAATCCTTCACACTGATTAAAGTTCTTATCTAAGAATACTTAAATGTGATGTTGATATTGATATCTATTGCAGATGTCCCAGCTCGTCAAGTCTCACAATAAATCCATACAGCTTCACTTTGATCTGAGTTACAGACTTATTCTCAGATGTAAGGCCCATAATAAATCTGGGTTTTCACTTTGTGCAGCTTTAACACTCCGCAGGTGTTAATCGAGTTAGCCCCCTGTAGTGCCTTTTCTGCTGTACTTCCCCAGCCCTGCCTCTTAATCTGATTGTAAGTCCCTGATCTGTAAATTACAACTCAATCGACTCCACAGCCCGTGCACCTGCGGTCGCTTCAGGTGAGAGATTTTACGCATCGCCATCTTAATCTTGCCATCTGTGCTTATCCTCACAGGATGAGCCCTGCTTCAATGGCGGCCACTGTCAGGTCACCTGGAATGACTTCAAGTGCATCTGCTCCATGAAGTACTCTGGCCGGCTGTGTGAGACACGTCTATGGTGTGTGGACAGGCCTTGTTTCGATGGGGTGCACTGTGTGGACCTACCGGATGGTTATGAGTGTAAGTGATCCATGGCAGTGACTATCACTCCTCTATCAAGGCAATGACTTAACACTTTTCTTTTTTTATTATTACTTTCCATTTGATGTCTCAATCATACACATCTTTCATTTTTTAAGATTATTTTTGGGTATTTTGTGCCTTTATTGACAGGAGAGAGAGACAGTGGATAGGAAAGGGGTCAAGAGAGAGTATAGAAGGACAATCTGCAAACAGGCCACAGGCTGGGTTTGAACTTGGACCAGCAGAAGCATGAATATGGGTCATGCCTGGTTGCTTACCACTTGCAAACCAGAATCCCATATATATTTTCCTAAAAAACCATGTGACCTTAGATTGTCAGTACAACCTGCCATGATGGAAACTCATCCGTCTTTATGTTTACATGGACAGCTAAGTTGAAGTGCAGTTAAAGGTTGATGAGGTACTTCAAAGGGATTTGCCAACATTTTTTGTTTTCGTGTCTTGCATCACTCATGAGTCCATGGCAAGCAGATAGACACCATTCTTTCAACTGTGCATCCAGTAACAAGGAAGAGACAGTCAAAGCTTGCCCACTGCTATTAGCTTAGCTCAAATACTGGGAGTCAATGTGTATAGCTAGCCTGCCTCTACCTCGGGTCATTAGATAAACTCTTCAGCAACTCTCAACAGTCCTGTTTGCTTGTTGTGACTCATTTTTTTTACCTTGTTATGTTATTTTCTAATATGTTCATATTATGTTCTTCTACTTGTAAAGTCTTCGTTTTGTTGACCTACTTCCACGGTGGTTTGAGCCCGAGATGTGATGTTCATGATCAAGTCTTTTGAAAGGCTCTTTTAAGTGAACAATGAGAACTGATTTGCAGTTGTGAGTGAGCTGTTCATTTGTGAGCCATTCTTAAACTTGCAGGCAATTAGCGTTTAAGAATGTTGACTCCCCTTGTTTGAGCTAAGCTACTGAAGGTAGAGGCAGGCTAGCTATACCCACTGACTTGCAGTGTTTGAGCTAAGCTAACTAGCGGTGGGCAAGTTTTGGCCATCTCTTTCTTGTTACTGGACGCAGAGTCGAAAGAATGGTATCTATATGTTTGTCATTGACTCAGGAGTGAGGTAAGACATGAAAAGAAAAAAAAAGTTGGCTTATCGCTTTAACTGGGATGCTGCTCTGTTCCCAGTACACATGCACAAGGGGTAAGGGAGAATAGATGTATTAGCGCAAAGTCCTGGACCATTTGACTCTGGTGAATGTTGGTTCCTTCCGGGTTAAAGTGCCTCTCTTACACTGACTTCCTGTGAACAGTCCTCTTTAGCTGTTAAGGGCCTCTGGAGAAGTGCAGTGTCTTTCATTTTGTTGCTTTAATGCAGGGGGATTAGAGGTCTCAGGCTCCTCACTTGTGCTGTCAGTGTCAGAGAGACAAGAAAAATTAAACCCTGCTGCGCTGCTGCTTCATGGGGTGTGTCACCAGATGTGTTTCATGAGTTCTCTGCTGACGTTTTAATATCGACTGACGAAAATATGAACTTCACACAGAGAGCTGCAAGAAGACACACAGATGAAAACTTACCTTAACTTGAATATCATTTCTATTTTACTTAACATTTAGCACCTTAAAAAACTGAAGTAGCAGCAGGTAGTTCATGTGCCTTACAGCAACAAGGTTGCCGATTCAATCCCCAGGTCAGTGGCCTCATCCTTAGGGATGAGTGTGAGCCTGAATGGTTGTCTGTTTCTCTATGTGGCCCTGCGATAGGCTGGCGACAGGTTCAGGTTGTATCCCACCTCTCACCCAATGACAGCTGGGATAAATGAATGAAGTAAGTGTAAAAGTTACATAATTGGGAACTGTTTTTATGGATTTTTAAAGTGAGAGGTCTGCTTTGCTACCTTAAAAGATAATTAATTAGGCTAGTGAGAACAAAACCCATAAGTAACCCTTGCGTAAAGTCCTGCAAAGATGTTTTATGACATTGAAATCGGCTATCATGTTCACATACTGTTAGGCATGTCTCGGTCTAAGTACATTATTTTGTAACTGTATTTTTTTCTCTTGCAGGTTTGACAGAGGCTGGTTTTCAGGACAATGCTCTGGAATATTTTGCTAACAGCTCCCTGTCAGGCCCTGTTACCAGCATCACTCTTGAAATGCGGACACGGGACACAGACGGGATCCTTCTGCGGGCCGAGAGCAGAGCTGAGGTCTTCTGCCTGGGCCTGCTCAACTCCTCCCTGCTGGTCAAACTGGACAGCGGGCCGGACTCAGAACTGCTGGCCTTCACAAGTGACCGGGCCATTGCAGATGGAGCGTGGCATCAAATCCAGCTGACAATGGTCGACCCTACACTGCTAGCATCCCGCTGGCGCCTCACTGTGGACGGGCAGAGGGTTGGAGGCAGTTATGGAGATGGCGGGAGCCTAAACTTCCTTAATGACACTAAGATTTGGCTCGCTGAGAAGTACACTGGATGTTTAGGGGAGGTGAGAGTGGGTGGAGTCTATCTGCCTCTCATTAAAGTGCGGCCAGCCCCTCAGAGGAGCCGCTTTATCAGGCTGGGGGGGCATGAGCCGACCGTTGGGTGCAAAGGTGAACCGATTTGTGATTCGCAGCCTTGCCAAAACCAAGGAGTGTGCCAGGACCAGTTCAATGAGTTCAACTGCAGCTGCAGTGCAGGATGGGAGGGCAGACTGTGTGAGGCGGAGATAAACGAGTGCTCCTCACATCCCTGTGTGTATGGTTCATGTAAAGACCTCCTGGCAGACTACCTTTGTGACTGTGAGCCCGGATACACGGGGAAAAACTGTCAGGATGAGGTGGACAACTGTCTGGAGTTTAACTGTGTGAACGGTGGAACCTGTTTGGAAACAGTTGGAGTTCACACGTGTGCATGTCCTCCGGGCTACATCGGCAAGCGCTGCCAGTAAGTGCAAAGTTCTATCTTTCTCTAGAGCAGTGGTTCTCGAATGGTGTGGCAGGTCTGTGTGTGCTGTGGGAATTTGTTCAACCAAAGATTACCACGAAGCAGGTGCATCACTTTCCATCAAGGATATCATTATGATCCTAATAAGACAGTTAACACCATCGTCTTCATTTGGGTGGGGGATTTCGGTACATCCTTGTCACTCCCTTTCAATAATTCACTTTATTTTTTATCCGTTGTCTGTTGCCAAATGTGTGAATATTCAGCGTTTCAAATGAGTTGATGAATAATTTGGTCAGTGAGTATTTCTTTAGAAGCTCAATTGCTTGTCAAAAGTAATAAGGCATTAGAGAGGGCCAAATTTTCGCAATTTTAAGGCTACCAAACAGGACTGTCAAAAGAAGTTACTTTTATCAACATTTACATTTTTTTAAACTAAAATGCAATAAGTATTAATTTATCTATTTAACCAAGTGAAGGATTCAAGCCAGTTTTGGCTACTTTTTTGATACAAGTAGTGTTAAAGTAAAATATTGATACATGAATCCATCGCAATATTTTGTTGCACAATACAGAAGTGCTGCTTTTAATGCCATTGAGATATTTCACTATTCAAAAATGTATGGAAATTTGGGACAATAGTTTTTATTTTTTAGTTCAGCCTCAAACTGTGGCTGTGTCTATCTCTTAAATTTATTGCTTTTATTTACAGAAAAGTTTATAAATGCTGCAGGGACCATGCTTAATGCAAAAATCACTAATTATAAACAGTATTTTATAGTTCAAAATTGTGGTTGCTTTATGCTATTATTAAAATGTTTGTAAAGACTTTTTAGGGACTACCCTAAATTGGTTTAAGTCCTACATATCTGATACCAGTTTGTACACGTGAACAACAAGTCTTCTGTGTACACTACAGTAAGTTACGGAGTTCCTCAAGGCTCCATGCTTGGTCCAATTCTCTTCTCCATATTCACTATATTGCCAAAAGTATTCGCTCACCCATCCAAATAATCAGAATCAGGTGTTCCAATCACTTCCATGGCCACAGATGAATAAAATCAAGCACCTAGGCATGCAGACTGCTTTTACAAACATTTGTGAAAGAATGGGTCGCTCTCAGGAGCTCAGTGAATTCCAGCGTGGAACTGTGATAGGATGCCACCTGTGCAACAAATCCAGTTGTAAGACTTCCTCGCTCCTAAATATTCCACAGTCAACTGTCAGCTGTATTATAAGAACGTGGAAGTGTTTGGGAAGAACAGCAACTCAGCTACAAAAGTGGTAGGCCATGTTAACCGATGGAGTGGTCAGCATTGCTGAGGTGCATAGTGTGCAGGGGTCCCGTCAACATTCTGCAGAGTCAACGCTACAGACCTCCAAACTTCATGTGGCCTTCAGATTAGCTCAAGAACGTGTGTAGAGAGCTTCATGGAATGGGTTTTCCATGGCAGAGCAGCTGCATCCAAGCCATACATTCACCAAGTGCAATGCAAAGAGTCGGATGCAGTGGTGTAAAGGCACAGCTCACTGGACTCTAGAGCAGTGGAGACGCTTCTCTGGAGTGATGAATCACGCTTCTCCATCTGGCAATCTGATGGATGAGTCTGGGTTTGGCAGTTGCCAGGAGAACGGTACTTGTCTGACTGCATTGTGCCAAGTGTAAAGTTTGGTGGAGGGGGGATTATGGTGTGGGGTTGTTTTTCAGGAGCTGGGCTTGGCCCCTTAGTTCCAGTGAAAGGAACTCTGAATGCTTCAGCATACCAAGAGATTTTGGACAATTCCATGCTCCCAACTTTGTGGGAACAGTTTGGAGCTGGCCCCTTCCTCTTCCAACATGACTGTGCACCAGTGCACAAAGCAAGGTCCATAAAGACATGGATGAGAGAGTCTGGTGTGGATGAACTTGACTGGCCTGCACAGAGTCCTGACCTCAACCTGATAGAACACCTTTGGGATGAATTAGAGCGGAGACTGAGAGCCAGGCCTTCTTGTCCAACATCAGTGTGTGACCTCACAAATTTGCTTCTAGAAGAATGGTCAAAAATTCCCATAAACACACTCCTAAACCTTGTGGGACAGCCTTCCCAGAAGAGTTGAAGCTGTTATAGCTGCAAAGGGTGGCTGAGTCATATTGAAACCTTTTGGATTAGGATGGGATGTCACTTAAGTCATATGCAAAGGAAAAGGCAGGTGAAGCAGAATAGCTTTTGGCAATATAGTGTACATGCTTGGCAATATCATGAGGAAATACTCCGTTAATTTTCATTGCTACGCTGATGATATTCAACTGTATGTATCAATGAAGCCAGGTAAGACAAAGTAAACTAGACACCTGTGTAAAGGACATTAGGACCTGAATTTTCTTCTTCTTAACTCAGACAAGACAAAGGTCATTGTGCTGGGCCCCCAACACCTTAGAGAAACCTTTTCTAATGATTTAACTGCCCTAGATGGCATTACCCTGAAACCGAACACAACTGTAAGAAATCTTGGAGTTCTATTTGATCAGGATTCATCCTTCAACTCTCACATAAAGTAAATTTCAAGAACAACCTTTTTTCCTTTCATTCCATCGCTAAAATCAGACCTATCCTGTCTCAGAGCGATGCTGAAAAGCTAGTTCATGCTTTTATTACCTCTAGACTGGACTATTGTAATTCTCTTCTTTCAGGCTGTCCCAGCAAGTCGCTTAAGACGCTTCAGCTGGTTCAAAATGCTGCAGCATGTGTACTGACTAGAACTAGGAGAAGAGACCCCATTACTCCTGCATTAGCTTCTCTGCATTGGCTTCCCATTAAATATAAAATAGAATTCAAGATTCTTCTTCTCACTTGTAAAGTTCTCAGTGGACTGGCACCAAAGGGATATGACAATTTTTTTTGTTTTTGTTTCATGCCTTACTCCAAATCCATGACAGGCAGATAGATACGATTCTCTCGATGGACAGAGCTCGCTTACCATGAATTAGCTTAGCTCAAACACTGGGAGTCAATGGGTAGTGTTAGCCTGCCTCTAGCTACAGTCATCAGATAAACTCTTCAGCAACTCCAAATGCTCCTGTGTTCTTGTTTTGACTCTTCCTTTTTACGCTTTATGTTACTTCATCTATTTTTAGACTAAGATTAGAACTTCATTGAATTTTCAAAAATGTATCATTGTTAGCTTCTTTATTTATGTTTTTGGCAAAGTACTCTAAACTTTTCATTGAAAATGATTTGCATGGCAGCATCCCTGATTACCTCCATCAAGAGGATTATGTTTATGCCCGTGCTCGTCTGTCTGTAAAAGTTACCAACAGATTATGAGGACATTTTCAGGGAATGTTGTTTCATTAATTAAATGAATTAATTATCATTGTTACTACACGCACAGTCAAAAGAATGGTGTCTATCCGCTTGTCATGACTCAGGAGTAAGGCAAGACACGAAAACAAACAAATGTTGGCGTATCCCTTTAAAAACATGGCTCTGAACAGAACAGAACTGAACAATCAGCATTGAGTTGATAAGTTAACCAATCAGAGCAAACCAGCCTGCGTGGGGAAGGGGCATTACAGTGACAGGAACTCTTGTCTTATACAGAAGGTGATAGAGGGGGAGGAGGTGAGTCAGGGGTAAACACTATGTGAAGAAATGATGGTTTTCTATGCTTGAATGATTGTAAAGATGCTCTAGTCGCATCAAAATCAAACAATGAACCAGATTTTGGGTGAAATAGGATCTCTTTAAATGCCTAACTTCATAAAACCTCAACCCATCAGACTGTGATGACTTTGTGCACGTGATTATAGGTGGCGATATCCCCCTGTAGCCTGTGATGCAAACAGAGAATGTCTCAATGGAGGGGTCTGTATTGGAGGAGACTTGGGAGGAAACTGCACCTGCAAGCCAGGGTACACAGGAGACAGGTGAGAGCACACACCTGCACACACACCTCCAGCTTAAGAGGAAGGTGAAGGTTTTTCTGAATCACAGTTAAGAGCTGAGGTCAGGTGTGTGTGAATGTGTGTTCAGTGTGTGTGTGAGTCTGTCAGTCAGCGTTGTGTTTAAATCCTGTTGATGTGTTTCAGGTGTGAGACAGAAATAGACGAGTGTGAGTCGAGCCCTTGTCTGAACGGCGGCACCTGCATGGATCGCCTCAACCACTTCCAGTGTGTGTGCGTGCCAGGATATAGCGGCAAACTGTGTGAGAGAAATGTAAGTGACAGAGACTTGTTCTTTCTTAATTTGTTCCACCGCGGCTGATGTTTTTAATCTGAAAATGGATTGTAGCTCTGTGAACCAGTGCTTGGGTTGTGGTTCCCAGTCGCTGCCACAGAGGCAGAGATTGAGAAATATAATGAAACAAAGACAACCCCAAAAAAACCCAAAATGAGCACAGCTGTAATTCCAAGGCTCATGTTTCAGACATGACAGTTTTAAGTGCTACGGTGAATCCCCTTTGAGTTTGTTACTGGTTATGGTCGCCTCACACATCATTGTGAACTGTTAAGTCTGGCTGGCCTTCTCTGTGATTATGCAAGTATTCACGCTGGCTGATTGATAAAGCTCTTCTTTTCTTCTTTTCTTCCTTCCTATTTGTACTCTTATCTTTAAAGAATTAAAAGCTGCTATGCCTTACGCTCTTGTGACATTCTTCACCTGTCTGCTCCCACATGTCAGAAGTGAACTGGGGAAAAACAGCGTTCAGTTTCGCCTCCACCTCAGCATGCAACTCTACAGACAAAGCTGAAACTATCAGAACTTGATTTACTTAGAGCCTTTTGCTCTTAACCTGGCACACAAGATGGACTGTGCAAAATATTTCACTAGTCCATCTGGGAAAGAGCCCATAGAAAGTGTTTGGGGAGGGCAGAACCTTCCAGAGGCTTATCTGGCAGGTGGTTGGATGACCGTTTTGATAATCAATATTTATAGTGGGCCAATCAGATAATATGGTAGGTGGGCGCTACTGTGTTACAGAACGTGAGCCAATTGGTAAAACAAGCATATTTTGATTTTCATCTACATTTCAATTTCACAGTGACATTTTTTCTTATTTGGCTCTCACTTTACTTATTCAACATGTTTTTGTTTGGAGGTGGTACATCCTTTCTTTGTACAGGACTGAAAGGAGGGGCTACTGTTATTTATAACTCTGTTATCACTAAACAGTCTGTCTAACCCTGATTTTTGTAACCAAACAGACATAGTCAGGCTTTTATCTAAGTTTTATGTTGATCCTCTACAGCTTTATTATGGTGAAAACAGTAACAGCTACATTAGAAATTAATTTAATCCTGGCTATAAGGATTTCTTTTTGGTGGAAAAATCATTTTTGCCTCTTTTTACAACAAAATTTAAATTTGTGCTTGGACTGGGACAAAATAGTTTGTGTAAATTCTGAACTGAGTTTATATTGGTAGTAGAGTGAACATCAGATCCCTCCTGGTTTGGAGGCACAACAAGCCCAAATAAACAACTACACTTTGGAACAAGCCCAAAAAACACAACCCACAACTGCCAATATTTACAAGCAACTTTTCAAAAAAAGAAGGTCGCTTATAATAAGCTGGTAACTTTGATTGGAGTTTGGCAAGATGGATCTGCATGATTACAGACATTGTATCAGGCTGGTCCATCTGCTGTAAAAGGTTTGTTTGCACTATCCTGATGGATAAACAGTGTGAGACCTTTGAACAGTGCCTGTTTTTCCAAACTGTTACTTGTTTAAGCTCAGTGTTTACAACTACAAAAATGTGTTTTAACTTATAGACACATCAAACATATCCAAAGTATGTATTAAGTAAGTATTATGAGTTACTGCAGTATTACATAAATCAATGCATGTCTTGGGTCATAAATCATTTCACATTCTGTGCTGTTCACTAGTTCTGCCATATCCGACTTACTGTTCAGAAATTTGGGCAAATAACTACAAAACTTTACATTCACTACTTTTTCTGCAGAAGAGAGCTTTAAGAATAATTAACGAGGCTGGATGTCACGATAAAAAAAAAACATTTTTTTACAGGCAGAATTACTTTAATGTATGCATTTAGTGGAGTTTCTCATACCACAAGTCATTTTTAAAGCTACAGATCCAGCCGCTTCATTTTCCTCTCCCTGCCAGCTGCCAGCCAATTTCCAGCCACTGGAAGCCCCTCCACTTCTCTGAGGTTGTGCTTCAAATTCATTGAATACACACGCATTTGTGCATTTGCAGGGTGTCTCCATGAGATGACGCTTCCCTCTAAAGATGACATAGCCTCAACGTCTTCCTTTGTTTGTAAATCAGCTGCCAAATCAACTGGGAGTAAACTTGACTCCACAAAGTCACCCAAATATGGCTGAGAGGTTACAATCTAGGACTGTTAGGGTGGGCAGGACCTGTCTGGGACCAGCCAAAACTCTTTCAGGGAAAGTGGGAAAATTTTTAGTGGCCGCATCTGTAAGAACAACCTACTGCCAGAAAACAGTCAAAAAACGTTCATTAAAAGGGAAGGGAGTTGAAATTTTAGGAGAAAGATCATTTAAACCAACACTACGTAGTTTTTCCACCCTAATATAATTTTCCTAGAATCATTGTGATGGTACATCACCTCACAACAGGTTGAATGACATCTCTGTCATAGTCTGAGGGGGTCTGTATCACCTTCACTGGCACTATGTAACTGTGATGTGGATGGTAGGAACACTTTCACAATACAAAACTACGAACTAAAAAACATGATCAGACTGGACCTTATCAGTCCACATGGTTTATTTGTCTCTCGGGACGTCCTGTCGGCTCGCTTCTCCTCCCTCTGTATGTCAACAAATGCACGTTGGTGTTAGGCGCTCTGTTTTTGTAACCGTGCAGTTACACTCAACGACCATAGAGGCCCCTAGAGAGCTAAAAAGCCGGAATCTTACTTAGTTCTGCTTTAAAATATGTCAGTGTATACACAAAAAAGATAAGTTTTGCATTATTTTTTGTGGAATAAAAATCTGGAACAGTCTTGATGAGGAGCTTAAGCAGTGGCCAAACATGAGTCCATTTAAAAGAAAGTTGAATTTTAAGATACAGGAATTCATGTATTTGATGATCACCATGTGGTCACCACTTATCTATTAAGCTCTCATTTATGGTGCACATAAATAAAGACTTATTTAAGACTTAATTAAGAAGAAGGTATGTTATGATACATATATAGATGCACTGCAGTGTGGTTTGGCCCAGTTCTGTGCTCATGGCAGATTCATGTTGGGTTTGGATGTATGTATGTGTACATATGCATATATGAGTATCTATAAAATGAAGAGTATGGCTTCAGCCTGCTCTATTGTGAAGTGTCTTGAGATAACACTTGTTATGAACTGGAGCTATACAAATAAAGATTGACTGATTGAGATCAGAAAACAGAAATATCCAATAGCTGTTACTGGGTTTCAACCTGCAAAGAGCAGTTAGTTATGCATACTGTACTTTTTTATACATTTTTAAGAACTTTAACAATTTGGACAGAAATATCATTCTATCATCACAACTAAATTCCCATTTTTAGCTGAAAAGAAATGTGTTTATTAACACTTTAAGGCTAAATGATAAAGAAGGTAACTTGTTATTTTGCAAAATAACTTCCATTATAAATAGCACTTACCAGCATGTGTCAAATGTCATGACATTAAGCAGCATTAATTCTCATCGTCCACAGTTCATCTGCATAACATTCTACAGATTTAGTCTTGCCTTGTAAAATATGTCCCACTGAGTTATTTTCATTGAAAAGGTTGATCAATAGATCAAATAAGGTCACTACCGCATGTTAAACATGTATCTGTTAGTTAGTTACTTTAGTTTAGTGTTTTGACTCCATCTGATGAATTGATTTGACACATAGATGCTGAGTAAAGGCACTAAACTGCTGCTTGGATCCATTACATCTGTGAAGACTTCTACTGTCCACCAAAAAGTACTTCCGGTGTTCTTTCAAAGTAAAAGCTCAACTCTGTAATTTGGTTTCCCCAGCTATCAAAACATCTGTTTTTAAATGTCCATGAAGGCAGTTTTTTTGTTATTATAAAGTTGCATATCCATTCGAATCTTCTGAAGTAGTCCTATGCTCTGTCTTTTCTTCTTGCAGAAAGGGCAGCAGAGGGAACGGGTCCCCTGGCTAGCCGTGACCATTCCACTGACCACACTGTGTGTGTTGCTGGCCATATTAGTGATCTTTTTCCTCATCATGACAGCACGGAAGAAGCGTCAGTCAGAAGGCACATACAGTCCCAGCTCGCAGGAAGTGGCTGGTGCACGGCTGGAGATGGGCAGTGTCCTCAAAGTGCCGCCAGAGGAGAGGCTGATCTGAGGCATGTGAGGATGAGGAGAACACATGCTCTTTGGGGTCACACTGCTGGCCCTTTTCTGCCTTATGAGGGAGTGATGGAGGACAAATCAATGACTATACATCCTCCTGGGAAACTACTGAGGCTGAGGCCTCAGTGATAGATGGACGAAGACTGGAGGCAAAGAGGGACGGTCTCAGGATTTGCCATGTTGTCATGATGTGGTCAAAGGATCCCCTGACGCTGGATGTGCCCTTAAAAAGTGGAGTCTTGAGGACTTTTTCAAGCAAAACTCATGAGTGTACTACAAGTCCTGGGACATGTCTACAGAAAATCCCTATGTGTGATGTTACGGATTCAGAGGACAGACTACATTGTCTGGTCTTTTGTACATTTAAACAATCACAGAGTCAGATATCTGCATCGTAACTGGAAAAAACGGACATGTCAGACAGTGTGACCCATCTAATCATGACAACAGACATGACAATGTTAGATAGGGGAGTTGTGAGGATGATGTCTGAATATTGTTAGATAACACCTGAACACAGACTGTAACAAATATATTGTATTGAAGTCCATGCATAAAGGAAGGGAAGAGCTCATTGAAACCCAACTACCAAAGTTGCCCATCTAGGTCAACAAAAACACGTTCTAGTGTGAAATAAAATTTTATTCTAACCTAAATTCCTTAAATCGAAGAAGCAGAAATACTATTTTATCTCTTGTTGCCTCAATTAAGATTGCCTGTCTCCAAATATAAAAGCCCTCTTTTAAAAAATGAATGAGCCTTTTTGATAGTGTTTACAGCATTTTGGCCAGTGATGCCAGACTTAATGAGCTGCTTAAAAGTCTGAATGATAGAAAAAAGGAGGGGACACCGAAGAAACATTAAAGCGAGCATTCAGTCCCCAAAATACATTGTAAGCATGTTTTTCAGCCCCAGATGGACCTTGAGACAACTACTAACAACCCTTTCAACACACATATTGATATTAACAAACTACATTGGGGCAGGCCCATTCACAGGGCTTCTCATTGGCCTTTGTGGGCAGACCTGACTGTATTTACTCTGCTGCACTGTATTTATTTGTCTATTCAAATGGTATGACAGAGTATACGTTAGCTTAATGCTAATAGCATTTACTCCTTTGGGTGCTCTTTCTCCACAGAGCGGAGGTCAGACTACAGAATATTTTCGAATGTCACGATGGTCTGGATAATAAGATTGCAGGACTACAAAATCAAGCAATGACTTGAGCCACAGGCATGACAGACTACACTGTTGTACCTGGCAGCACTTAAAAACAGACGTTATGTTTGAAGGAGAGGAGGCAACACTAAAGACAGCAAACTACCATCCCATATGGACCATTAATGACTTCTGTTTCTCTTTGTCTTTCCCATATCTGCCTTTTCCCTCAGTGTCTTTCTTTTGTCCATCTGTGTCAGTTTTCCATCTGAAACATCTCACTGAGGCAGAGTTTTTTGAAAACAAACCGGTCTCCTTGTTCTCCCTCAATGCAGCATCTTTAGTTTGTTTACAACAGTGGTTCTCAAACTTTTTCTATCGGCCCCCTCACACAGGATATTATTTTCTAGCTCCACACCCACCACTGTTCACTAATACACACATAAATCAATCAATAACAAGCAGACTGTCAGTCAAGCTCAGAGCTAAGCGACTGATTTATTTTTATAATTGATCTTATTTACTCGAGTAAAGCATGGTGCAACAACAGCTAGTAGGCCCCTCTTTGGGAACCACTGGTTTACAGTTTTGTTTTGTGTGCAGAGTACTCTTCAATCTCATTGGTCAATGCCTCAGACCTGGTAGAAAATTGTAGGATGCAGGAATTGCAAGAATTTTTTTGTAAGGGAGTCGTGAGATGTCAAAGACCAGTCTTTTGCTTCCATTCGCTGGGACACAATACACAAGATAAACCATCAATTAAAGGGATATGCCAGATTTTTTTTTTGTTTTGTTTTTTGTGTCTTGCCTCAGTCCAGAGTCCATGACAAACAGATAGACACCATTCTTTCGACTGTGCGTGCAGTAACAAGGAAGAGACAGGCAGAGCTCACCCATGGCTAATTAGCTTAGCTCAAACACTGGGAGTCAATGGGTGGCGTTGGCCTGCCTCTGCCTACAGACATCAGATAAACTCACTTTGTTTTGTTGACCTATTTACAAGCCCATCAGTGGTGGTTTGCACATGCCCCCTGTGGTTTAATTTTGTATGAAAATTATTTTGAAAATTACATAAATTGCTAATCTTAATAATAAAAAAATAATAACTTAACGTAATACAGTTAAAAAAAAACAAGTCACAACAAGCACACAGGACCGTTTTGAGTTGCTGAAGAGTTTATCTGATGACCATAGGCAGAGGCAGGGTAATGTTACACATTGACTTCCAGTGTTTGAGCTAAGCTAATTAGAGGGTGGCACACTTTGCCGGTCTCTTCCTTGTTACTGCACGCATAGTCGAAAGAATAGTGTCTATCTGCTCGTCTTGGACTTGGGAGTGAGGCAAGACACAAGAACAAAAGAAATGTTTGCGTATCCCTTCAATGATATGTAATTATAATATTGTTCATTTTTCAACAGTCATTTGCGGTCATCACACACAACAACAAAACATCCTGAAGACAGCCAATGGCCTCGTCTGTTTCATAGCTACTCCTTGCAGCACCTGCTACACAATTCCTCTTTTCTCTTTTGTTCGTTTTCACGTGTGAAAGTCGTGGATGTTGTGCACCCTTGCTGTCATTGGTATGATACAAGGATGTAACGGAAAGAAAATCATACTACTGAACTTTGTCCCAGGAGGTCATGAGACATTCCAGACATGGCCTTGATAATCACCATAACAAGCTATATGGGGAAAAAATGAACACTGTTTGGGTCCCGAAACTCATGTACATTTGTCAGTATGGACAACAGTCATGACTGACCTTGGTATGAGGAATGTTTTAAGAGGGGCTTAATGATCCAGAGATTCTCGCCCCCCTCTGGTCATGTTGGCAAATCTTATGAATGGTTTTGCAAATGAAAAAGGAGGAATGTGAAGAAAGGGAAGTCTAAGTAAGAAACTTTGAAGAGAAAATATTTTTAACTAACAAACCTATAACAGTATTACATGAAAAGTATGAGTGTGTATACTTTTGAAATCTTTTTTCAGAACAGAAATGTATAAAGATCCAGGTTTATCTTGCTGGTAATCTGTATGACCTCAAAGCAGTGAGCTTCTCAAATAACTGCTGTATTATATACTGTCAATGTGCACTGTATGGCTCAAAAGGCTAACCACTTTTTCTGGTCTTTGTCACTGTTTTTTTTAAGTTATGTCTTTTGTTGACAGTGCTGTGTATATTTTGCTGGGTCGAGTCACTGTATGTTTCTTTTTCTACTGTAATATTTTTAAAGACAACAGTATTCAGTTGTTGGAGTTTTATAATTTAGGCTTTAGGATAAAAAATATCAGCTTTTGAGTGTCAGGAAAAAAAGAAATGAGGTTAGCAGGAGATGGCATTTGGAGAAAAATCTCTTAAAGTGCAACCATCCAGCTATGGACTGGTACCAGGCCACACATCATTGGCAGGAACATAGAACTGTTTAATCCAATTACCCTTATTGAGTGATTGTGAGATCTCAACACAGCAGTGCGGCAGTGCCGCTACATTTGTGGCATGCCAGTTTTATGTGGCACCTGCTACTCTTTCAGCAGCATCTTTAATGGCTCTTGCCATACTTTTGGTTGCCTAGGGGCACTTGAAAACAAGACATTGCCGCACATAATGGTACGTGGATGAGATTATATGTAATATAAGTAGTGTGCCACATTTGTTAGCCCTATTTTTTTTTTATTCAAGCTTTCAGTAATTAAGAAAACAATATAAAGTTAAACAAATGCGGCACACTGCTGTTATTATGCATAATTATACACATATTTTTTAAGCATGAACATACACATAATGTCTTCCACATACCATTATGTGCCACAATGTAGTGGTAAAGGCAGGTGGCAAAGGTCACTATAAGAAGCACCATTTCACTTAATGAGTATTAATACTTTCAGTACCTGCAGGGCACAAACAGTTATGAACATGAGGAGACTTTTGCATGTGCCTTCATGTCTTCATTCACAGAACAGAAGAGTCCTGTTTGATATTTTGGTACCTGGTATGTAGGGATAAGAGCCTTTGTGATGAGTGGGCAGTAAAAGAAAAATCCCTGTAAAAGTGTGTAAGGACACGTCTTTGCTCCAAAATATAAAGACTTTGTTCAGACACAAAGTTAAACACTGTGTAGACTTAAAGCCCATATTCCTGTGACGCTCTGCTTTACTTTTGTCTTTGTGTTGTACTGTTGTACCTAGGTTGTTTGTCATATAAATAAGACAGTTACACTGTTTTTGTTTTACTACTTTCCAAGTAAAACGCACTTATAACAACTACATACGCTGAAAATCCAAAGAGATTGGACTACATTCAGTGTTGAAAGATATTCATGAACTTATTAGCTACCTTTTGAATGAAGCAAACATCAACATACAGCCACATCCTCCGTCTTTTTTGATAATCATAGATACAATAATAATGGGATGTATTTACAAACAAGTACCACAGGACAGTTTCATGCTTCCATGTGTAGAAATGGCCAGAGAGTGAAAGTCTAGTGGTTGACCTCTGACCTTACACTTCCCAAATTCTCTCAGTTCATTGTTAAGTCAGACGGGACAGAGTTTTAAGAAAATCACTCAAAACAATTCTTGACATATCAAGTTTGTAATCAATGCGTGATCACATCACGACATTTGACCTTGTTCCTCCTAAGTCTCACCAGTTTGTCCTTGAGTCAAAGCGGACATTAGTGCAACAATTATAGAAAATCTTAGATGGCGTTTCTGAGAAACTGTGTAAACAAGCATGCGGTGAACATGATGGGTGATAGCATATGACGTATGACCTCCAAAATCTGATCAGGTCATCCTTTAGTTTTGTGACAAAGTTTGGCAGCTTCTTGATAAATTTCACACCTTTGACCTATGGCCTGCCAAATCTACTAAGTTTTCACTAGTTTATGTCATAAGTTTGTGAAAACTTTAAAGACAAAGCATTTTTTGATATCTGGCTTTACATGTTAGCATTTACACTATAAGAATGATCATGAAAGTCCATGACCTTTGACCCAGGACCTTGAAACTTTTATTGAGTCATCCTTAACCAAGAGTGGACATCGGTGCAGAGCCTTCAAAAGTCTTTCAGTTATCTGGAATTGTTTTTCCACAAGCAAAACCACTTTTGAGATAATTAATTCACAATCAAAAAAGAACTTCAAAGCTGCTTTACATTTATCTTTGACCTCTGGCCTCCAAAATGTGTTAAGTTCATCCATGAGTCCAAAAACACATGTGCAAAGTTTAAGAATTACTCAATGTGTTACTCAAATCACACTCGCAAGATCACATTTAAATGCAAATGATGAATAAGCTACCTTTAGACCTTTACTTATGACCTTTAACCCTAAAATCTATAGGTTCACCCCGGTGTCACACTGGATATTTATGCAAAGTTTGACTAAAACCCCTATTAGTATCCTTGTGATTTCACATCCTCACAAGCAAAGACTAATGATGACAAAAATGGCCTTGACCTTTTCCCTTTGACCTTTAACTGTAATAAGTTTGTTCCTAAAACAAAATGGAAGTTTTTCCAAAATCTAAGAAGATTACTTAAATCTTTCTCGAGATATCACATTCACATGCCAGAGTGAATGACCTCAACCTTTGACCAATGACACCCTAAATCTAATCAGTTTATCTTGGAAACAAGGTAGACATGTTGGTCAAAGTAAAATCTCTTGAAGACTTGATGAGGTATCACGTTTATAAGGATTGAAGGTTGAACAATGCACATGCCTCTGGATGACCTGAAAACACTCTGTGCCTCCAGCCTCAAACATAAAATAATGATGCCGATGAAGAGGCATACAATTAAATAAAATAACTTTGACATGTTAAAGCCCATGTGAAGGCCAACTGGATGTACTCTTAAGACGTGATGTCATTGTGCTGTAGCTGTATCATCAGCAACTTTTTAGTTTATCAGTTTTTAGCATGAATGTGATTCAATCTTTCTCTGGATTTTTATATTGTTTTTGTCAGTCTTCCCGCCCCAGAAATGATGTCAGTAATATGGCTGCTGTGGGGATATGGTCTGTTATGAAACCTCTGTAGCTTAAACAGGATTGTAGTGAGTTTAATCTTGAAGTACAGCACTTTGTGGAAGGCAGACATGGAGTCAGTCTCCACAAATGAAGTACTGGCTGTAAATATATTCACTGGACCCTTTAAAGGAATACAACAACTTTTTTTTGTTTTCGTGTCTTTCCTCAATACCGAGTCCATGACAAGCAGATAGACACCATTCTTTTTACTGTGAGTGCAGTAACAAGGAAGAGACGGGCAGAACTCGCCCACTGCTAATTAGCTTAGCTCAAACACTGGGTTTCAATGGGTAGTGTTAGCTGCCTCTGCCTACAGTCATCAGATAAACTCTTCAGCAACTCTAAACTGTCCTGTGTGCTTGCTGTGACTCGTTTTTTTTTTTTTGTTTTTTTTTTTGTTACATGATTTGTTATGTTATCTAATGTTTAGCCTAAGATTAGCACTTTATGTAATTTTTGAAATAAATACATGTGAAAGTAAACCACATGCACATGCACAAACCACCACAGATGTGCTTGTAATTAGGTTAACAAAACAAAGCCTCTGTTTACAAGTAGAAGAAGAAAATAAGATATAGTAGAAGATAACCTAACATAATGCTCCAAAAAAAGAGAAAAAAAATGCTGACTGTCGGAGGAGGCAGGCTAATGCTACCCATTGACTCCCAGTGTTTGAGCTAAGCTAATTAGTGGTGGTCCAGCTTTGCCTGTCTCTTCCTTGTTGCTGCACGCACAGTTGAAAGAATCGTGTCTATCTGCTTGTCATGGACTTGGGAGCAAGGCAAGATACGAAAACAAAAAAATGTTGATGTATCCCTTTAACGACAGTAAACAGTATGCTGCTGAAGAAAAAATGGTATTATATCACATATACAGTATACGGCCAATTGTGACCTCTTCCAATCACCACTGTAACATAGAACATGTTTGTTTGTTTCATGACTGTTTAACATTTCTCCACCAAACTCATTTTTGTCACATGAATCTCCCCTTTTGTTTCATTTGTTTTCAAAAACTTGTCTTCATTGGAGGTACTGTGTGAGCTTTCTTAAGTGAGATGTGTATATTTTAAATCCAAGTAACAGTGTTATGTATATAAAGGGAGGGTGGAGCTGCAAGTGGAATTAAAAACGGCTGGTACTGTGTCTTTGTGTTTAAGGGTAAAAACTGAGAGATCATAATAAAGCTTGATGTCTGTTTTTAATTTTTTTTTCACCCACTTTTTGAACTCTTATAATAATAATAATAATACATTTTATTTAAAAGTGCCTTTCATGACACTCAAGGACACTGTACAAAGTTTAAAAAATCAAAATAACAATAAAATCAGCAACAGA
Source organism: Cetoscarus ocellatus (assembly GCA_037902135.1). NCBI lineage: Eukaryota > Metazoa > Chordata > Actinopteri > Labriformes > Labridae > Cetoscarus > Cetoscarus ocellatus. The sequence goes on from JBAMNC010001127.1 coordinate 182,584, forward strand.
CAATTCAGATATGGGGATGTAAATGGCAGGTTGTTGTTAGATGGAGTATGCAGTCCTGAACGGGTGGGTTTAAGGGGCAGAGAGTTTAAGATGTAGAGGTCTGGAGGGGAGAGAGTTCCAGAGCAGAGCGACTGAAGGCCCTGCCCCCCATGGTGATGAGGCAGACAGAGGGCACAGTGAGGTGACAAATAGGCAAATACAATAAAAAAAACGCAGAAGAAAAACATCTAAGCAATACATAAAACACGAGGATAAAGTCATTAAATCACAGCTTGTTTGTTTGTCCACCTCTGGGAGGCTCTTAAACAACAAGAACATATGTTAAAGAGAACCACAACTTGCTTTAAGTATGGCTCGTATATTCAGTGCTAATGCCTGCCAGAGTATGTTAACAATCACTAATGTTCAAAAACTATTCGAGTTTCACAATACTGAGTTCCCCTGATCCACCTCTATTCTCTGTACCTAAGACGCTCTGTGGCTCCAGTCAGATGTGGCTCCAGTCCACGCTGAGTGGTGATTGGTCATTTCAGCCCTGCTTGGGGCCATGTTTTTCAGCCCCTACATTCTGTCTACAGTGTACAGTCTGTACTTGGCCAACTATCTTGGACAATGGGATTAGACTGCTGAAGAAAAAATGGTATGATGTCACTATGGTAGGTCTATTAAGGGGCTCGGTGGAATGAGACACTAAAGGGCCACTGGCACTGTATGCAGGAGTAAGGGGAGGGGGCCTTATACTGTGGACTTTTTGTTTTGTGCATAGAAGTACCCTGTGAAGTGGATGAAACAAGTAAAACATTCAATAGCAAATTTAAAAAAAAAAAAAAGCACTTAAAGGGTACAAGGGAATAATGTAAGCAGCAACAATATGCTAAATCTCAGTGCCATGTGTTTGATGTAAACACAGATATCCTGCATAAAGCATTTTTTTTTTTCAAACTAATTAGTACACAAAAGTCGATAATAGAATTTTAAATATTTGAACTGACAGGTAGAATCAATTATGGTGCCAGTATTGATCAAATATAGATAATAATGATCCTCTAAATCACAGCTCATGAACAGCCTGGAGGGTCTATCTTGTGATTTGGTCTGTTTGTGAGCTACCCCTCTTTTTGTCAGTTCACTCATTTGTCTTAACATTTCCAACATAGTTTTGCAATTCAGACAGTGCTCTTCTTTTTTAATTTAATTTCCTCTAATTTACAGCAATAAGGCAGCAGTTAATGGTTTTTCTTTTTTTTTCATGATGGCCACTATGACAAGACACTTCCCCCATTACAACATAGACAATTAAAGTTTCTATGGTTTTAAAACTGTTGCAAATATTTCAGGACCACCCTTAGCAAAAAGTAGTACACCTGAAGTTCATTTTATGAAGTATGCTTGACTATAAGTATACCAAGTATACAACAAATCTTGTACTTGCCGTGTCCTAGAAAGTATACTAATTTAATACATCTTCGGACTGAATTGGAACATTTTTTAACTTAATAGAATTATACTTTAAGTTTACTTAAAAGAAAAATACTTTCTTTTCAGCTCTTTGATTGGTAGGCTCTTTGTGCAGTCACAAAGGGCATCTTCAGTTCAATCCAGTGGCAGTGCAGGTCTCCACACCCCCTGATCACTTATAATCAACTATAGACTGCAATGTTCTTGGCAGAAGTGGGAAATGGCTGCATGCTAGACAAGGCAACACTAACTCTTCTTCTTCTCTTTTTCTGTTCTGGTTGGTGGTAACTTTTGCATGAAGTGCTTTACTGCCACCTGCTGTGCTAAAGTCTGTTTCTACAACACAAAAAACATGAAAAGTTTCTACAAACAATTCAGTTCTTTAAAATAAACATGTTAAAGCTAAGCGCTCTCCTCTTTAATCCCAAAAATATAGTTGAGATCTGATTTTGGTCTGGAAACAAAGCAAATGAAAGCCCAGCTAATGGCTAGCACTGCTAAATTATAGCATGTCATTACAGACCGAAACAATCTCAAAAGTGATTTATTTTGATTTTAATTATTCTTACATCTTAACATTTCTTCATGAAAGTGTTACATCTCCGTAACAACACAAAAAATCTGATCTACAGTGAATGACACTGCTCCTGAAAGTCAACATCTGGATTCATGTGCACACCACAAACACACAAACATGCACAGTCCATCTCTGGTCTCTGTACTAGGGTTGGGTGTCTTTGGTGTGACGCCAATATGATACGTTACTCGAATCACCATCAGTAATCTGCAGGGGCGACTGGCCCATAGTGGGCGATAGTGCACCACCCTCCTTAAGCCACGTGAAAAAAGAGAGAGAAAAGACTTTATTGTGCCAGTCTGATTCTTCATATTAAGTCTCCATATTATTGTCTAATCAGCAGCCCAAATATTGCTGCGATGTCACTGTCCAACCAGCAGCCCCGCCCCCTTGGGGCGATTTCAGTCAGATTGAAATTCGCCCCAGGCGCTCTCATAGACTTACATGTTGATACTCTTTTTTTAAAAAAAAATTTGGACCTTACAGTGCATTTCTATGGGCTCTGGGAGGGCTTGCCCCAACATGATTTCGTCATCCATACTGATGCCTGCTGGACGATATGCACAGCGCGCGCACGCGAGACAGATGATTCAAAGTGATACATGTGAGTGATTTATTGGTGGTTTATCAGTATTTTCGGAGTAAATACTGTACAGATATTGTAAATAATAGCATTAGTATCATTCTGGAGTGTTTCCTTGATGTTCTTTTGCCATATTTTTGCCTTGTATTGCCTTATATTTGCCGTTACATGCACTCATACACCTAAGACTAAGGATGGGAAGTGAAAGCAAATTCCAGTTGCAAATTGATAACAACTCCCTCAAAGAACAACAAAAGAGAGCATATTGAGAAATGACAGAGGGTAAGCCTGGGGAGGAAGCAGTGCACTGTGCAGAAAAAGCACTCCATGGATGTGAGGAGTGCAAACTTGGTCTTCATCTGGACAGGAACTGCTTCAGGAACCTATTGTCAATAAAAAAAACACCTGGACATGGCCTAATACAACAGTCTGTAACATGGACATTAAATGCTGTAGGCAAAAAATGTTAGAGTGTATGTTAAAGGGTTAAGTTTAGTTTTTGTCATCTCAAAAAACATTTGTACATGTTCATTTACAATTTTTTACAAAGAGAAACCTGTTGAAAATTCAAATCAATTTTCTTTTCTTGTAATTACACACTGTTTTAAGCATTTATAACATAAAAATTACAAATACTTGCCAGAATTGTTTACGTTTATTTCTCATGAACATAGGGTGAAAAATTTGGTCAGAAGGACATTTCCTGACACACTGATTGACAAAAAAAGACCAGGTGCCTTGTTATAATTACAGTATTTAAAGAGTTATTTGGGACAACCCAATAAGTAAGTGTTTTACTGTGGAACCAAATTTATTGTATTTAAGACATTTAACTTGATATAGCTATACAAAAATACTGTACAGTATGTACATGTTATGTCTGGTGTTGCCATCTAGTGGTTGAACAGGAAAACCAAATTAAACAATGCAATGCAACACTGTAAAGTTAGCTATCTGACTCTTTTTAATCATTAATTTACCCATTGAACGGGTCATCTTAGCCATCACTACAACTGTTGCCCCCCCTGAGAAACTTTTCAGGAGCTGCCACTGGTAATCTGATACATTAAATCTGCATATAAGCAACAATAGATGTAACACAACGGGATTCACCCCCCACAGGATCAGTGTTAATTTTGTTGACTAATTATTTTCGTCATAGCTTTTGTCAACAACCTTTTTTCCCCTGATGAAAACTAGACAGTAACTAATAAAAACAAGAGCACATTGGCAAAAATTAAACAAAATTAACTGACATTTTCATCAACAAATTAAAACTACACGAAAATGTTTGACAGAGACTTAATCCAATCAGACCCAATCTGTTCATGTAGAAAGTAGGGACAAGTTAGGAAATATATCCAATCACAGCTGCTTTGGTTGTCTGGAAAGGTTGGATGAGTTAAGACGGACATCCAATCACAGCTGCCTTAGCTTGGTGGAGGTGGGATAAGTTGTGGAGCGATCCAATCAGAGCTCCTCTCTTTATGAATTGATATATTCATGTAGAGCAGGTTCACTGTTGTCAGTTCTGGTATTGTAACTGAGATGCTCTGCCAGGTAGCCTAAATAAAGGTGACTGCATTTCACTTTCATTTTCTGTCAACCTATACATTTACCAGCATTCAATAAAGGGTTATTAGATGTTTCATTTGAGTGTAAATCATGAGTTCAGAAATTCAAGGAAAGATTTAAAAAATGTCATATTTTAGCTGACTAAATTTACAGTAGATTTCGTCGACTAAAATGTAAAATTTCATCAACTAAAACTAGACTAAAATTAAAACAATTTAGATGACTAAATTATGGCAAAAACCTAAAGATATTTCAGGCAAAAGACTACAACTAAAACTAAATTAAAAATGGCTGTCAAAATTAACACTGCACAGGATGCAGTGATCTGACTTGCCACTGTGCGTTCATGCAATGCGATATGACAATGTAAAGGAGTTATGCTCTGCAAATTATTGAGTTGGATTATTTTTTTTCAAAGATGATTAGTGCAGTCTGTCTATTTTACATTTACAGAGCAGTATCCTCCTGTACATCTGGATCACAGAATTAGGGAAACTCAAGTTAAACAAAAACAATCAAGTGCTTAAGAAAAACAAAATGCACGCTTTTCAGCAGCAAGAGGGCTCACCGGTGAGCAGCTGTGAGTCATTCCTACGTAACAAACAAAAATAAATTAACTACCTAACAAAGGTCTGTCATAACTGCTGACAGGCTTGAAAAAATATAAACTAGCATCAACAGTGTTATGATATTTGGAATCAAAACACCTGTTTTACAAGAAAAACAATAACAGCTCAACAGAAACAAAACTTATTTGTGGTAAGAAACTGAGAAAAAAAGAAATTATTGAAAAAATAAAATAAATAATATCAGAAGGACACCTTGTGGCCATTCAGAATAGTGCATGTCACCTTCAGCTTCACGCTGCATATTACACAACTTCTCACAAGACTCTCTTAAGCAAATACAGAATTCATCCTTACAGGTATCTTCTAGTCAACAAAGTCAAAGAGGTTCCTTTTAAAATTAACCACCAATGTTATCCCGTAAAGACTCTGCAGGTACGATTTAAAGGTGCAGTGTGTAGAATTTGGCAGCATTTGGCCGAACAGAAACGGTGAAAATAGGATATAATATTTCTATTTGTATGTCCATGAAAATAGGAGTAAAATCATCCTCATAAAAGGTTTTTTTTTTATTTTTATTTAGTAAGAAAAAGCTTCAAAAAATTTACATTACCACGGGCCGCGTTCATGTAGGCCGACATAATGATCTGCCATGTTGTCTACGGGTGGATTTTAGGGACAAAAAGAACAAAACGGGAATCTGTCCACCGGTTCTGAAATCTACCTGGAATGCAGGCGAAGAAGAGGAGAGAGGATGGCGGTGGATGTAGAGACAGTTGTTACTCTGCACTAGGGATTTAAATTGTGTGTATTTTACAGTTAAAACTTTTGGTCCCTCGCCCTTTTGGTCTTCACAGGCTTCTGTTGCTCAGCGATGTGACGTTTTGGTTACGGTTGGGCTCATTCTAGAATCTGAACGATAGATGTCGCTCGAATGCCAAATTCTACACACTGCACCTTTAAGAAAGACATTGATGTATCATGCACATTTTGCAGTGAGCACCCGGATACCGTTTATCAAATATTTTGGAAATAAAAACACACTCAGAGTCTGTGGCAGGCCATCTGCTCTTTTATTTTGTATAATATACATTATACTTGTACATGTACTTATATTTGTACTTCATCTAAAGGATTTTTTGTTTGATTTGGTAGAATTTAAGAGAGGCTCTGCATGTGGCATACATCCTCTCAAGCAAAGACAAGTGTGAAGCTGTTGCGTGGAGCTTTGGGGAGGCAAGAACAATGATAATTGTTTAAAGTTCTCGGAAAATTGAGGTGACTGAACACAATTGCCTGAATCTGCATTAATTTTTGCAATTGTAAAATTGTGGCTTCCTGGAGGGACTGATCAAATGTGGCAGTTTTAATGCTAATGCTAATAAATCTATTGCCATGTATATGTAAGCTATCGCTGTCCTGTTGGAGTGTTGCATTGTGAGAAATAGTGCACGAGTTAGACTGGTTCAATGCATTTTTTTTTATATTTCCTAAAGAGGTTTTGAAAACAGCCAGAGAAAAATAACAAATGACTGTAAAATTGGCCAATCAGAAGTACACCTCAGTGGATGAGCTTTCGCAAGGATGAACCTCCACTTTCTGAGGGACCTACAGGGGCAGAGAGTTAGCTGGCTTGCTTCAAGTTTATCAAAGATCTACTGATTTTCCCCTCCTTGCCAACTGTCAGCCACTGGCAGCCCCTCCACTTCACTGAGGTTGTGCCTAAAATCCACTGAAAAACACCCATTCATGCATTTGCAGGGTGTCTCCATGAGATGGTGCTTCCCTCACAAGATGACATAGCCTCAGCCTTTTCCTTGGTCAGTAAATCAGATGCCAAATTAGCTAAGAGCAAACTTGACACCACATATTCACCCACATATGGCCTAGAATTTACAATCTGTGACTGTCAGGCCAGGTCACGGACCCATCAGGGACCAGCCAAGACGCAATCAGCCAAAGTGGGGAAGTTTTAAGTGGCTGCATCTGTAGGTATCCAAGCAATTATAGCAACAAGTGATGTTACTGTGAGGAAAAGGAAGCAGAAGATAAATCCAAACCCTGCTGGATCAGTTCTTGACAAAAAGTTGGAGTTAACCAAAAGTAAAGACCCTCTCATTTAAGATTAAGAAAATGAATTTGAAGCAGAGAACAGAAACTTCTGGGAGTCATTTCAACTCCAGGAATCCAGAATGAAACCTGTGCCATGAATGAAACCATCAGGAGGACGTGTTTTTACTGTAAAGGCTGCATCAGTTGCCCCTGCATGGCTCACTCTGCTCCCCCAGCCTCATTATTAAACAGCATTCCTTTGTGAGTTTGGACTACTCCCACCCTGCACGGCTGCCTGCTCCTTCAATGCATCTCTTCCCTAATGATGGCAAGACATCCTCCTCCTCCTTCTCCCTGATTCCAGCAGACACTGGCATGCAAACTCTGACATTACAGCATGTTGAGAGGTCATGACAAAAAAATAACTTTTAAAGACCAAGTTCATTCAGCACGTCCAGTTTCATCAGGGACATTTGAGCTGATATGAGGGTCAAATACATTTTGTCCTCATTGACAGAATACGAAATTTTTCAAGATGAAAGATAGTCAAAAGAGGATACTTGAAAATTTAATAAAGGAAACAAACACATAAAGCGAAGGAGTTATAATAATTACAATACTTATTTTGACAAAAAAAGCAGTAATACTTCATTTAATAAACTAAATAGTATTTGGGCAAATTTGTTTTCTGCATTGATTTTAATAGATTATTAAATTGTTCTTGATACTGGAAGCATTGAAGTAAATTTCTCTTTGTATTTTAAATTATTTTATTTTATTTTATTACCACTATTTATACTTTTAAATCTTGGTGAAATGGATCTTTGAGTCTGGAATTAAGTGTCTATCTGTCCATCTATTTTTATTTATTTTCCTTCTATTTTTACAAAAGCATTAAGGGAAACATGTAAACTACATTTTGGCCAATGTTGAACTTTATAATGTCCAACTGTTTTGACATTATGAAGCTATACACACACAAACACTCACTATATATTTACTCATGTATACATATATGCACACATATTTCTGCCTTTTTGTTATTTGGACATCACTGCAGTTGCCACAGCTGAGCCAAAATGACCCCACCTATGCTGAGAATGTATAAACTATAATGGAAAACCAGGAGCTTGGTACCAAAATCAACAACCACATACAGAGGAAAACCATTAACTTCAACAAACAGTGTGTTTTTGGGCATTAAAACTTATTTGGGGTTCTTGTTAAAATGATAATAAAACTAGGAAGCACTCAGAGAGCACAAAACTTCAACAAGGTAGCTCACACACTGCTGTAACATCTATAAGCAACAGTTCATGATAAAATTACCATCATAATATGATTCCTGACTCTAAAACCCCACACCTACCACTCAGAGTCATTAATTACCCAAACTGAATGTATCCTAAAATGATTTTAACTTTTGTTTCATTTGCAAGAAATAGTTACAAAGTGCAGTGAAACTTTGTCAAAGTTTTTAAAAATCATACCCTTCCCTTAGTTAGCCATCTGTTACAACTGCAGCTGATAGTATTTGCTGAGTTATTTCATGTTTATTTTGATTAAACAGCCTTTTTTTCCTGATTTAGCTTTAGAAAGGTAAGAGCACTTCATAGATGAGTAAGTTCAGAAGAACTTTTTTCTATAGTATCCCGCTGCAGCCTTGCAGGCAGCACTCTCAAGAACGACTGCACTCTCAGGAACGTCAGTTTTTCACAACAGCGCCACCCAGTGAATTGAAGTTGTCTTTGCAGGACACCAGAAACAGGGTTAGGTTTAACCGACTCACGTCACGTATTCCTCCGCACAGCGCTGCCACGAGTTCCAGATACATTTTATTTTTTGAAAAGTTAATGCACTCAAAAAAATTCTAGGTAGCCTACTCTTAAACTGTGGTATTATTTTTTGATGGGAGTTCTTGAAGGTGGAGAAAATCCCCTTTGTATTTTGTACAATACTTCCCTGTTTGCGGCTAGTTCTGCATCACAAACTTTTACAAACCGTGGCTTACTGAGGGAGAGGAGAAAACTTTCTACTGCATCTAATGTACTTAGTGGCCATATGGAGCTCATACAACCCCACTTCAAAAATACTGAACTGTCCCTTTAACCGTCTCTCTGCACATGTGCGACTGAGGGGCGTGAGAGTGCGGCCATGAGAGTGCGGGTCGTGAGAGCACTGCCTGCAGCTGGACCCTTCTCACTTTTCTTATTACTGAGACAACTTAACTTATGCTAAGCTACAGCAACATCTGGGTGACACTGCATCATACAATATAGTTTCTCTTACTGTATATATTGTAATTTTTTAGTATTTAAGTAAACTACATGAGACAATGTTTTCCTTTTAAATACATTAATTGTATTTCGATTTAATTGTTAAATTTTTTCATATTTGGGTCTTCATTTACATTTTACTCCAAATCTTACCCTCCACATTGGAAGCCAGTGTGTGTCACTCAGAGGTTGAGCCCCAATTTTTCTTCAAATAGCCTGTAATTAATAAACTGAAAACTTCTGTTATCCCAGACAGTCTAACCTTGAGTTTCATTCCTGAGTTATAATAATCTCTGTCAGTTTACCAGCCACTGTGGCTTGTGGGTTGAGCAAATAAACTGGACACTGAAGAATAACGACTGCTTCTGGCTGCTCATGTGTTCATCTCTAATGCTGATAAATAATGGGGCACGATTGTTCAAACAAAATAAAGGAGAAAAGAGAAAGAGTTTGTCCTTACCTTTGTCTGCAATAACCATCCATACCTCCTAAAAATCGACTGAATAAGAGAGTCAGTAGGTCTGAATTTACTGAAACAGTGCATTGAAGTTAAAAAACTGTCCAAACTTACGTCTTAAATCTGAAAAACAATCATAAATATATACAAATAACAACACAGAAAGCTGTGAAAACATCTGGTGCAGAGTGACCTGGGGCTTTATCAATCCTCCTGTCACAAAGTTTGGACCAAACATGTCATACAGCTCTTCTTTTTTAACACGAGTTGTTGTCATCATAACGAGCTGGCGGGTGTCCAGTGTCCTCTGACAGGAAAGGAGCGGTGTCCTGAGGACGTGGACGGCTGCTGGTCATCCACGTCTCCACTGTCCCTCCTCTGCCTCTTTGCACTCTGCTCTGCTGCAGGGCTCTTCTCCCTGCTCCTCTTTGTAGAGGAACCCAGGCCTGAGGTGGACGGAGCAGGGTCTTCTCCGACAGGTCCAGCAGATACAGGGGGGTCAGCAGGGACAGAAGGTCCAGCTGGACGAGGAGCAGAGACAAGAGGGCCTGCAGAAGGTAGTCCGGCTTGGACAAGAGGGGAGACGACCACTGATGGATCCTGCCAAAAGTGGTCTGGTGGGAGTTCCTGTTCCAGAGGGGAGCCACATCTGAAGTCCTCACCTTCATCATCTTCCTCCTCCTCAGACTCAGACATGGACTCATATCCAGAGTCTGAACTCATATCAGTCCTGTCACTCCAGACGCTGCTGCCATCCATGTCGTCCTCATCCTCCAGTGCATTGACGTCCATGATGTGTCGGACATCATCGTCAAACCCCTCGAGGTCAAAAACAGGAGGAATGTCTTCACCTGCACCAGCAAAAGCACTTCCATACGCACCTCCATACTCACCTACCATCACCTGGTCAGGGATGAAGACGGGAGGTTCTGGTTCCCTTCATACTGGACAGCCCTGATCTCCTGCACGATGTTCAAGTACAAAGTATCCACCGTCTGCGATGCCAACGTGAAACAAAATGTTAGAGTAGACAATGAACATTTGTCCTGTGACACTGAGTACACCAACAATTTTGTCCAAGTGTATATATCGAGGCTCAAGACAAAAAGTGATCGAGCATTTTCTGTCAGGGCTCCTCGACTTTGGAACGCCCTGCCCAAGGAGATAAGGCGAGCTGAACCAATGACATCTTTTAAATCGCATCTTAAAACACACTTTTTTAGACTTGCTTTTACATGATCCTTTTATTGCTCACATACATTATTATTCATGTAACTATTTATTTTATTTACATAATTACTTTATAATCACCTATTTAACTATTTTTAAACTCTTCTGTTCTTACTCTCCTCACTTGTTTCTCATTGTTTTAGTCCTGCTTTTACCACATTTTCATGTTTTTAATATACTCCCTTTTAATCATTATCATTTCTCTTCTACTTTGTTTTATGCTTTTTATTTATCTTTCCTCTTTTAATCATTCCCTATCTACCCTCTCCTTTTTCCATCTTCCTGATGTGATGCCGTCATCTATCATCTATCATCTATGATCTAACAACTGTCATCAATTTATGTATCTATAAACCTATTATCTATCAATTGTCTTACTGTCTCCTTATCATTATATATAAAACAAATATGTCAGCTGTCTCCCTCACACCAGTTTACCATTTTCTTTCCTGTTGTTGTTTTAATTAATATGACCCTCCGTTTCTTTTCCTCTGACTCTTTCGGTCTCTGTTGACCTGATTGTTGATTTTGTTGATTTTATTGTGCTCAGAGTTCTGCCTTTTTTGCTTTTGTTCTGTCTGTAAATGTCTGATTTTAAAGGTGCTATATAAATAAAGTTTTATATATTTATATATATATATATATATGTATACATATATAGATAGATAGATAGATATATGCATGTCACTGCATATGACTGGTCAAATCTTATAACTGTTTAACTTTTTTAATTTTTTGGGGGGATTTTTTTTTTCAATTTCAAAGCTACCATATGTCAGTGATGTTCGTAATGCATTTCCGGCAATAAAGTTGTTTCCTGAACTACAAGTGTTGCTGGAGCTCTTTTAATGTCCTCTAAACTATTTGCATGACCACAGTGTTAATTTTGTTGACTAATTATTTTCGTCACAGTTTTCCCCAACAATCAATCAATCAATCAAACTTTATTTGTATAGCACTTTTCATACAAAATGTTGTAGCACAAAGTGCTTCACATAGAAATTTACAAACAAAATAAATTGAAATAAATAAAAAGTAGAAAATTGAATACAATGAAAAATACAACCCCCCCTCGCAATCCACATACAGCACACACACTCCCTCACACACATACAAAGACATGAGGAAGAGGTTTTAACAGAAAACATTCTAAGAGGCCTGAGGAAACGCCATCTTTAATAAAAAATAAATAAATTAAAAAAAATTAAAAAAACAACCTTGACAACCTGATGAAAACTAGACAGTAACTAATAAAAACAAGTGCACATGGACAAAAACTTAAACTAATCTAATATCGCTTTCACACTACAATCTGCGGGTCAACGCTGGTTTTTTCAACGCTGGTTAACCCGCGAGTGACTCCTTTACCACTGCCAGCAGACCCGGGTCTACTCAGCAGGTGACAAGCTGCGTGGCTGTTTTTTTTCCTCTGGCGCATCAAGCTGATGTCATCACGTTGATGACATCATCGGCGCGACAAAACACGACCACGTAAACAATGGAAAAGAGCATGGATGCCGTGGACACGGTTTTCTGTACTTTGTACTTTTGTCCCTCTTTAAAAATGTACAAACTCGGCGCTGATGATACGAAGGCGGATGGAATTTGTTGCTGAGATGGCAAAGAGTCACGTAAGTTACAGACAGAGGTGATGGGCGTGATATTATGCCGTGAGCACATAACGCCGACGTCATCCGTAGCTTAGCAGCTTGACCCGGGTGTGACGTTCTCACTGAAGCCGGTCAGAGACGAGCCGATAAAAACCCATGTTGCTTGCAGGGTAAGTCGACCCAGGTCGAAATGCCGAGTAGACCCTTTCAAACTGCGGACAGGAGCCGATTGTTGGAGGATTTACACAGGTTTTTTGGCCAATCTGAAAGGGGTATTACTGAGATTTTCATCAACAAATACTAGCTAGACTAAAATGTTTGACAGAGACTTAATCCAATCAGAGCTAATTTCATCATGTAGAAAGTAAAGAAAAGTTGGGAATATATCCAATCACAGCTACTTTGGTTGTGTGGAAAGGTTGGATGAGTAAAAAGGGACATCCAATCAAAACTGCCTTAGCTTCATAGTGGTGGGATAAGTTGGGGAGCGATCCAACAGAGCTACTCTGTTTATGAATTGTATGTTTGTTGTCAGTTCTGGTATTGTAAACTGAGATGCTCTGCCAGGTGTCAGGTTTTTGTGAATTAACCAGAAACAAAACAAAAGATGACCCAAATGCAGATTAACCAAAAGATTTAATTGAACAAACAAAAAGACAGGGATCAAAAGTCCAAAAATACAAAGTACAACAAATCTCAAACATAGCAGATCAAAATTGTGCAACAAAGTACAAATCAAAATCACTGGAAGTACAACTGAATCCAAACTAAGATAACTTCAGACTTACTTAGAAGCAGACACAGACAAGGGGACAAGGGGAAAACACGAAGGTTAAACACATGAGGTGAAACAGAAACAGCTGGGGAAGAACAATCAGGGATTAGGCGTGACAGGAAGAGACAGGAAGCCAAACCAACATCAATACGGGGAGACAGGAGAACTTTCAAAATACAGCAGGGAACACAAAGACAAGACATGAAGCATGAACAAAATGGGTAACTTGACAAGGACCAAGAGAGGAAACACACGAGACACCAGACAAGAGGTCAAAACCGGAAATAAGGAGCATGATATAAAAATAAAACAGAACAAGGAGTAAAATAACCGAGCACAAGGAAAGACATCCAAAAAAAAATGCAAAATCATGACACAGGAAGCCTAAATAAAGGTGAATGTATATTTACTTTTTACATTCAGACTTTACTTGGATTCAATAAAGCTTTATTAGATGTTTCATTTATCAAGCATAAAACATGACTTCAGAAATTCAAGGAAACATAAAAAAACGCCTTACCCTTTACACTTCATATTTTGGTCAACTAAATTAACATTAGATTTTGTTGACTAAAATGTTGTGAAATTTCGTCATCTAAAACTAGACTAAAATTAAAACAATTTGACGGCTAAATTATGAATTAAAAAAATATATTTTAGGCAAAAGACTATAACTAAAACTAAATTAAAAAGTGCTGTCTAAATTAACGCTGCATGACCAAGCAGTTGAACAGGTGTACCTCATAAAGTGACAGGTAAGTGTATATCTTGTTTTGGTGATTTTCAAGATGTTGTTAACATATACTTTAAACTTCTGCTTCTATTTTCACATCATTTTTATTTCCCTACCATTTCATTTATTTAATAGAGGACCACTGTCACCAGTCTGGCCATCTTATAAACCTAATCTTTGTTCTGACTGGGAAAAAAAAACCCAGGCAAAAATGTTTGAAAATAAATAATTTTCTGATTAACTGATTTCCTGCCAGTCTACTTATATGTTAACCAGGTGTCTCATAGGCTACATATCTGTGTGACATAGTGACATATTGACATTTTGCTACAAATAAACTTCATCATTGTCAGTCCCTCCTTTGCCCACATAGTAGGGTGCACCCTCCCCATCCCTCCACCACGCACCTCCTCCTCCACCCATCTGCCCCTCGCTCTCCCTGCCTGGATGGCTGGCTGGCAAGTGACAGGACTGACAGACGAGGCCTGTTCCTGGGTTAGTATCATGTCGGCGGGGAGCGAAGCCTCCCGGCGGTGTCAGCCATCACGGTGCCAACTCCAGGTCTAATGAGGGAGACTGCCGCCTCGGCATTCCCTCTCCGGTGTCAGGAACGGGCCGACAAATCAGCAGTGCATCACGGGCCCGGCACAAATGATATGTTGACAAATGCAGATATTTCACTTTTAATTGACACTAAGAGACAGAGATGATCCGGCTGCCAGGGCTTCTGAGGAGACAAGGACAAGACAAGATGGGAGAGAGATATGGAGAGGGAGAGAGAGTGCAGGGAGGGGGGAGGAGGGTAAAACAGTGTTAGAGAAGAGGAGATAATGGAATAGGCCTTGGAAGATGTTTAATATTTGCGTGGGGTGTCATTTTTCCAGCATGTTATGGTTGAGGTGGAGAAGAAAGGGGGGGTGAGATTAGAGGTGTGTGTGTTTCGGAGACTTGTCAGTGCTGACAGTCGCTGTATTATACGGCAGCGGCACAGCGGACTGACTCCTCTAAACCCTGACAACGCTGCCTATTCATTTAGCCAGGTGGGCTTCTCAGTAAAGTCCCCCATTTCAACTCTGGCTGACAAAGGCTGGATCAGGGAACACTGCATATTCTGCTTTTTTTACACTCTTACTGTCTGCTTTTGCATTTATCCTCAAACTATACAGGTCTTTTTTTAAGCACCACTGCAGTTTTTGTACCAATGATTATAAAAAAGTTTTCTTTGGGCATTGGCAAACTTGGCCACTCGTGTCTTTTCTTTACACTTCTTCACACAGTACTCATATCCAGATGTCTTTGACTGCAGCTGTAAAACAATGAAAGAAGTAGAAGTGCAAAGAGAACACAGAACTCAGCCAAGGTGTTTCTGACATTCCTAGTCGGGTTATTATTAAAAATGGTGAAACTGCCCGATTACACAACTTTAATAATCACAACTGAAATCAAAACATTTCATGACCAAATTTTTTCCTGAAAACTTCATCAAAACCTGCAAAAACATAATCTCATTAAAGAATAAAACATACCAACAGTGTAACAAATACTCTAACAGGACAGTTTAAAATGTTTGCAATGTACAAAAGAAGTATTTTATCATCCATTCACATGCAATATTTGTCTTTGGATTTGATCAATTATCTTCAACTGCCAGCAGGACCTTTGAATGCGTTGACTTTCTTGTTTATTGTCTTGTTTTACTGGAGTGAGAGGAAAACATCTAAGAGTAAAGGGAGGTCAAAAGGTCAGTGAAGTGACAGAAACAAGTGTGGCCGTTTAGTGTCAAAGGCTTCACATTTTTACAAGAAAAAGAAGAAGAAGACAAACTTTGTTAATCCCTCATGGGGAAATTCAGTTCTTTACACTCTGTTGTTGAAACATGCTACACACACATGCGCTGAAATACACATGTACATGCGCAAACAGGTCCTACGATCATGCATTAATGGAGAGATGGCAGAGTGATGGCTTGCTGCTCCTGAAGAAGTGCTACTAAGCAGTTTTGGGGTTAAGTACCTTCTTCAAGGGCACTTCGACAGTTCCCAGGAAGTCAGCTGGCACCTCTCCAGCCACCAAATCAACTTCTAAACATGGTTCCATCAGGATTTGAACCAGCCACCCTTCAGTCTCCAGACCAAATCTTTTCAGACTACACTGCCGTCCAGTACACACGCTACACACTGTACACAGTGAAACCATAAAATTCTAAAAGAATTAAAGTCTTTTATCCAGCCTGTGAGACTGAGCTTTTACACACTGGATGCATTTCACTTGTGTGACGTCAGTGGTGGTTGTGTGTTTTCAGTCAGAGTCAGAGTTTTCACACAGCCGGCATGTGCCGCACAGCTCACACGCCTGAATATCTCAAGAATGGGAGTCTATTTCAGCCTCTAGGCCGAAATATACACAGGAATAAAGTGAGCCTTTCCTTTTTGAGCAGATATGCTCAATGTCACGGAAAAACTGAGACAGTGAGAGCCAAGTTAAGCATATCTGTTGAGAAACTCCCCCTGTTTGTGCAAAATCCTTTAATTTTTTGCACAAACTGCTGTTACATTTTACATTGTCACTTTATTACCACTGTCACTATATCTTTACTGTACTGCACAGGAGGCTCAGTTGTCCTGAATGACACTTACTCTGTTAATTTAGCATTTTTGTATATTAGTTAATTTGATAATTGAACGACACTTACTTTGTTACTCTGTTCATTTTGTTACTCTGTTAATTTAGTGCTTAGTATGTTAGTTAATTTTGATAATTGTAAATATCTTCTGGTCTTTGATCTCTTATTCAATGCATGCTACTATCCCTGTACTTGCCCTGTACTGCTGCAATACCAGAATTTTCCCTTTGGGGATCAATAAAGGATTATCTTATCTTATCATATCTTATCTTAATTTTCTTTTTGGATCAAGAAAAATGGATTCATTTGCTTGGAGAATTAAAGCAGTTCTTCCCAAACTTCCTGTTAAAGGGGAATTCTCATAATCACATAAGCAATAATCCCATCCATTCATCCATCCATCCATCCATTATCTACAACACTACATACCTTTTGGGGTATGGAGCCTATCCCAACTGACATGAGGCGAGAGGTGTGGTGCACCCTGGACCAGTTGCCAACGCAGGGCCACATAGAGAGAGAGACAATCATTCACACTCATGCTAATACCAAAGGGCAATTCAGAGTCACCAGTTAACCGAATGAGCATGTTTTTGGTCGGTGGGAAGAAGTGATGGTACCCAGAGAGATCCCACAAATGAATGGGGAGAACATGCAAACTCCACACAGAAAGGCCCTGACTGATACAGGGATCAAACCCTCTTGCTGTGAGGCACTTGCACTACCTTCTGCTCCAGTGTGCCACCCATTAGCTATAACAATATTGTACATTTTTAGTCAGTTCTTGAAGACAAAGTTATCTTTTTGTGACTCCATGTGTTTCCCACTCTTCCAGTTTTGTACATAAAGTCATATGTGGTTACAACTCTTCATTGCACTCAAGGCACTCAGCAAGGATGAAAACGATCTGATCAGTGAAGTGGAGAAAATACTCAAAGCCCTATGACCCTCAAAACTCTTCTTTAAAGATAACAGAAGAAAAAAATAACACCTGGGAGGAAGCTGTGTGAGCTGTTGATGCAGATGGTAAGTTTATAGGGTATTCACAAAGAAGGATCTTCCCAGAAGCTCAAAACCCAAAACATAGGCCTATCAGTTTTTACCGCCCCTCTGTTTAGAAGTGCATGGACACAGTTTCAGCATATTTTATTTTAAACCGTATTATTCTTCAATGTTTTAAAAGGCGAGTCTGTGTCCCCACTTACATAATGCTGAATGTCACTTTAATATTTCCTGTCAGCTCTGTGGAGAGTTGAATTCTGTAAAAGGAAGATTATTGTTTCTTGAAATGTCATTAAACTACAGAGAGGAGGCTCCATGGCACCCTCTATAAAAAATTAACATGCCATTATTTTCTTGACATGGTCATGTGGGCCTTAAAAAACACACCTGAGAGCATTTCAGCATCAAGCTTTCATCAGGAGGTCAAGCAAACAGATGCTGGGCTGCAGCAGGATAAGATAGAATAAAATAGATTAGATTATAAGATAGAATAAAATAGATTTTAGACTTTATTGTCAGTGTAAAAACATCACTAAACAACGCCAAAACTGTAAAAAGCAATTTAGCAACTCTCCAGTTCTATCTCCATAAAGATGGAAACAAGTATTTAAAATATCAATAAAAATATCAGTCGGCCCTTTAAAATGGTGGCCAACAGAGAGGTGGGGCGTTCATTAAAGTCTTCTATGGATAATTTAATGACCGTGTGAAAGTCTCTGCAAATAGCACCTCATACTGCAAAAACTAAGATCTATGGAAGGATGTTTGTCCAATTTCAAGACAAAAAAATCTCACTTGACTTATTTCAAGTCACAATATCCTGATGTTTGTGGTCTAACATTTAATTTTAAGACTTAAAAACTAAAAATTAAAGCCTTAGCTGCTTTTAATGAGTAACTAGAAAGCACTCGGAGATCATAAACCTCCGCCAAGGTAGCTCACATATTGCTGTTACATGTATAAGCAATAGTTCCATGATAAAGTTGCTATTATAATATGATACCTTGACCCTGAAAACCCACACCTAGCACTCAAAATCATATTGATATCATCATTAGTTAGACAGTTATTGAGCAAAAAGTTGTTCGCCAATGGCAGTTATCTGAATCACCACCAAAATCTAACCATTTTTAAGCTGGGCCATTACCAACATGTCCTGAAAATTTCAGTAAAATCTGTCCAGTATTTTTTTTTTTTTTGCAATCTCGCTAAAAAAACAAACAACAAAAGTTAGGCCATTACCAACCCTTCACTCTTAAAGTTAAAGTTTGCATTTGTCTATCCATAGCCAAAAGAAAAAGAAAAAAAATGAAAAGAAGAGAAATGATTATCAAATTTCTTGGATAAGAGATGTAGCAGTGATTAGATCTCCAATTTGACCCTTATTGGAGATCTCTGGCAGTTTCAGGTGACTGCCAGAGAATGTTCATGGTTGCTGTTATCTAATGAACCTTCTTGTTGTCATATACTGAGTACCGCTGATCAAGCTAAATTCTCACTCAGTCTGAGCTTTGGTGGAGCTCCATTCTGATTGGTTGACCGATCTGCTTTGGTGACTTGCCAGTTCAGCATTCTTGGTGCCATGTTGTCAACAGCTCTGTATTTATTGTACCATCTCTCTATGTAAGTTATCTGACGGTGTCGATCAGCAATGGGAGCATCGTAGGGTCAAGTCAAGACTTAAAGTGTTAGCTCATGTTTTCTGAAGTGGGGTTGCTAAAGGTCCATGGCACTAGCAAATATCAGTGCCAATAATTGAACTTGTGAGCATACATTGCCGTACATGGTGCCACCAACAACATCTGGACTAACACACTTGTAGGTTCAAACCACTCAAAAACAATGTTCGCTTGACTATACGCTACAGTAAGATTCTTTACAGTGTTTCACTTTTCCTCGACAAAGCCCCTGGGTTTGGAAATGTAATATGTTGGGATGAAGGGGTTATGTGTCCCTCCACCACCAGCTGGTCAGGTCGTCAGAGGAAACAACAAACACTAACTTCACTAAAACTGAACTAAAAATGAGCGATTTTGATTCCAGTAATGACAACGTGCTGTCAGTTGTGGGTATAGAGGATATCTTTATGAACAAGAGTACACACAGGAAGAACTTCAGCAGATGGAGTGACAGGTAGAAAGAGGGATGGAGAACGGGGGAATGGGACAGATCACAGGTTACCTGGTGGTGCTTTAGCATGAATGAACAGTGAGCCCATGTCCACAAAGTCAGAGGTCCATTGCTGTCACAAGTGGGACTTAAAAACACGGCTTATCCTGGTTTTTAATTTTAGTGCGACGTGTTGTTAGACCTGATCAGTAAAACAGGCACCGCAAACACAATGCTTTGTCACTGGAGAGGGATGAGTCCTGTTGTCCGTATTTAAAGCAACAAGCCAAATTTAGTGATTTGTATTGTATTCTGCTCCAGTGACCGCCTCCCGACGGCACTGCAGCCTGCAGCACTCTGACCTGATCTACTGACGGGAGCTGCTGGGGGAAGGATATGTGGCCCTTTGTTGCATCACAAAATTGGTCTAAACACAGGGGCTTTAGGAAGGAAAAGTTAAAAGCTGTAAAGAATCTTACTGTATTATATTTTCGAGCCATAGTTTTTTGAGTAATTTTAACCAACATGGTTCCCGTGGGTTAATTACCAGGTTTATGGTGGCACCATGGACTGCTGTGTACCAGCTACTGCACCTTTCATCAGTTTCTAGTACACTCACTGCTTCAGCTTTCACAGCACTGACAAAGAGGATATCTTTCTATTAACATCAAATGAAAAAAAAATAAAAACAATCTGTAAGTCAAATAAAACACTTAAATAAATGTCACTATAGGTGCTTTAAAAACACATTATGTGGATACAATAATGTATTAAAATCAAAATGGAGGTCTTTAACCTTTACAAAATGGTGTACAAACACATGAGCTGTAAAATGTTTTAATCTGTCATTGTTGGCACCCATTAGCACTGCTTATCCTTAATGTCAGTTAAAAATGAGAATATTTAGCAAAACATGGCACCCACATACTCGTATAGACAATGGTGCCCTGGAAAGTTAACAAAATTTCTAGGATCAGCTGTAGACAGAAGACACAACAACACCATGGCATAAAAGTTTTACGAACGTTTTGTTTGCCTCAGAAATGATATTTGGTGCTAATGTTATTGAAAAATCCAAAAGGTTTTTAATGGCAAACAACTCCCAAAACTGAGCCAAGGTCCAACATGAAACTCTGCATCTTCACACTTTGGATGATTTCTTACTTTAAAAGTAAACTTAAACTTTCATCACTGATGGTTGATTACATTTCTATAATTATATATTGCCTTGATTGTCACTGCACATTATTTAACAAAGCAACTGAACAACAGAATTGAGTCAACTTTCAGTTTCCTTCAGTTTGAAGGATTGGGCAGGGTATGTGTCCATTGTTAACATATAGGAGAGGGAAGTGACTAATTACATTCTCTAATGACCACCACCAGTGTCGTCACAAAGTCACTCTTGTTTTTTGACAGCCTGTTCTCCTTTTTGCTCCATTTCGTGATTTATACCCACATTGTTCTCCACTCTACTTCCTGCAGTTTACCGGAGTCTGATTGACTGTCAATATTCTCTAGCCTTATATTTTTTTGTTCACACAAACAGGCCTATTACAGCTTTGTTTTCAAGATAATTGTCTCGGATTGATGAGGATTATTATATACGTTGGTCAAATGCAGGATGCTTATGTGATTCAGAGAGTGAACAAAAGATATTTTACTGGTATGTTTAATATGTATCCTCATTGATATCAGGACACATAGGGCTCTAATTTTGTAGACCAGGCGCAGCCGCGGCGCAGGGCAGATGCGCCCCGCCTGCGCCGCGCCAACGGGGTGTGTCCAGGGCATTTTGCAAGTTTCCTGCACGGCGCAGTCTGGCGCAGGGAGGCACACCGACGCCTCCATCCTTCCCACCGTCACAAGTTGCAGAGAGGGAAGAGAGTAGGCGTGAGTGGGTTTAACACAGCCAAGTGTAATCTACGCCAATCAAATGAACGCCTCTCCTCACCTTTAAATGCGCCGCGGGCGAGGCGCAGTGACAATTTCACCTCGGTGGCGAAGAAGGTCAAAGCCGCTGTCACTTTTGCAGCAACTGGGAGAGCGCAGGGGTGTGTCACCGTGTGGACCACCTCGTGGGACAGATGTAATCTGTTCCCGTGTCATGAATAGGAGTACAAAATTAAGTGACAATTACATTTAAACACAGCAGCAGGCTAATCCATTCATCATGCTTGTGATCCACCTGCATTCCTGGTCTGTCATCGCCACATAGCAGCGCCTTAGGTGAAAAACTCTCTGCCGTTATCTCCTCCTCATCCTCCTTGCAATAATGTACTCCATCTTTTTAGATCACGTTACGAACAAAGATGAAAACAGAGAAATATGGGCAATCACAGGTAAATCCTTAAGACACCGAGTGACTTACATTTATTCAGTGAGCGTCTCTCTCTTTTTTCTTTTCTTTTGAGTTTCATGAGATGAGAGAAGCCGGATACTCCGTATCGGATGATGTGGTTTTTTGTGGCTGGCTGAGAGATGTGAACTAGTTAGTTTATGTCACACTTCCAGCTGCCGTCAGGTTGAGTTTCCATTATGACAAACGTCTCTGATCTAACATCAGATGTGACAGGACAATTAATATAATTACAAATGTATGTACGGGTTCAGACGGTCACATTCAATAGTGGTTGCTGAGATATGCTTTTAAAAGGTTTTAAAGGATTTTTAATCACATTCAGAGTGCCTTGGATTATTAATGCTCTTTTTAATAATATTTATTCTAAAGATTTGTTTATTTTCATTTATTCTTTCATTTATTTTTTGTGCAGGGAAAGGTTTTGACTAAAAACTGACTCAGGACCAAGTGTCCAAAAAGTACTCAAATTGGAATAACAACTTAAAAAATATTTCATATTAATATCGACTGAGATGATTTGAATATTTTATGAAATTCAGTCCTCCAGGAAATGTAAACATTGATTAGTTTCCCCACTTTTAACTCTTTAAGTACTACTTCTTTACAGTACAGGACACTTACTGAATTTTACATGGAAAATTGTTTGTTTTTTTCCCAAAATAAAAAAGCTGGGGAAGATTTTTCCCTGGATTTAACAGTGTGGGACATGTCACTGTGTAACAATAATTTGATTTTAATGTATTTTTTTCATTTTTTGCAGGGGCAGATTCATACGTACGCGACTCATTAGACCGAGGTTAGAAAAAGTGGACACGCCAGAACAATGCGCCAGAAACTGTAAAAAGTAACCATATCACTAAAAAAAGACTTCAATCTCAATTTAAAATAAATGACACTTTTACAACAGCAGAGTCAGGTCCATCAGTGCTACTCCTGTTTCATACTTGACATAAAAATGTGACAAATTACAACAAAAAGTCACAACAACTGTGCGTAATCCTGGTCTGAGTCTGTAAAGATTTAGCATCAAGGGTTCAATGTCAGGGTCACACTGAATGTGTAGTTTTGGTTTCAAGCATCATCCATGTAATAATTAATCCTTTTAGCCACCTCTGAATGTGATCATCCTGGTGCCACAGTTTCAAAAACATGTTATCAATATTACTCCGAGCAGCTGCCAGGAGAACATCATATTCAAATCTGATATGAACACACACGTGCACACGACAAATTCTCTTAGCAGAATTTAAGCACTCGCAGAAAAACATGTTTATCTACACAGGTCATTAAAGAGGCGTTAGTGGGCTGCAGAAGCCTCCACATTGGACCTGGTGATACTTGAATAAATGAAGATACAAACGTATTTGTCCACATGCACAACAGTGGGAAAAGGGTGCAATATTATAAAACCAGGTACAAATCACTTTTTAATTTAGTTATAGTCTTTTGCCTAAAATATCTTTTAGTTTAGTCATAATTTAGTCATCTTTAACTTTAGTCTAGTTTTAGTTGACAAAATTTCACAACATTTTAGTCGATTAAATCTACTGTAAATTTAGTCGACTAAAATATGAAGTGCAAAGTGTAAGGCATTTTTTATGTTTCCTTGAATTTCTGAAGTCATGTTTTACACTTGGATAAAATGAAACATCTAATAACTCTTTAATGAATGTTATTAAAGTTTGAATGCATAAATTAAAACAAACAAATTGAACTTTTGTGTGAAATGCAGTCACCTTTATTTAGGCTACCTGGCAGAGCATCTCAGTTACAATACCAGAACTGACAACAAACAGTGAACCTGCTCTACATGAATATATCAATTCATAAAGAGAGGAGCTCTGATTGGATCGCTCCCCAACTTATCCCACCACCACCAAGCTAAGACAGCTGTGATTGGATGTTCCTCTTAACTCATCCAACCTTTCCACACAACCAAAGTAGCTGTGTGTAGCTAGTTTGTATTTGTTGGTGAAAATGTCAGTTAATTTAGTTTTTGTCCATGTGCACTTGTTTTTTTTAAGTTACTGTCTAGTTTTCGTCAGAGGAAAAAAGGTTGTTGACGAAAACTATGACGAAAATAATTAGTCAACAAAACTAACACTGGTACAATTATGCAGCTTGGTGCTCTGACTGAATATGAACAAGAAATTGTTTAAACATCATAACTTCACTGTGTACATGTGCAACAGTCACAAATTGACAATTTTATAATTTCTCTGACTGTATTTGTAATAAAAGTTTGCTAGATGTCATCACCAGTAGGCTTACTGAGAGACCGTGGTGCATGCAGTGTCTTCATGTTTGCTGCAAAGAATAAGCTACAGGCAACGTCTGCCACTGATTCAGCAGTTCAATGAGTGACCAGATCAGATTGGGACCTTCTTTTTCTAAGAGCATTCTTTTTATAGTAATTCTGACAATAATAATTATACTGTATGAAGATCTAGACAAAAAGGAATGTGTTGAGATGCTTACAAAAAAAGACACAGCTTTTATCTGGCAATAGCCAAAAAATGTAAATATATATTGCATTGGCATTGGCCTTGTTCATAGTCTCACTTTACTTATTTTATTTATTTTTCTTCATAAGAAAGCTGATATAGCTTAAAGATTCTACATGTTATGACCTTCGTTCTTATTTTTTACTGAGTTTTTTTATGCTCTTATCTATTTTAATGTCTTTTCTAATATTCCTACTGCTATACTGTGTATAAGAATAAGTGAAACAACCGAATTGGGATTAATTACGCATTTCTGATTCTGATTCTGAGCAAAACATATTGAAATATAATTTTCACACAGCATCGTTCAGCCCTATGTAAAATTGTACATTGCATGTTTTTATGGTACAATGTTTAATAATACTGGTTATAATGGGTTAAAATAGGTTCAAAAGGTGGACACATGGGCACAAAAGGTGCTTTTTTTGTTTGGTAGAGCATGACCAATATGATTAAAATTCAGAATGTAAAAAAGACATGCCTACATGAAAAATGATTGCCATAGCAATAAAACTATTAACCATATCTTGACAAAAGTTCTGAAATGTCCCAAAGTGGATTGATAATGTAAGAGTTAAGGCTGCTTTAACACAACTAAAGGGTCTGGAGTCACTTTATGCCTGGTCCCATGTGTTGCAGTCCCTCTTTGTGGCCACTAGAGGGCAGACTGAGGCTTTGGTTTTGAGTGTTGGGACCATCCAAGTTCCAGCGTGTTTATTTCACATCCCTGGGCTTTGCTCATCAGATCAGTTTAAATAAGTAACCCTCCCTGCTTCCACGGCTCTCTCATGAATAAAGCTGTGGCCCTTAGTGCTGCCTGCACCGGCTCTCTGCAACGCTACACCGCTCTCTGAAGCTTACAACACTGAAACTCACACACACACACACACACACACACACACACACACACTCGGGAAGACACACGGCATGGCTAATAGTTGCGGGTCACAACAGAAACATCATTAGAAATCCAGCTGTCAGCCACTTCCTTGGATTCTAAATTGGACGATAGAGTGAGAGTGATGCGGCACAGGCGAATAATGACTCCAATGCATATTGTCTGATCTGCTAAAGAAGCCCCAGTGTCTTCTCACCTTTAAGTGTCTGCTGAAAGTGAAGGCAGACAGACTAAAAGTACCCCAGGATCCAAGCCTAGTCTGGGCTGGGGAGGGGGAGTGAGGAGGGCTGATTTTCTCACGGAAGTAGGAGTTTAAGAGCGGAGTAAGTTTCACAGCAAGGCAGCGAAGAGTATTTACTTAGCTGATGAATTTGTGGTTAATTGTGAGTGTTGGTGTGTATGAGTATGTGGGGGGAATGTTAATGTGCACCCTTGGGTCGGCCTGATAGAGAGGGAGACATTCCTCATTAAAGTAATTAGACCTGCAGGAGAGGATCCCCCGGCCCAGGAATAGATACACATGCCACACACACTTACAAACACACACACACACACATTTCAGATATATATTTATACCACACTGTACTACACACATCACACAGCCTAATCCAGATCTAGTTTAAATGATGCAGCTTTGCATCAGACCCCTAAACAGGAAACCATGGGCTTAAAATAAGATACCAGATCAAAAGTCCTGTGACCTCGCTAATCTTTGAGAGTTCACTCCCTGAGTTGAGCTTTAAAAAAAAACATAATATGAGATAAATATCAATCAATCTTCTTTCCACGCAGGCTGAAGCCATACTATTGATTTTATAGATACACACATATGCATAAATATGATATTAAAATACAGATATATACACAGACATGCATCTAGAGATGTATCCATCCAGGCAGAGACAAGAAGTTATGATAGTGACAAACCCATGGTTGCCCAGACCATAAATCTATCCTCATCACATTTGTCTTTGTTGAATATAAATGTATGAAAGGTTAGCCCCTTGAGATGTGGCATGTTTTTAAAAACAAGCTCAAGACCTAGCTTTTTAGTCTGGCTTTTACCTGAATTACCTTTTAGTGTTGTATTCTTATTACAGCACCCTTTTAGTATTATTTTATTTTGTTACATTATTTCAATGTATTTTTATTTTTATTTTATTTTATGAGATATTCAGTTTCACACTATAACCTAACCTTCAGTGTTTACTCATTTTAAACCTTTAATGGTGTTTCCTCTGTGCATTCTGGGTACAACAATGTTCCTGTTCTACTATTGTATTTATGATGCATTTTACCAATACTGTGTATGGACTGCAGGGTGGGTGGGTTTGGTTTATACTTCCTTTAATCTTATTTTAATTTATCTTAAAGCACTTTGTGCTTCATTTTTTGTGTGAAAAGTGCTATATAAATAAAGTCTGATTGATTGATTGATCTCATTTTCAAGAGGGTCCTTATGTCTATATGGTTGTAAAAGTATTCATTATGGAGGTATAATCAATAACAACCATGGATAGAGAGATTATTCTAATATTAACATTAAGATCTATAAAGATCATAAACTGGAGAGGACTGATGTTGATTAATACAGCAGTATCTAGCTGAACTGCTATTAAAATGAGTTTAACTGATCTAAAAGTATGAATTTGTATTGTGGAGTGGAGCAGGTCCACAGCAGCATGTCATTCATGATTGTTTGTTAAGGTCATACTAATATATGTGCTTGCTGTTTTCAGAACTATCATGTTTAATTTTGTTGAACTCTCTGAAGTTAAGTTACATCAGTATAGGAGCATGTTTGACAGTGTATTTGGATTAAATGCCATAAACAGCTGCTGCAAAACAAGCTACAGATTTCATCATCGTCACTCCAAATCTAAGCCATCAACTTTGTCATCCAGTGTAACAAAAGGTAAATGATTATTATGTTGTTTAAAAAGTCAGGAACAATTACAATTAATAGAAAAAAACTGCAACATTATTGGAGAAAACCATGCAGGCTTCTCTTTTGTGGCTACAGTAATATTAAGGTTGTGTGCATTGTTACAGGCTCAGGTTTCGCATTATTGATAATTTACAAAAAGTCCAATACAAACCTCTCCAGCATTTACATTAGTGGTTAAGGGGGTGTACAATGACCATTTGTCATGAGTTCATTTAGATTTCACATGTCTTTAAGAGTGCCTTGATAGAAAAAGGCAAAAAAAAAAGCTGCTCACGGTAACAGGAGTATCCCATCTCTGTTCTCTGTGTTACCAGAAGGAGAAGAAAATTCAACTCTTGCTTATGCTATAATGTGTTCATGTTGCTGACTAATTACTTTCGTCATAGTTTTCGTCAACAACCTTTTTCCCCTAACGAAGACAGTAACTAATAAAAACAAGTGCACATGGACAAAAACTAAAACTAAATTAACTGAGATTTTCATCAACAGATAAAAAACTAGATGGAAATGTTTGACAGAGACTTAATCCAATCAGACCTAATTTGGTCATGTAGGAAGTAGGGACAAGTTAGGAATATATCCAATCACAGCTACTTTGGTTGTGCGAAAAGGTTGGTTGAGTTAAGAGGGACATCCATCCAGGTAGCCTAAATAAAGCTGATTGCAATTCACACAAACATTTTTAATTGTTTTTGTTAATTTATACATTCAAACTTTGCTAGCATTCAGTAAAGGGTCATTAGATACTTCAGAAATACTTCAGAAATTCAAGGAAACATAAAAAATGCCTGACACTTTACACTTCATACTTTAGTCAACTAAATTTACAGTAGATTTCTTTGACTAAAATGTTGTAAAATTTCATAAACTAAGACTAGACCAAAATGAAAAAAAAATGACTAAAAGACTAAATTATGACTACAAATAAAAAATATTTTAGGCAAAAGACTATAACTAAAATTAAACTAAATAGTGCTGTCAAAATGAAAACTGATATTGTAATCTGTGAACCAAACAAAATGCATCGAAGGACCAAACATTTGTATGTCTTGGTCATTGGAACTCTGGCGTCCCAAATCCCATTGACTACATATAAAAATATATACAGTATATGCAAATGCAAAACTTCCGCTTCTGTCAAACCTTCCAAGCGTTGTTATTTTTACACATGCAGCAGCCTGTAAGACAGACAGAGAGGCAGAGAGATGGAGAGAGAGATTGGCAGACTGGCTGGCAGGAAGGACGGGAGTCAGGGTTGAAAATAAGAAGTGAGAAATAAAAGCTTGTTTAATTAAGCTGAAGCAGAAAGTACGCTGCAGCCCAGCCTGTCAGATATTTAAGAATGAGTGCCGCTCTGCAGCTGCTCTTCATGTGGCCGACTTTTGGTTCCTTCAACTTCACACTCTTTTAAACACTTTCACTCAAACTGCAGACATTAAGCACATTTCAGGGTTTAACCAATTATAGTTATTTTTAAAACAAATAAAAAAACAGACTGACACATAAGTGACATCTTAATTAATGGAGAGCCAAGACTTCATGTTGAGACCGATATTTTCAGCTCTCCACAGTAAAGAAAAACTTTGGTCTTAGTGTGGCCTCTGGAAGATCCAGATGTTCTAACACTGTGTCTTTACCAAATATCAGAGATCACTCTGCAGACATGTTTACCGTCCACACTGTTCAATACTCAATTCTTTGCCCTTCATTTCTGTTATAAACAGAACAACAAGTGCTTTAACTGATGACCATTTGACAAACTGGGACATTCACTTCACTCAAACAGGAATCAAGCCAATAAAAAAAGATTCTTCAAACAAAATTACATGATAAACGGTCAAATTATGAAATTCAACATCAAAATTATGAGATGAATCAAACTCATGAGATGTAAAGTTGAAATGGGGAACCGAGACTACATCATGAAATAAAAAATTCAAATTATAAGGCAGAATTATGAGGTGAGTCAAACTTATGACCAAAATTGTTGGCATGATGGGCTACCAGGTCAGAATTGTGAAATTAATGGTCAAAATGATGAAATTCAAGTCAAACTGATGAGATAAAATTTAAAATGAAGGGGTACTAAATCATCATTATGAAATGAGTAGTCAAAACCATGAAGGTCAAAGTTAATATTTTGAGAGAAAAAGTCATTGTTATAATGTATATAATCATGGTTATGATATTCAAACTTAAAATGTGAGATGGATCAAATGTATGAGGTTTAATGTCAAAATTTTGGGATACAAAGTTATAATTTTGATATACATAATCATAATAATGAGATTAAAAATTTAAATAATGGGGTATTAACTCATAGTTATAAAATTAATGGTCAGAATTTCAGGATTTAAAGTAAAAATTATAAGATAAATCAAACTAATGAAATAAGATGTTAAAATTATGGTAATGTAATAATTATGATGATGTATTTAATCATAATCATGATATTAAAAGTAAAAGTTATGAGATGAACTATGAGGTTTAATGTCAAAACTATGAGATACTTAGTCATAATTATGATATACATAAACATAATTTTGAGAATAAATTTTTTTTTTGAGATTTATTGTCATTTAATAGGTTAAAAGTTAGAATAATGATAAACATAATAAGCATAATAAGGTAATCATAATCATGAGAATTAGGGCTCTAATTTTTGGTGCAACTCAGGGTGGAGCATGGTGGCGCAGCCTGGCGCACCCCGCGCAGTGGTAATTTCGTCCAGCGCACCACTGTGCGCAGCCAATTTGGCAATTTGGTAGACCGGCTGTGCCGAGATGGGTGTGACGGCGCACCAGGGGGAGGTGTCGAAAGATTCAGCTTGGCGCAGTGACAATTTCATGCCAAAAAAATGCATGAAAGGTGCGCTGAAAGCTCGCCAGCTCCAATCTGGTCTATTCTTTGCGCAGGAGAGGCGCATCCAGGGCAGTGGTAATTTGGCTGACAGGCACACAGTGCGCACACGTCACCAAAACCTCACAGGCAGGTATCCAGAGTGTCAGGCACATTTCAGTCTAAGACAGAATATGAATTATCCTAAAAATAAAATATCTACTGAACTCATTAATGAGGTTATTATGAAAAATAGAAATTGTAAATTTAATTTCAGACCAATACGACTTGATCAAGTGAAAAAGCTTCTACAATCAGTAAACAATAATCAACAGCTTGGTCCGGATAATTTGGATGGAAAATTGATAATAATTGCAGATTACATTGCTGAACCGATATGTTATATCTTTAATCTCAGTTTAAAACAAAATGTATTCCCACAAACATGGAAAGCTGCTAAAATTATACCAATCCCTAAAAATAATAGAACTGCTTTGTCTGGTGCTAATAGTAGACCAGTCAGCATTCTCCCTACTCTTAGTAAAATCATGGAGAAACTTGTATCTTCCGAAATTTCACAATACTTTTCCGCCAATGACCTTGGCTCTGAGTCTCAGCATGCCTACAAGGCTGGCCACTCTACCTGTTCTGCACTCACACAAATGACTGATGATTGGCTATGCCAAATTGATCAAAATAAAATTGTTGGTGCAGTTATGCTTGATTTCAGTGCTGCTTTTGATGTGATTGATCACAAACTGTAAATAAACAAACTTACTGCGTGTGGTTTTGAAGCAGAGGCAGTTAGATGGCTAGAAAGCTACTAAACAAACAGAACTAAGCTGGTTTATTTTAATGGCAGTTTTTCAAGAATAAATAGGTTAGTGTATGGAGTTCTTCAGGGAAGCTGCCTGGGTCCACTCCTCTCTCCATTTGTATTAATGATCTACCTTGTGTATTAAATAATTCATCAATTACTATCTATGTCAATGATTCTACAATTTATAGGTCTGCTCATAGTGTTAACCAGTTAAATGAGACATTGAAAAAAGATCTTCACTGTGTAGCTAACTGGGTACATAACAACAAACTGTTCTTACACTAAAACCAAGTGCATCATTTTTGGGTGAAATCATGGATTAAGGGAGAGGATACCTCTGTCTCTGACCATAAAGGGTGTCACACTGGAGCAGGCCCGTGAGGTCAAGCTTTTGGGTGTTGCCCTTGATGAACAGTTACGTTGGTCAAGTCACATTGTTGGTATTGTAACAAAAATGGGGAGAACTGTGTCTGCCATTCAAAGATGTGCATATTTCATGACTGATCATTCAGTCAGACAGGTCATACAGTCACTGGTTTTGTCTCAGCTTGATTACTGTTCTGTTATCTGGTCAAGTGCATCAAGTAAAAAGAAAAAGAAAGAAAGAAAGAAAGAAAGTCATCCTTTATTGGTCCCTCATGGGGAAATTCCATTCTTTACACTCTGTTGAAACATGCTACTCAAACACTGGCTGAAATACACATGCACATGCAAACAGGTCCTATGATCATGCATTAATGGAGAGATGTCAGAGTGATGGCATGCTGCTCCTGAAGAAGCGCTACCGAGCAGTTCTGGGGAACAGTGCCTTGCTCAAGGGCACTTCGGCAGTGCCCAGGAAGTCAGCTGGCACCTCTACAGCTACCAAACCAACTTCCAAACATGGTCCAGTTGGGACTTGAACCGGCCACCTTTCGGTCCCCAACCCAAGTCCTTACAGACTGAGCTACTCCCGCCTAAGTAATGACCTGAACAAGCTCCAGCTCGTACAGAACAAAGCTGCACGTTGAGCTCTGCACTGTTCGTCAAGAGCATCGATTGTATGCATCAGGCTCTTCATGGCAAAAAGTCAGGGATAGATTGTCTTCAAATTTCCTTGTTTTTTTGATCAGATAAGTACAACCTTAAAGCCAAAATATCTGCACTCAAAATCCTGAAAATGGGCTCCATACACATTTGAAGTAATAATTTGCATATGTGAATAGGATTATAACAAGATGCTCATAATCATAATTATGAGATTAACTGCAAAATTTATGAGAGGAGTCAAATTTATGAGATAAAAAGTCAAAATGATGAGATTGAAAAGTCAAAATTATGGGATGAGTTAAAATTATGAGATAGAAAGTAAAGTTTGGAGATTTAAAAATTGAAATTATAAGTAATAGAAATCAAAACCACAGGACACTTTCAGAACAACGTGAGCTTCCTTGTGTGAGCTGTTTAGAAGAATTTATTTTAAAAGTTGATTTACCAGTGATAAAATACCTGATTCTTTTTAATTTTATTTTTTATCTTATTATATATTAACTTTTATCTCATAGTTTTGACTTTTTTTTCTCAAAAATTTGACTTAAGAATCTAGATTTTTTTCATCAGCACTTAGTTTTCTCTCTCTCTTTTTCAGTTGTGTTAATGGGCTCCCACATATATCTGAAGTAATGTTTTACATTTGTGAATAGGATTTAAACAAGATGCTCATAATTTTGAGATTAACTTTAAAATTTATGAGGACTCAAATTTATGTGATAAAAAGTCAAAATGATGAAGCTGAAACGTCAAAGTTATGAGGTTAAAAAAAAAAATTCACAATTTTGAGACAAGTAATCATTATGCAAAAAGGAAAAGTTTGAGATTTTAAAGTCAAAATTATAAGTTAAAAAATGTCAAAATCCCAGGATGCTTTTGGAACACTGACTTTCATTTCATAAAGGACAACTTTAGAAGTGGATATACCCATGACAGAATACTTGATTCTTGTTTTGTTTTTTTATTTCATTATATTAACTTTTTTATCTCATGGCTTTGACTTTTTATCCAATAGTTCTGACTTAGGAACCTAGATTTTTTTCATCAGCACTTACTTTTCTTTCTTTTTTCAGTTGTGTAAATGGGCCTCTTTACTCATTTGAAGTTATAATTTGCATTTGTGAATAAGATTTTAATAACATGCTCATAATGATGACATGTTTCTAATGGTTGTAGGCTGATCAATATTTCCAGCTTTGAAATACATACATAATGTGTGATTAATCAGTGCTCCACCACCTTAAATTGACTCCACAAATGTGTAACAGTGTTAAAAATGTGATCTTTAAAACTGAGCACAGACCTTAATCCCCGCACACGTGGCTGCTTTTCACCAGTGTCAGCGGTGCTGCCTGATCCTCACCTGCTGCGGCGAATAAAGCAGTGGGCTCGCTGCATATGAAAAGATTCATACATATTGAAGCCACAGCAGGACTGATCCCGCCCTCATTCATAATCCATATTCCTTAAGAGCACCAAGAACAAAATACCTTATGTTACATTCTCCCAGTTTGGACCTGGCTGAATGTAGAGTATCCATCCAAGAAGTAAAGCTGTTTGGGCCTGATATAATGTGCTTTTACATGTGAGGTATAAAGCTCCAGGTGCCATGGAGGCCTTTCTTTAGTGAGCTGAGTGATAAGGTCAGGCGACACAAGAGAAACATGAGAATAGAAGCTTTACAGATCAGCTCTCTGGCTCTGCGACATGACCAGTGTGACTCACTCTGCCCTCAGACTTGACATTTGCAGGATTTTATATAAAAACTGTATATTTTCTTATTCTTAAAATACCACCCAATATGTCCATATGCCCTTAGAGTGTTAGAAGTATTGTTCAAAGGCCGAACAGGGCAAAAACAAAACATTTTAAAACCATTGTAAGCTAATCATTCTTCCCTCTAAATAATTATGAAAAGCTATTTGGTCATATAATTAATATTGAGGGTATCAACCGTAGTTAAGCTCTACTAGTACTCAAATTTGGAGCACATGTACTCGATTTTGGTCAACTAGTGCGCAAGTAGACTTTACTAGTGCAGCAACAAGTGTTACTAGTACTACTAGTAGACTTAAAAATGTTCACTAGTATTACTAGTAAGCCTTGTACGCTAATGAGGGGGCGGAATAAAGAAAATGTAGGCTTCTTATTGGCTTTTGAAAATATTACAACTAATCAGGGTGCTGGATTTGATTATAATCCCTCCTACTTCCTTCTCATTACGTCTAATAGTACTACAAGTGAATCGTTTGGCTTTACTAGTACTACTAGTAGTGAGATATTTTGAATATGAAAATATCTCACTACTAGTAGTTCTACTAGTGAGATATTTTGAGTTTACTAGTTGTACTATTAAACAAAAATATTGTTTTACTCCTAAAGGTGTTCGGCACACTCGTGCACGTGCAGACCCTAAAAGTATAGCAAAATAATCTAGTAGTAGACAATTTTGTGTTGCTAGTGCTACTAGTAGACTAAAAAAAAGTTATAGGTAAAAACTCAAAGCTTTATAACCAAAATCCAGCACCCTGATTGCACCCTGAAAGCCAATGGGAAGCCTTAATTTGCTTTCCATGTCTCTTATAAGCACATAAGGCTTAGTAGTAGCACTAGTGAACATTTTTAAGTCTACTCATAGTACTAGTAGACCCAAAACAGTCCACTAATAGTACTAGTAAACATTTTTCAATCTACTGGTAGTCCTAGTGACATGTTTTGCTTTTCTAGTAGCTCTAGTGACACATTTTGCTTCACTGGTAAAGTCTACTCACACACTATTTGACAAAAATTGAGAACATGTACTCTAAATTTGAGTACTAGTAGAGCTGAACCACGGTTGATATTAATATCAGTTTTATGCCTAAACTAAACTACTTTCCATTAGATTAATTCAATTAAAGAGCCCATATTCTGCTTTTTTTTGAGCCATGCATGCCCGTTAGTGTATTTTATGTCTCCTTTGTGTGAAACTGTACTTCCTTGCACAAAACAAAATGTCACAGGATCAGGACATCTCCCTCCCCCCTGAGGGGGGAAGCACATAAAGGCTTCTTACCCCTCAAACAGACTCACAATTGTGACGTCCTACTACTGTTTCTTTGGCAGTGTAAGCCCATTGGCTAAGGCTGGCAAGCCCTGTAAGCACAGACAGTAGAATGAATATAGAGTCATTGGCAACACTGAGGCGACCAGTTACCACAGACTAGACCAGTCAGTCGGACTTGACCTGTGTAGGGGAGAGGGCCTCAAAGAGGTAGGAGCTCGAGTAGAGGGTCTTAGAGTCAATTGTGTGTTTGTCAATTCTAGGCCTTATATGTGGTTTATTAATGGCACAGAAGAGCTGCTGTGATTGTCACCCTTTAGCCCTCAGACAAGAGGTAGTGAACCCTGGACAGCAAAACAAAAAGGTACAACAAGGTTATTCCCTTCTGCAGCCTTCTAAACTCAGAAAGTCATCCTCCTTAATCGTTTGTAACATTTATCAGAGACACAAGTATTCTGTAACCTTGCAGTGCAGATGGACCTGCCTGATTCATGTCTGAAATCACACAGATCCATCATGCCAAGCTCCAATCCTCTACAGCTTCAAGTGGCCAAAAGCTGAAGGACCCAATCAGGGGAAAGAGGCAGGAGCTGCATATATATATATATATATATATATATATATATATATATATTTATTACGGAGCCCCTAAGGTGCCACGGAGAAAAAAAATGTAAATTGTGCGCACGAGATAGTAAAACGTGTGCACGATATATTAAAACATGTGCACGTTTAAGATAAAACGTGCGCTAGATTTAATTATACAGGCAAATGGCAACAGACAGCTAGGCTCATCAGTAGATGGCGGTAATGCTGTCCCTTAGGCTATTTATCAGCACCTTAAATAAAAGCTGCACAACTTTCAAGACTCAAGTAAAGCTCGTGTCTTGCTGCCACCCGCTGAATAAGGTGGAGGGAGTTAGCCCCAAAGTTAGCTACAACTTTGCCTCTGTAGCAGCAAACAAGTCTCCCCTGTGCATCCCAGGTCAGGTCACTGACTGAATCTGAGTACTCCTTCCGCTGGCTGAGCCTGTTGTCTTTTAGTATGCGCAGCAAAGTTCTCCAATTTAGGATTATTCCATCTCTCATGACAAGAGCAGCAAGAATGTCATTACGAGGTGGAAGTAAAAGTTAACTAGCTCACTTCTTCTCTCCATTGTGTGTGTCTGTAAACATCTGAAGTCACTACTGGAAGCCGTAGTGGACAAGGACAAGTCAAAACATGGTAAATAACTTTATTTCGAGCGCACGTTTTAGCTAAAATGTGCGCACGAATAAGTATTTTGTGCGCATGTTTTAATATATCATGCGCACGTTTTAGTATCTCGTGTGCACGTTTTAGCTAAAGCATGTGAACGAATAAGTATTTCGTGCACACATTTTATTATATCATGCGCATGAATAAGTATTTTGTTCGCACGTTTTACTATCTCGTGCGCACAATTTTTTTTTTCTCCATGGCACCTTAGGGGCTCCGAAATATACACATGTTTGTGAGTATATATTAATATATCAGTGGTTGTGTGTGTGTGTATGTGTATACACGTATATATCAGCTTAATTTTGGATAATATGTATTCATAAATGTAAGGGTGTGCATATGTACGTATATTTATATACTGTACTTTAAATTGCAGACTGCTATACTTGCACTAAAGCTCAATTCTGTGACTTGAACATTTCAAATAACCTTATTGTACAGAAACATTTCTCTTTGTGTATAATGTAAATATGATTTATTCTGTTCTTGGCATCTTGAGCCAGGTGCTGTACTGTGTACTGTTGATATATACTGATATATACTGATATATAGTTTGAATGACAATAAAGAAATCCTGAATTTTAAATGTTTACTCCCATGTTGAAAACAACAAAACAAAACATAAAGGTCTAAATAACTCATGTATCTGTGTTTTAACACCAGTGATGAGCAAGCTATTTGTGATATGTGGTATGCAGATTTACTGCACTAAAGCTACAGCCTGGAGAAAAGTAACAAACTTAGTTACAGGAACTTGACAAAAGTAGCTGCCTTTACCTGCATCTAAGCTTACTTCTTCTCTGACTACTACTACTAGTAATAATAATAATAATTGTAGTACTGTTATTAGTATCAATAACATCAATGACATTAATAACAATAGTTTTTATTATTATTTTATTTTTTAGCACTAATATTTGAAGTGTTGTTACCATTCTTAACCACAGCACTTGATATTTTATTGGTAAGTCTGAATAGCCACAATTTCAATGAAGTAAAGCTTGTAAGGACAGTGCATTAGGAATGAGCAACACAGCTAAATGTGTGGGTATGAGTTAAGTGTAAAGAAGTAGTTGGTAGTTTTTCTTGGGGTGTTATCCTCCATGGTCTGTCTCTGACTTCACCAGTCTCACAGAACTTGGTCCTCAATGCTGTCAGAGCTGACACCAGATAATGCTGCCACACTGCATACTGGAACACCTGCTTCCAGTTGCTGGGAATTTTGGCACACTTTTGGTGCCACATTTAGCTGTGCTGCTCATTCCATGAATGAATGATCCTCACAAGTTGTACCTCATTGTGAAGGTGAATACTCAGATTTGTTAACAAAAACACAATTTGGCAGTTGGTATAAATAAAGGCGAGAAATAATCAACCCAAAAAATGAATCCAAACTGTAGTGAGGAGTATATTTAAAATCATCAGATAATCAGACATAGTTTTAAAGGCGCTTGTTCAGTGGATTTGTTTTTTTGAGCATGGCGTGATTGTGGAAACCTAATCCAAAATCCTCAATGGCAGATTTCTACTGTTTTTTCATATTTTATTTATTTTTCTAATCAGTCCTGCAAGGAATTCCTGATGTTGCATTCGCAACTATTAACGCATTATCATTGTGAATTCTGCGAGGCTCAGAAATTTTGTCCAATCAACGCAAATTTCCTGCAAATTTGACCAATCACCTTACAACTACATTCACTTACTTGTTGACGTTTGAGAAGATGAAGACGTGCGACGCAAAATGCTCACATTTACCGACAAATATCACCGTCAAAGTTCGTACAAGTCAGTTTCCAGATGTGTTACGTGAAAGTGGAGGTCAACTGTTCTGCACTGCCTGCAATATTGTGGTGGAACACAAACCAAAGCCGTCGCTCGACAGACACTTTTCAACCGCAAAACATGCAAGGAGAATGGCTGAAACTCACAGGAGAGGACAGACGGGACAAGTCACAATGACAGAGACTGTCACATCCAGAACAACAGCAGGAGCTGAAAGGATCAAGGTATGCACGGATATACTCTTTAAGGCAATATAAGTGAAGAATAAATAACTTGTGGAGGCATGTTTTCCTTTCTGTGTATTGTGTGTACGAGCGCAAGTGTGTGAAGTAGGGTTGTCAAAAGTATCAATACTTCAAAAAGTATCGATACTCAAACGCTGTATCCAGATACAATACTAATTTGCCATGGTATCGATACTACCTCAGACAAGTGTTTACATATTTTTGCTATTTTTAATTTTAGATTTTTGGATTATTTGCGCTAAGTTAAAAACAAAAATATCTGAGACAACTTTAAAATATTGTCAAATTGTGTTATATTTGGGTTATTACCTCCGCCAAGGGCGTTATGTTTTTGCCAGGGTTTGTTTGTTTGTTTGTTTGTCTGTTAGCAAGATTACACAAAAACTACTGGCTGGATTTACATGAAAATTTTTACCAGAGGTGTGGTTTGATCCAAGGAAGAAGCCAATACATTTTTGTGCTGATCTGATCCAGACTGATTTAAACATTTAAGTTTATAACAGCAAATCCCATGCATTTATGGCATTACAGGAATTGTAGTTTATTTACAAACTGACATCTAGTTTTTCAAGCCTGTGTCACTACATTTCCCAGCTTCCCTTGCAATGCTAGAGGAGTTCTCCACGCCGCTCCGTCTGCTGTCTCATGGCACGCCGAACAGCCAATCAGCAGTGAAAGCTGTGCATGCACAGTTC
Organism: Cetoscarus ocellatus; assembly: GCA_037902135.1. NCBI lineage: Eukaryota > Metazoa > Chordata > Actinopteri > Labriformes > Labridae > Cetoscarus > Cetoscarus ocellatus. The sequence goes on from JBAMNC010001127.1 coordinate 221,635, forward strand.
TGCTCACAACTATAGCGGAGAGGAGGAAGAAATTGCCGATGGAGAAAGCCCAGCACTGTTCCTGGAGCTGTGGTTTCTAAGATAAATTAAGGCAGCATACTCTCACGAAATTGAAATAAACATCCCAATCCTCTACAACTCACAAGCACCAGTAACATTAGTAACATTACTGTGAGCCCATTAACATTATAGAAACAAACGCGGCAGCTCTGCTCGCACGCAGTCCTGCCAGCCGTGCCTCTCAATCACTCAAAACAAGGCTGCTGATAATGTCAATAAGGAAATAGTAGGAAATAGTGCAAATAAAGCCTTTTTTGTTTAAACTCATTGCTTCCTGGTGCTTCTTAAGGCTAAAAACTCAAAAAAGACTGTTCTAGCTAATTTGCAAATGCCTGTGTTTTTGTGACTTTAATAAAAGAAGCCTGAAATCATTGCAACTTTCACTGCAATTCTTTGGAAAAGCTGCTGCAAAATCAGGCATTTTAGGCCACAATAATCACAAGAAAAAGCCTGCAAAATCCTGGAGGGACTGTCAAATATAACTGAAATATACTGGGGCCAAATTGAGAGAGATGGAGCGCCACCGGTTACCCATCCCTGGTATATGGCTCTTGCCAGTGGGACTGAACTCAAGGTCTTCTATTTAAAAGACGACTGACCCAACCTCTGAGCCACCCGTCAGACTAAATCTGCTCCTTTTTCTCCTTGTAATGTTCACGAGGAGCTGCATACCATCTCAGCAGCTCTTTATACCTCTGTGTGTGCATGTACTAAACCAGAGAACATATACTGTGTGTGCGTGTGCATTTATACACGTGAGTGACGGAGAGCTGATTAACAGAGTGGCGAGCAGCTAACAAAAAAAGCACACCCTGAAAAACACACCACATGCAAATACGTTTGTCACCCTGACAGTATGTCTCAATTAAGGCCCGAAAAGCCGAGCAGAGCCGGTCTGAGCTGCCAGCCTCGCTGACCCCCCACCCCCCCTTCACACACACACACACACACACACACATTTCGTCCACACTTCCTTAAAGCGAAGCAAAGAACTGAAAAGAACAAAGAAGAAAGAGGGAAACTGGAGGGAAGGGGAAAGAGGAAGCCTTCAGCAGCGTGACAGCGGGGGAAATTCTTGAGAGGAGCCTGTTTGGTAAATTGACAACCGGAGAAGCGCGGTGTAATGAAAAGACCGGCTGGAGCACTGATGTCACCGCTAACCGTAATGACAACAATAATGGCAAACAATAAACACTCAGATCCGACATCCTGCCGCAGCCTCCCTGCATGGCTGACGGCTGCTGTGGCACAACTCTCAACTGGAGCGAGCGATTTTGTGCAGAAACCCCCTCACACACCTGAAACACTCACACATAACACACTATAGGCAAACTGTGGACACACACATTAGCACCAAACACAGCAAGTGCATTAGTCCAAATATAATTGGGCTCACACATTCAGTGCAGTCACAGCTGAACACACACACACTCACAGTACAACTCGCACAAAGATGTAACGTTATATTAATTTCCTGCTCACATACGCTGTCTTATATGCACATATTACACAGACAGAACATGCAACGATGAACACACTTTAGAAATGTCACCTTTTACAGCTTTGCCCACTCTACACATTAAAATACACACCTAATACACACAGCACAGAGCTAAACTGACTAGTTTTAATAGTGTGTCCACACACACACACACACTTGCACTCTCTCTGGTGCCACGGCAGCAGCGAGCTGATGGCAAGGAGAGGCTGATGATGGCTGATGTGGTGGAGGCTGGCTGGGTAGCTGTTTAATTAATCTCCAGATAGACAGTATCATGGTGTGAGAGAGAGGGAGAGAGAGAGGGACAGTATATAAGGAAAATAAAGATAGAGACAGGAGCAATGACAGCCACACAAAGGCAGCGTCCGTCTGTCTGTCAGGCCCCAGGACACATCAGAAGACACCCGAAGACACACTGCAGGAGCCTCTGAAAGCAGCGACACAGTGAGTCTCAGGCTCAGTGGAAATGTCCCAGAGTGGGTTTACAGTCTGTGGGGGTATAGGTTGTAGTTTGAGGAGGGGCTGGAAAGCTGTGCAGAGACTGGAAGAGTCTAAGGTCCAAAAATCACTGTCACTATAGTCCACACAACCTGGATGTTACCAGGATAATATCCGCCGGGTAATTCCCTGACATGTTTGTTCACAATTGAACATAATGTCAGAAAAACTGGTTTGATACCTCTCACTTCTTCCACATCTGAAACCCACTGTCACAAGTCTTGGTGTAAAAGTCGACGGTGATTATAAATTGAATAAGCAGATAAACTCTGTTTTTGAATCCAGTTTTTATCACCTGAAGCTATCCAGGATTAAATTAATGATTTATGTTTAATGTTTAATCTTATTAATGATTTAGAGAGATGAATTATGCTTTTATTTCTTCATGTTTGGACGACTGCAATGCACTTCATATCGGAGTAAATCTGGCCTCCATCACTTGTCTACAGTTAGTCCAAAATGCTGCTGCTCATCTTTAGATAGGTACAAAATGGGAGTATATCATCCCCATCCTGGCCTCTTTTCATTGGCTCCCTGTTTATTTTAGAATTCATTTAGAGATTTTATTGTTTGTTTTTAAAACTTTAAATAGATTTGCACTTCGTCGCATAAGCAAATCCACCACCAAATGATTTTTTAGGTGCTATCCCATTCTTGGATATGTCAAAGATTAGTAAAAACATTGGCTCTGATGCATTACTGTTTTTATTCAGCATCAGATTTTAATTTTTATTCCCTTTGGTATGGTAGTTAATTTGCCCACATTGTATGTTTGAGCTTGTAGAATTAGGGTTCATTATTATTTCACTCTCTCAAATTAGTTATGTTCAAATGAGTCATAAATATCACCCCCTAGTGGCCACATAGAAACACAAGGGTTAACTACGTCTGCATTCACAGACTGACCAATAGGAGAAGATTCTGTTTGACATTACTCTGTTTGGCAGGTTATAATCTGAACAGGAAAACACATCAGAGTGCATTTTTCTACTGTGGGTTACAAAAAGTGATTAACCTTAGTAGAAAAGAAAATAACTTACTTTTTGTTAAAGTACAAAAAAATGTTTCAATTCTTCAAGTGCTCACTTATGGTAAAAAAAAAATCATCTTTGCAGCCTGGTGAGAAAAAATATTAAAAAATATCCAGTCATGAGTTCATTCATTAATTTTCTATACTGCTTATCCCTATCAGGGTTGCAGAGGGCTGCAGCCTATACCAGCTGTCATTGGGCGAGAGGCGGGGTACATCCTGAACCGGCCAATCACAGGGCCACATAGAGAGACAGACAACCGTTCACGTTCACACTCATACCTAAGGGCAATTTAGAGTCACCAGTCAACCTAATGGGATTTTTCTTGGTCTGTGGGAGGAAGCCAGAGTGCACAGAGAGAACCCATGCATGCACGGGAAGAACATGCAAGCTTCACACAGGGAGGCCCTGGCCAACCTGGGGATCGAACCGACAACCTTCTTACTGTGAGGCAGGTGCGCTACCTGCTACACCACCGTGCTGCCCCAGTCATGAGTTGTACGTGTCTTACTGTTAATTCTCAATTATAATGTCCCTTCATCTCTTGTTTAGGCAGGGACCCCGGTTTGGGTGGGCCCCCCACCTGACCCTGGCTGTTATTCGGTCTTTCCCTGGAAACACTGCAAACACCAAAGCATCATGTGATCAATCAAACTGATGACCTTCACAGCAGGCATGTTGTAGTTTTGAGAAAAACTCATTCCTCTCTTCTTATGGTTTGCATGTGACCTGTTTTTGATTACACCTAGGGTTGTGTGTGTGGGGGTGGGTGGGTGTGTGTGAGTGTGTGTGGGGGGGACTATTGTACTACATGTACGGGCCTGCTCTAAGTGAGGCAGGCCTTACCTGAACATGGTGGGTGTGTCTGGGGTCCCTTGGCATGGAGAGCACGGTAACAGGGCTAATTGGGTGTAATGGGAGGGTGGGTATGAGGCTTTGGCTTGTGTGTGTGTGTGTGTGTGTGTGGGTTCACACACTCCAGCATCAGCTGCACCTGATCCGGCTGCCTGATTAAGCTGTGTAATCTCCTGCATGAAACAACAGCTGACCAGCTCCCTGGGGTGGATGCCACACACTCTCACACTCACACACACACCTGTGCTGGTGGCCATGACAGCAGGCACCTTACGCTCCCAGAGGACGCTCCTCTCCATCACACACCTGGTATCTGCAGCTCCACTGTCTCAGAGGTGAAGGCCCACAGCAGAAAAACAGGCGAATGCAGCAGTGTGGAGCCTTTGGAGTCACAGCTGTGATTGTGGGAAAATGAAACCCAATCTTCAAACTGCTCTGGAGACATTTGATCTGCTAGTCTTTGTATTCATCCCAAAATCAGAAAACCATGTGTTTGAGAGCAACAATGGAGTGAGCACCCTGTAACCACCTGTAGACAAAGTAAAGCTACCACCTGGTGTTAGGATGGAGATAAACCTGCAGTTCCTGTGTGTGGTGACTCCTGGCTGGGGTCAGACTACAGCCGATGGTCGTTGGGGTTTGGGGACACGTCTGCCATGAAAACTGGTTGTTCCTTCTCATGTTATGTGTCATACTGTTGACAACAACAGACCAGTTTGGGGAGTAAATGATAAAAAAATCTAGCACGTTGGATTTTGTTCTGCCTACTAAGATTGTTCACTACATGTCAGAGACATTGACCCTGGTTTTGTTTACATCTGTGACTGTCGACAATCACAGATGTAAACAAACAAGGGCTTATACCTTGGAGTACAAGACAGAAATAAAGTTTGCCCAGCTCTAAATAACAGCATCCCTGCCCTTAAAATATGTTATTGAGGAGCTACCACCATGTTAGAGAATAGCAGATGCAACACAGTATGCAACTTTTGTATTACTCAGCAAATGTACACATCTTCAGCATAACAAACAACCACACTTTATTTGTATCGCACTTTTCATGCAACATACCGTAATTTCTCTATTATAACACGCCCTTGATTTTAACGCACATCCTATATTTTTTTGCCTTCTTTGTTATTACCTCCCCTGCTTCCAGCGTCATCATTAAATGCAGTTGTGTAGCCTGTCAAGCCTGCCGGGCAAGTCACAAATGTATGGCACTGCTTTTATCTGTTTCTGTCTTGTGTTTGAAACTGGATCTACCATTGTATAAGATAATTTAAACCTCTTCATAATGAATCTCCCTTCTATGTGGTGTTGTTGTATACATGTTAATGTTTGTTTGTATTTGTCAAGGTCTGGACCTGCGTGTGTTGTTCTCATATATAAACATTAAAAGTATGAATTAAAAACGCAAACAAACAAACAAATGTATGGCTCTGCTGCCTAATCTGACACAGTGACCTTTGTCACCAACATAAAAAAAAAAATTGTGAAGTCAGACCTCCGCATTATTCACAATAGGTGTGAGTGTGAATGGTTGTTTGTCTCTATGTGTTGGCCCTGCAGTTGGCTGGCGTCCGGTCAACTGTCAGCTGGGATAGACTCCAACCACATGCAACCCCAAAAGGACAAGCAAAGTAAATAGTAGATGCAGGAAAATCAGGCTAATTGCTTGACCCTTGACCTTTAAAAACATATAAACCCAACTTTGAGTCAGAGTGGGATTTTGTGCAAAGTTTTAAGAAAAATATTGCCAATGAAACTCAGCCTTCTTTAATGTAACCAGTCATCCAAATCTTGCAACTAGAGAATGAAAGGCATGTCCCTTTGTTGAAATAAGTTATGACAAGTTTTAAAAGTACTGTTGCCTGCCTTGCCTGTACATAATAAACTCTGACTGAGGTCAGTGTGAATTCATTTCTTAAATTAATGCAAAACAATCCAGACAACAACATTAAATCAGAAACCACATCTTAAAAACAGTCTTCTGTGTGTTTGGGGCTTAAGATTCCTGCAGATTATTTTCAGGTTATTCAAACATCACAGCACATACAGCCCCACTGGAGATATATTTGATTCAGGCACACACACCCACACACACACACACGACTCCAATAACTTCCATCCCCCGGCAGCGTGCTGTGGGAGCTGGTCAGCGGCGTCAGTCAATTGATTGAGCGCAGAGGAGGAGGAGGAGAAGGAGGAAGGAGCCGCAGGCCACGAGCTGCAGAGGAGGTGAAGACCTATCGGAAATCAGTGCACCATGAGCATTTCTGCCCCACATGGGCAAAACACGCGCTCAGACAGCTGCCACAGCGCTCTACAGCCGGCTCCACATCACACCGAGAGAGAGAGTGTTTACTGTACGCCGTCCACAGCGGGCCGAGGCTGTTCACTTCACAATGATATTATCAAGAAGGCCTCTTCAGGTCCAGGGTTAGGCTTAACAGGAAATAAAGGCATTCAGGTGACTTTATCAAAGATGGTAGAGCATTGTGTGTGATTGTTTCCTTGCTGCAGTGACTCCAGGGAGCTGCTTTTGCCAACTTTTCAAAGTCTATCATTTTGATTGGTTTCCTTACATATGAGCCTTTGGATGACTGGATGACTTTTATTGTAATTGGTAAGAAAGGTAAGTCTCCATCTATGGGGAGACTTCTTTTAAAAGAGAAAGACATAAGATTCATACAAACTCTCCCTAATTAAGGAATGCACTGTATTGATCCACTTAATGATATGTTTCTAATACTGATGTATTGAAATCATCACTGGCAGCTTATTTACAATATTAGTTTTACTCATTCTTAGACTGTTTATCTTGAAAACTAAGCAGTGTTTGTTGGAATTCAAGTTCAGAAGCTCAACATCCTTTTAAAATGCTGATAAAGCCTTATAATTTCACACGGTTCAATAACCAGAACATGTTTGTGACCATTTTTTAAGCAGTGGTGGACAGTAACAAAGTAGATTTACTGAGTACTGTACCTAAGTACATTTTTTGAGTATCTGTTCTTTACTTGAATTTTTTTTTTTTGTGGAAACTTATGACTTTTACTCGACTACATTTGAAAGACAAATATTGTATTTTTAACTTTCTTACATTTCTATGAAGGGTCTCGTTACTGGTTACGTTTAAGTATAGCTTTCAAGTCAGTGGATGAAATTTCTTTTCTCTTCTAAAATGCAATCTGCCTGTGATTTGTTCAAGAGGTGATGCCGTACCTGTACCTTGCGCATGCTCTGCTCTGATCGGGCAGGTAAACCTTGGTTGTTAAAATAAAAAAAACAGTAACAGTCATGTTTTTGTTGATTCAACTGTGTTTCAAGGCATTTCTACAGGCTTCGAAGCATATTTTACAAACTCTTAATTCTATGAGCAGGTCAGTGCTTCAGTAGGTTGTTTCAGTCATTAGGTTCTGTAAATTCATTATGGCAACAATACAATAACGTGTTGACATTAACACAAAAATGTACTTTTAATACTTAAGTATTTTCAAAAGCATTTACTCCAGTACTTTAACTTAAGTAAAAATTTGACTTTCACTTGTATGGGAGTACTATTTGACCAGAAGTATCTATACCTTCACTCAAGTAATGGAGTTGAAAACTTTGTCCACCACTGTTCAAGAACAGAAAGTTCATTCACAATAGACCAGTGACTGAAGATGGTTAAACCTGGAAACGACTGAAAGGATTTGTCATTGCAGGCATTCTTGGTCAGGTCTCCCTTGAAAAAGAGATCTGTCACTCTCAATGGGAGAAACCTGGTTAAATAAAGGTTAAATAAATATATTAAAAAAATAATTTCAACAATCTATTTGACATAAATATGAAGATAAACAACGTGATGACATGCTCAGTGGTCACCTCATTAGGCGCAGAACCTGACTGTACCGCAGCAGTGACACAACTGACTCAAACCCGGTGGTGGTCTGGGGTCAGGCTAGTTGAAAATTCTTGCATATGTTGGGCATTTAGAGTTCTCAGCGTTATAGTAGACAGAGTGAAGTGGAGGCATTTTCTGAGAAAAATGATGTCTGGTTATGTTTGTGTGTTGGTGAGAGTTTCTGTTGGAGGAAAGTCAGTGCTGAAGCTCACACATTTTTATTGCAGCCCAATTTATATTGCTGTTTCGAGGCAAAATATTTACCCATCTGTGACATTTTGCCTCCACTGCAAACATCCTGGAGGCGCAAGAGTTGTCCCGTCTTTGTTCTGTCTCCAAAGAGGAGGAGGCACGAGGACTCAGCAGGAGACAGGAGTGCCGCAAGTGAGCATCTCAACCTTTGTGTGTATGTGGAGGCGCTCACTGTGTCAGGCATTCAAGTCGTATTGTAACATGAATGGACACAGATATCGTGGCCTTGCAGAATTAATGTGAATGTCTCTAGATGTTAATATCACGGAACCTCCTTGTGTGGCTTCTGCCCAAAGGCGCTATGAACTGGGCCTGTGATTAATTGCTGAATTTCACATGATTAAAACTGTGATAAATCACAGTTTTAATCATGTATTTTAAACTCAATTATTTGGTTCATTTTATTTAATTTATGTTTAAGTTTTGAAGTTTCTCCAGTTTCCTTATTTGTGAAGTCAGTGACATGTACGGTCTTTTATGATTATGACTTTTTACTTCTAACAAGGAGGTTATGTTTTCTGTTTGTCTGTTTGTTTGTTTGTGTGCAAGATTACTCAAAATGCTTATTCTGATTACTTTTTCATGGGATGTTGACACAAGGAAGAATTGAGTGGATTGGTCTGGTGATACGAATCCAGATCCACAGAGTTTTTTAAGTTTTCTTCAACACTATGAAATAGGGCAGTTTTTGACATTTTGGCTGATTACTCCACCAATAATGTCATCAATGCTTTGAAGAAACGCCTGCAGATGTGCATCATGTTGGTTCACATGAATCCACAAAAAGGTCTGGGTTCAGAACAAGTACCTCAGTAAATGATAGTGGTGGACAGATCAATCCAAATATTGATAAAATTGTAACTAACGTTGATATTGACTGATACTTGTGCTATAAGACTGGTGCTGTACCTTCAGTTTCTAAGGCTTCATCAAAGAGGTGACCTGGCCCTTTGAGCACAGTTGCTTTCACCGCCTAGAGCAGGCACACTTTGCACCTCTACCCTCTTCTTGTGTTTCTATGTTGTGCCGTGACGCAGAGTCGTGCACCAGGTTGGTTGTCTTTGTTTTTAAACATCCATGCCATCATCTATTCTATGTTTTGAAGCTCCAGCGTTCTTCACCACTGCTGTCTGGTTACGGCACACACACGCCACCCAAGTAAGGATGGGAGTATCGATATTGAGTATCAAAATATTGATACTATTACAAGTACTCTTTTGGTATTGATAACTCTCATAACGTATCGGTACCAAATAAGTAATCAAACAAAATGTTTATTTGTGAACTTCTATGGACTGTCTTTCTTCTTTTACTCTTGCTTCAATCAGACATATCAAACAGCTCTACGCTGCACCCACAAGCCTACACACAGACACTGATTTGAGTCAGATGAAACTAATGTAGGAATGACAGGAAGAAAATTTCATGTTTGCTACGCCACAAAATATTTAAAAGTCACTTTTTAAATAACATAGAACTGATTATGCTTAGGTTAAAAAGATTAATGATCAGTACAACAGAGGCCTTTAGGAGAGGAGTTGTTTCATTTGCATTTGTATTTTTAGAAAAATCAACTCCCCCCACAAAAAAACTATATATCTATCCATATCTATCAATCTATCTATCTATCTATCTATCTATCTATCTATCTATCTATCTATCTATCTATATGTGTGTGTGTGTGTGTGTATATATATATATATATATATATATATATATATATATATATGTGTGTGTGTGTGTGTGTGTGTGTATATATATATATATATATATAAATATAATATAAATATGTCTTTTAAGTTAGAAATGGTTGGATATCAGCTAAATTTATTTTCTTTTAAATAAGACTTTAAACTAAACTCCCCTGAAGATCTGATGGTTTAGAGTCTAGACTACATACTTTCTTTATGAGCTTTTGGTCAATGAAAAAAGCCATATTCATGAACAGCATAGGAGGTTTTTGTTGTCAGTATCAGTTTGGAAAACATACTGCAAAAGGTATCGATATCGTATTGTTTGAAAAAGTCTGGCATTGACCATCACTACCCACAACCACAGTGAACCAGACATAACATAAAGTTTGCGAGCGCTGTTTTTGAAACTTTACGCTGGCAAACTGATGCTGTGCTGGATTTCTGTTGGATAAAATTACATTGTCAACTCTGGAAAATCTCTGATTTTCTCACTTTGGACTTGGAGACTTTTCACCCTGATAGGTACCATCTGCTGTCCATCAGCTCTGCAGGTAAGAAGCACGAAAGGTGCTGTTGGAATCAACATGAAGAATTTAGCTATGGAAGCCTAAATTACCAAGAATAATCCTAGCTGATGTGTTGCACTGTTAATTTGGCAGCACTTTTTAATATAGTTTTATTTTTAGTCTTTTGCCTAAAATATATTTTAGTTTGAGCCATAATTTAGTCATCTAAATTGTTTTTTTCATTTTGGTCTAGTCTTAGTTTATGAAATTTCACAACATTTTAGTCGATGAAATCTACTGTTAATTTAGTCGACTAAAATATGAAGTGTAAAGGGTAAGGCATATTTTATATTTCCTTGAATTTCTGAAGTCATGTTTTACACTTGGATAAAATGAAACATCTAATAACCCTTTACTGAATGCTAGTAAAGTCTGAATGTATAAATGAACAGAAACAAATTGAACTTCTGTGTGAAATGCAGTCACCTTTATTTAGGCTACCTGGCAGAGCATCTCAGTTACAATACCAGAACTGACAACAAACAGTGAACCTGCTCTACATGAATATATCAATTCATAAAGAGAGGAGCTCTGATTGGATCGCTCCACAACTTATCCCACCACCACCAAGCTAAGGCAGTTGTGATTGGATGTCCCTCTTAACTCATCCAACCTCTCCACACAACCAAAGTAGCTGTGATTGGATATATTCCTAACTTGTCCCTACTTTCTACATGACCAGATTAGGTCTGATTGGATTAAGTCTCTGTCAGACATTGTAGTCTAGTTTTTATTTGTTGAAGAAAATGTCAGTTAATTTAGTTTTTAGTTTTTGTCCATGTGCACTTGTTTTGATTAGCTACTGTTTAGTTTTCATCAGGGGAAAAAAGGTTGTTGACAAATGCTATGACGAAAATGATAATCAACAAAAGTAACATTGATGTCTTGATTTAGGTTAGATGGACATAAAGCTATAGGATTTATGGATGAGCCGTCATACTGTCAGTAGCAGCGTGCATTCCTAAGTGAAAGAAAAAGAAACAGTGTGTGAGAGAGAGACAGTAAAAGGCATGGGTTTTAACAAATTAATTGTTCACAGGAAAAAAAAATAAAGATCATGAAAAAAAACATTCAGATTTTACAGTGTGATGATGCATCCACATAATTATTAAAGAGTATCGGTATCACTGTTGGTCTTGGTGATACAGGCCCTGTATTTACTCGGTACTGGATCGATGCCAAATCTTGCAGTACTACACTCGACTATTAAATGCCTCGATGGAGGTCTGTGTCAAAATTTCTACTTTTTTTGTAGCTGATTGGCTAATCATTTCGAGTGGCTCAGGATGACTGACTGTCTGCTAATGGAGTCTAAGAAAAAAATAAATAATAATATAAATAATATAAAACAGGTTGAGATTCTGTTTTGTCTTCTCAAAGCATTTACAACTTAATAATGACAAATACTTGCTAGAATGTTTTATTTTTACCTGAAAAGGGTGCAAAATAATTTACTCAAAGGGCATTTTCTGACACATTTTTGAAAAAAAAAAAGGCAAAAAAGACCAGATGGACATTTATATTCATAGTAGTACAAGGTCTGATATTTATAACAAAGCCCTGCACTGGACCACTGGCATTATTTCAATGTACCTACCTGTCAAGATGTTGAGCGTGCGAGCCGCATGCATCATGACGCAACACATGCTGCTGAGGGTCCTATTTTTGGGTTTTCAGGATATGGTCACCCTAACTTAATCCCAGCTTGCTCCCACTGCTGCATCAGTGGCATGTAAATGGGTATGAAAGGGCGTGAATGTGTTAGCTGATACTGATGGACAACTGCCATAGAAACTCCAACCATCAGTGAGTGAATGTCAGAGTGAATCAGTGTGAATGTGTTGATGAGACCTGCGGTGTAAAGCTGCTTTTAGTCAAAGAGACTAGAAAGGTGCTACTTAAGCTTAAGTCCATTTACCGTTTTTTAGGCTGACAAAACTGTGAAATTAAATGAAGATTCCTAAATGAAGCATGAGTTAAAACTTGGTATTTTCAGCATTGGTCTGAATTTGGGCTCCTTAGTACTTGCCAGCCATCAACATTATCATCTTTCAAACTGCTGGTAGAAACACTTGTTTATAGTTTATTTTAGGGTATTCTTCCAGGAAAGTTGTCAGCAATTACATAAAACAGCACTCGTCTGTCCTTCTTGTATGTTACCTGGTGAAGGTAGTACATGGGTGAAGACAGGTCCCACTGTGACACTTACCTGGACCCTCTGTGAAACTTACTTTGAGGCCTCACTACTCCTCCTCTGGCTGCTCTGCACAACCCGCCAACCTCCAGCAGTGACTCACTCTCTTTTTTTCTAATGTGGGTTTTTTTTAGTAATAAAAGCTTCACCCCCTCTGGCAGTGCTTCCCAAACTGTTCCTGCTGAGTCCCCCTTTGTTAGATGAAATATTTCCCTCATCTTTTACAATGCACAGAAACACACACGAGCATAACATCAGTCATGCCTTTGTCAACAAATCCCTGATCATTTATGATTTTTTTTTTTTTTTTTGGAATTTATCTCATGATTACTGGCAAAATGTACAGAACTGCAACTTCAGGGTGCAACAAGGAACAAAGAAGGAGAAAATAAAAATGAGCACTTTAAAAGAGGAAATGTTTAAACTTGATGATGAGCCTTAAAACTAAAATGATTTCCATGTAACACTGACAAGACTCAGGCAAATTTTATTGATTGTTATAATTATTATTGGGCTGCACAGTTTTGCAGCGGGTAGTGCACATGCCTCACAGCAAGAAGGTCCCCGGTTCGATCCCCGGGTCGGGCAGGTCCTTTCTCTGTGGAGTTTGCATGCTCTACCTGTGCATGCGTGGGTTCTCTCTGGGTGCTCCGGTTTCCTCTGACAGACCAAAAACATGCTCAGTAGGTTGTTTGGTGACTCCAAATTGCCCTTAGGTATGAGTGTGCATGGTTGTCTGTCTCTCTATGAGGCCCTATGATCAGCTGGCGACTGGTACAGGGTGTACTTTTGTCTTCTATGCACAAGACAAAAAGTCTGCAGCATCAGGACTTCTCCATCTTTCCTTGCTTGCAGAGCCATTAGTTGCCTGGGATGGCTCATTCCCCCGGCCCCTGAATAGACCTACCAATGTGACTTCCTACCATTGTTTCATTAGCAGTTTAAGCCCACTGGCTCAGGGTAGCAAACCCAGTTCCTAGCGTGGACCAGGGATCATCAACTATGTTTTTTAAGGGCCATTTGTTTTTTATTGACACTATGGGCATATTTTAGGATGGGTTAAAATGTAGGTATCACTGACCAAAATGTATATTTCAATCTAAAATGTATGTAATTTGCTTTTAAAAGTGAGATCAGTCCATATCATCCAGCCCCCCCCTCAGCCACCAAGGGGCAACTGGAGTATTTTGGCCTCGTATTTTGGGGGGCTGTCATAGGTTTAACACTAATGTGCCCAAACTCCAGGGTGAAAATTCATTTCAAATGTCTGACAGATGAATTTGTGTAAAATAGATTAATCATGAAGCCATTTCTGATAAAACTGTTTCCATCTCAAAACAGTTTTCGATCGATCAATCAATCAATAAATCTTAATTTGTATCGTACCAATTCATAACAAATGTTGTCTTAAGACACATATACATATATACATATATAAAATACACATATATACATATATACACATACATATATCCAAAATCCGACACGAATCCATCATGGGCCAACCAAACTAGAGGAAGATGTGTCTGTAGGGGGCTTACAGTAATGGCGGCAAGAGAACCCTGTTTTGGGGCTAGTGTTAATAGCTTAGGGATTTAACAAAGAAAAGTGATACACCTAGAACCACAACGTTTGTTTCCTGCTTGCATTTCAAAATCTAAAAATTTTCTGTCAGCCAGATGTGAAGAACTTCCGCTGTCATAGGTGGTAAAATAAATGCAGAGTCATTGATAACATGGGGCACAGCTTCCTTGAACTGATCAATTACTACAGGGAGGGGTTTTCCAATCAGATACTCACTGATGGTACATAATCAGCTAACACATGCACGCTCCTTCATGCCCATTTAAATGCCACTGACGCAGCAGTGGGGTTGATTGTCTTGCCCAAGGACACATTTTTATGTGACAGCCGGAGCTGGGCTTGAACCTGCAATCTTTTAAAAGCTGACCAAGCGCTTAATCAGACTGCGCCACTGGTGCTCCAAATGCTGTGACGGCAGTTGTAAAAATATTATCCATGGAGCAGTCCAAATGTGGCAGTAGGAGCCAAACTACATGATGGAGCACACATTTCAAATCATAAATGACTTCTGAGATATCCATAGACCTGAAATTAAGGTTTCTTAAGATGTAGGATCCTTTAAATCCAGTCCATATTGTTTTTGATTTTACATAATGTCTTTGCAATGTCCACAATTCATACCAAGCTCTCCTGGGAAAGGTTGCCTTAAAGAAGCATTAGCACTGAACATTTCAGACGGAGTGAGAATACAGGTGTGTCAGGGGTGCTGAGTTTGGGAGAACTTGAGGGTTTTATGAACATGGATTGTGATCATACTCTTCCAGTCATCCAAAATGAATATTTGAACATGATTCAAGGCCAAGTATGATTTTTAAACCCCTAAATGCTCCAAAACAACATCAGATTATTTTCCAGCTGTCAGAATCCCTCAGTCTGACCCTGGGTTAGTCCTCATTTGTGAGTCATTTTCCCCGAAACCCAAAACTTGTGTGATTAAGTCAAATCTGAAAAGATCTGCAGTCCTAGTTCATCCCATAGAGGAGTGACTTCTATAGATACATGACAACAAACAGTCTCATTCCAAACAACATCTCCAAAGGTACACTGCTGTGGTTAATTAAGGTCTATTTATAGACTCATTGGGGTTGAGAGGGGGGTGGGACTGTGGCAGGGAGACTGCAGTACCCGCTGGGGCCTCTGGATGCCAGTGTGGTGTCAGTAACAGTGTGCCTGGAGAGGAAGGGGAGGCAGAGGGAATGGGTGATGAAAGCGATGGACGAGCCGGTTGAAGGCAAGGAGCAGCTGACGTTCAGGCAAAAAAGCAACTGGAATCTCTTTTCTTTATGTCTCTGTTGTCGGGATCCGGCTGCACCTCACAGCCCCCCTTTCCCAAATCTGTGTGTGTTGAATTGTGCTTTTTGGTTCTTTCTGCCTGTTTTCCAGCATGTGATGGAGGTAGACCATGGTGTGGCAGACTTGTAGGCTGCCTAATTAATGCTCCAGAGCCTGGGAGGTGTGTGTGTGTGATAGAGAGAGTGTGTGTGTTTGCACTTCCAGTCGCATATTCACTGTGTGATACAGCGTGTGCGCGAGAGCTGTATGTGTCTATGTGTGTGTGAGTGCGGGTGTTGCCCCCTCCCGCCCAGCCACCCCACACCCTGAACCCCCCCGGGGCGTGAAGCAGACTGCAGGGGCTGGTGCAGGAACAGAGCTGGGATCATGGAGGCAGCACTGCAGGCATCTGCCCCCAGGAAGCAGCACCAGCCCCGCGCAGCTGGCACCGAGGCCTTCATGAGCCAGGAAATGGCACACCTCCCCGACTATACTCCCCCTCCCCTCCCCGTCTCCCCCACAAACACACATGCCTCAAACACTCTCCCTCACTATGTTCAGCAAACATGCAAACATTATTGTTTTCTTTTTTAAAGGATAATAATGAATAAAGGACAGGGCGAAACAGATGTAAGTTGATGTATACGTCATACCTTGTGCCACCTTAAGGAAAAGCTTCCAAGTCCTCCTGAAGACCACGAAAGGCACATGTGCCTTTAAGTGCCCCATCTTCAATTTTGTTTCTAATTGTTTGGCTGTTCTTTGTTATTTTACTTGATTAAATATTTTAATTGTTCCCAGCCAGGATACAATAATGATACATGCAAAAGAGCCAGTCCAGCACAAGAAACACACCATAGTTTTAGACTTCTATGCACACAAACACGTCACAGAAAGAAATCAGGGGAGACTGTGATGAGATGAGAAAGAGAAAGATAGCACGCACTAAACTCTGCACAAACTGCACCACAACTCTGAAAAACAACACAAAGCTTTAAAAGACAACTTTAAAACAATTGGGAGCAACATAAGAATTTAAAGTTAACACTGAAAAGGTAACTGATTGGATAAAAGAATTTTACATACAGCAAGATATGAAATAATGAAAGGAGTGAGGGAAAAAACAAACAAGACAGACTCATCACCCATCGTAAACAACCATAAAGAAGTGAAAGGTCAAATGGGAGAATAAACTTAGACTGCATTCATACCCATAAGATGTTCATTCAGGATCTACCTGAAGCATCAAACTCTTAGTGCAGCCTCAGCATCTGTCTTAAAGGGATAGTCCAGTATCAGTAGTTTAACTCTTTCCATGGTTAAAGCTCTGCATCTGCAGTGTTGACATAGAGCATCAAGTACCATACTTCTTCTTTATGTCACACCATAACAGTGTCAACAGTGCCAGTCTGTCCGGGATTCGGTACTGGGCTTTATAACATGGCAGTGCAAGACACACTTTGCCTCTCCCCCGTGCTCAGGTGGTCAGTGAAGAACAGCAGAGCGTTTTTTTCTCAGTGCTCCTGATAGTGATGTGTCATGTGCAAAAGATGCATCTCTGAGATTCAATGCTTGGTAGTGAATCGGAAGAGCCGGCTCCCAGTTTTTCGTTTTGCTGCTTAGCTCTCACAGCGCTCAGCCCCAGCTCTGCTCACAGCAGAACTTTGTTTTGATTGGCCAGCATGGCTGTTGCGACCAGTCCCATGTGGGGATAGAGGCCTGGTGAAGGTGATGGAGGGGAGACTGTGTATTGTGGTAAAATTTGTTCCTTCTGAGAAATCTTCTCAATAACAGAGCACAGAGTCATGGAGAGAAGAAATCGGATCAGCCAAGCTGAGGCATCTGATTTTCCTGAATGCCAACCTGCACTGAGGACATTAACGCTGTTTTCTTGAGTTTGGTTCTGGTTCTGTTCTGTGGATTTGTTTGCAGTTTTTTGTTAATTTGCACAATATGAAAGTTTGATTAGAATATTTCACAAAAGCAATAGTGGTTTTGTAACAGAAAAGCAGTAAATTAAGCAATTATATGGATTCTCATAAAAACACTGAAGGCGAAAGAGTCTTCAACACAAAAAACCATTAAGTTTTGCAAGGTTAAGGTAAAATATAGGGCTAAAAATCCTGAATTAAGTGCTGTTCAGGAGTCAAAAGAGGAGCTGAGCCAAAAGAGCCGGCTCTCTGGAAAGAGCCGAACTTCCCATCTCTAGCTCTTAAGGATTTGCGGCAGCTGCGTTTGACCTTTGAGCTTGTATCTTGGCAATGATGGTGTGACGTCAACGCCTCGAGCCTGGGGTTTCCCCCCTATTTACTGTATGTAGAGCTGGCACTGCGTTTCAAAAAGCACATTGGAGAGGCTGTGATGAATGTCTCAGGTGGTAAAGACGGAGATCTTTGTTGAATGTACAGTTGCTAAGTTTAGTGCATGATTTCTACAGTGCATGCCAGAACACCAATTAGTTTTCCACATACATGTCAAACAGGATGAGCAGGATTTAAATCCAATTCATGTATCTCAAACTTTCGCCCACAGTGTCAGCAGTGGAAAAAAAGTTTTAAAAAAGTCTTCCCTTACTGGATAGCTGCAGGTCGAGTAAACATGTTGGACAACAAGGGCCCTTGATCCATGTTACCCACATCAGCCGTCTCATCAGCCAGTGGAGAGAACAGTATGCAGAGTATTTTATTCAGAACCTGTTTCCCCCAGATGTGAACCAGCTCATTCTGAGCTTTATGATGACAGTACTTTCCATTGGTTAGTGAGTTATCAACAACCTGATACACCATATGGACCATTCAACATATGTTACTAGTACAACTGGGAAAGTGTTTGATGAGGGTGAACTGTTCAGAAGCATATCTGGCAGGTGATTGGGCGACTGCTCTGTCAATCAACATTTATTACAGTCCTAACAGATAATGTAGTAGGTGGGCACTACTCTGGTATAGATTAAATTGGATTAGATTAGATTAAATAGAACTTTATCCCTTTGGAAAACTCCCTCAGGGAAATTAATATTCCAGTAGCAGTTTACATAGTAGATAAAAAGATTTAAAAAAGAGATATAAACAAAAAAAAAAAAAAAAAAAAAAAAAAAAAAAAAATATATATATATATATATATATATATATATATATATATATATAAATATATAATGACAATTAATAACAACTTGAGCCACTTGATTAAAAAAGCTGGAGTGCAGTGAAAATACCCTTATATAGAGAAGTTTGTAGTGTTGTTACTTGCTTTTCATTTTAGAAAGAATTGGGGTCAAAATCTGATAAAATTGCTACTGAAGCTGTTAGCATCCATGCAAATCTCTGTAAGTGCAGTCACTTCCTGCTGATGTCTCGCTTGCACCTCTTCCTGCTCAAAAACACTGTGATAGGACCAACCCGCTTTGGGCTGCTCACAGTCGTTATAGATTGGACATTTTCTAGATGGATCTGCATGATTACAGACATTGAATCAGGCTGACCAGCTGCACGGCAAGGTAAAGTTAGCAAATCATCTCCATCAACATGATATTTCAGAGCCTCCTAAAAATGTCTGCACTCACCCCTGTGTCCCCTTTATGGTATGTCTTGAACAAACAGCAATAAATTCAATTTTCTGCTTTTAATCCGTCTTTATTGAGTTTTATTGCTTGTTGGTGAGAGCGACCTATCATAGAGCAGACTGACCCACTCTCTCCAAAGGCAACTGTAAGAAATTCAGCTGTGCACACATGTGCAGGTGTTGCCAGGTGTCTTGAAACTTTATTTTCATTACTCACAGTCCTCGACTTTTTTCCACAATGTCCTCAGTCAGGGTTGTCCACCCTCTTGAAGGGTTGAATCTTGATTGCAGTGCTGTTAGACCCACTGAGTCTAATGCCCTTTTCAGCTCAGCCGATGTCGTCTGCAGGAGGTGACACATACCGCAGGTGTGCGAGCTTGAACAGCTGTTACTGATGGACATATCCGTGATCTCAGGTTGCTCCTGGACTTCATCATGGACTTGCTGGCTGCCCGCCTCTTCTACTGTAGCACAAATGATAGTGCTGCTAACAATGGGGCGACCATATCCTGAAAACCCAAAAAAGAGGACCCTCAGCAGCATGTGTTGCAGGCTCAACATCTTGACAGGTAGGTTCATTGGAATAATGCCAGTGGTCCAGTGCAGCACTTTATTATAAATATTAACCCTTTTACTACTATGAATATAAATGGCCACCTGGTATTTTTTTTTTCTTTTTCGTCATTAAATATGCCAGAAATGCCCTTTGAGTATATTATTCTGCACCCTTTTTTCAGGTAAAAATAAAACATTCTAGCAAGCACTTGCCATTATTAAGATGTTAATGCTTAAAACAGTGTGTAATTACAAGAAACAAATTTGAATTTTCAACAGGTTCCTCTTTATAAACATTCTAACTGAACATGCACAACACTTTTGAGAAGACTAAACAGAATCTCAGCCTATGTTTTATTATATTATTTATATTACTATTTAATATTATATTATTATATTATTTAACTATTTATGAAATCCATAAAACATGAACATGATGAAAAAGATGATGACAAAAACTATTAATGAGGCAAAAATATGACAAAACATTGTCATATTTGCAAAAGAACTGCAAGAAAACACTCCAGAATTATCCTAATGCTATTTTGTACAATATTTTTTATATTATTTACACAGAAAATACTGAAAAAACCACCAATAAATGACTCATGTCTGTCTCTGAATCCTCTCTGCGCTCTGGCTCAGTCAGCTCACTTCCCGTACCTCCCCCTCAGGCAATCCAGCCTGATTAAATGCATGGAGGAGTTACCATAGTTTGAATCATGTATGTCTTTTTCTGTCATCAGTGACAGCTTCGTCTGTAGAACAAGCTGAGCAAAACAAATAAGGTCCTTATACCTAAATATCTTTTTAATGTCAAAGGTCTGGAAAATGTTTACTTGTTTAAGCCTGCTTTCTTAACTCTTAACTAAATGAAAGATTAATTTAATTCAGTGTAGTTTAGTTGACGGTTGGGTGCCAGACTGTGACCAGTAAGGCTAATCATGTTTGTGCCATTGCATTGGTGGACGCAGTCACACACCCAACAAGTGCAACTAAAAAAATGTTCAAACAGTTTGTAACAGGATTATGCCACAGATTGTTTGAAATAATTTTATAACGAAGACATATATTTTCTCCATATAGCATCACAAAAAAAATAGAAAAAAAGAAAAACATAGGCCCTAATTCTAATTTACAAATCTAACTTACTTTTTATATTTTTTACAGAAGAACCAACCAACAAACCAACCAACCTACAGCCACACAGTGAGATCTTATTGCTCATAAATTTGCTGCACTTGGCGTAGACATTTTGAACTCCCCCTCATGCAACCCACTGCTTGTTGGCACAGATGCAGCCTCCTAAAACTTGCCCACTTTCCCCGATAGTGTCTGGGCTGGTCCCTGCCTGGTCCATGATGTAGGCCTGCTCTCCCTGACAGTCATAAATTGTAAACTCTGAGCCACGTCTGTGTGAGTTTGTGCTTTGAAGCTTGCTCTCTGTTGATTTGGCAGCAGAGACATCATACAAATACAG
The DNA here is from genome assembly GCA_037902135.1 of Cetoscarus ocellatus. NCBI lineage: Eukaryota > Metazoa > Chordata > Actinopteri > Labriformes > Labridae > Cetoscarus > Cetoscarus ocellatus. The sequence goes on from JBAMNC010001127.1 coordinate 242,630, forward strand.
TAATGGATGTGTTTTCAGTGAAAGTCAGACACAACCCCAGGGGAGGCTTTAGTTGGCTGGTATTTGGCTGGTAACTGTCTGGAAGTTGTCAGGCAGTTGGTTGGGGGGGGGAAATCAAAGTGGTTGGATCTGTAAGTTAGTGCACCTTTTGAGTATATATACTTATATTTATGCGTTCAAACTATTTTTTTTTCAATCTGGTAAAGGAGAAATGCAAGAGACTCATCAAATCCCTGTCTCCTAAGCTTACCAGGCAGGTGAATATTTACACCCATGCATCAGTCGAACAACATGCTTGATAAATAATTTAGAATTATTTTCATTTTAAGTGAGATTAAACTAGTCAGTCTGACAAATAGTCCAAACTTCAAATATTGCAATCTCTTACTGACAGTTACCATCAAGGATATGAGGGCTTGAGCTGGGAGAGTTACATTTTGAGTAACTTTGTGAAGTGGGACACATGTGAGACAAGAACAGAATATTTAATATTCATCAGAAAATCGCCATGAGAACTGAGAATCAGTGTTAAATTTGACAGCATTTTTAAATTTAGTTTTAGTCATAGTCTTTTGCCTAAAAAATCCTTTAGTTTTAGTCTTAATTGTTTTGGTTTTAGATGAAATTTCACAACATTTTAGGCGACAAAATCTACTGTAAATTTAGTCTGAAATATATAGTGTAAGGGATTTTTTTTATGTTTCCTTGAATTCCTGAAGTCATGTTTTACACTTGGATAAAATGAAACATCTAATAACCCTTTATTGAATGCTAGTAAAGTCTGAATGTATAAATGAACAGAAACAAATTGAACTTTTTTGTGAAATGCAGTCACCTTTATTTAAGTTACCTGGCAGAGCATCTCAGTTACAATACCAGAACTGACAACAAACAGTGAACCTGCACTACATGAATATATCAATTCATAAAGAGAGGAGCTCTGATTGGATCGCTCCCCATTATCCCACCATCATGAAGCTAAGGCAGCTGTGATTGGATGTCCCTCTTAACTCATCCAACCTTTCCACACAACCAAAGTAGCTGTGATTGGATTAAGTCTTTGTCAAACATTTTAGTCTAGTTTTTATTTGTTGATGAAAATGTCAGTTAATTCAGTTTTAGTTTTTGTCCATGTGCACTTGTTTTTATTAGTTACTGTTTAGTTTTCGTCAGGGGAAAAAAGGTTGTTGATGAAAATTATGACGGAAATAATTGGTCAACAAAATTAACACTGCTGAGAATAAACCATCCACCGCATCATAACCATTATCTATACTGCTTGTCCCTTTTGCTGTTGAAGGAGGCTGGTCATCAGCCAATCACAGGGCTGACAGCAACAAGCAACCATTCATGCACACACTTACGCCTACAAGATACAGAATCACTATCAACCAAACAAGCATTGTTTGGTTTCCATTGTAAAGGAAACCAGAGCACCAGAGCAAACCCACGAATGCACAGGGAGAACTTACAAACCCCACACAGATAGTCTCCACCTGACTGCTGAATCGAGCCAGCGGCCTCTGAGCTGTGAGGCACGAGCACGACCTGCAGCACCACAGTGTAACCCACTTGAAAAACCAGTTACTGAGGACCAACAAACCCCTTCATCAAACTTAAAAGAGTCAAATTTCAGGTCAATTTAAATAATGCACAAAGTAAAAAGAATCAGTTAACTTTCAGTACACATCAGTTTTCCCACCAGAGGGAGAATGAGCACAATCTCAAAAGTACAAACGTGTTTTTTAAAAAAAGCAGTGGGACTTAAACAAAACTACATTATATCTCAACAAAAGGGAACAGCTGCAGTAAATCAGTAAAGCATGTATTTAATCAGGTTTGAATAGATTTTAAAAATTAAAATATTTTACAAATAAATTATAATAACCCTGGATATGGTGAATTACGTCTATTCTATATTTATACTCTGATGTTAAAATGAAGTGATTCTGTGATTTATTTTGTGATATTATGAACGTGTGGAAAAGGGGTGGAGCTAAATAATCAATATCTATTCGATTAGCACCAAATCCCTACAAAATTTATTCCAAGATGCTTTACAAAAGAGTAGGTCAGCGCCATAATATTCCTTTAAAAAAAATAATTATAATCATTTATGTATTTTATTAAGTAAGATTTAAGAACAGACAAAGGGATTAAAATAAGGGATTATATGTTCTTTATTATACAGATAATAACCTTTGTGTTTGTTGTCTTTACTGTTTTTCTGTTCTTTTTATACATTTTTTTCTCCCTCCACTTAAAGTATTTTAAACAATTGCTTTTTTTTCCTTTATCTTCTTGCTAGGTTTTTTAAATCACACCTTGTCCCACTAATAAAGCATTAAAAAAAGGGATAAAAGTGATTTCTTTACTTTACTTTATACTGCACTCTTTTCTAACAGAGTGTGTCAAATACAAAGGAATGTTTGCATTTTCATTTTTTGTTTTTGCTTTCTCTTTACTTCTTGTCTTAATTCATTGTTTAAAATATCACTAATTTCACTGCAAATAACTGACTAATGATTGCAATGATTTCACAGTGAACTACTTGCAAATAACTGTGGCGATTTCACAGTAAACTATTTCAAAATTTTCACAGTCAAATTATTATTATTTTTTTTTATAAAAGCCCTGACACATGATGTAAATATACAGTTAAGGTGGTCTAAAATCACATTAATAAGCCAGACGTCCCTACAGTTGAATAAAAATAAACCTAAAGTCCTCGTCTTTGCCCCCAAAAACAAAAGATTCAAAGTCAGTACCAGTAATAACCAGTGTTATATTGTGAAATTACAGTCTGAGAGTTCATACTTACTGCATTGTGACTGTTGTTGAGTAGCCGGTTAATTCCTGTAAATGTACAGTGTGCAGGCAGTATTAAAAAGTGCAATCTTATGATTAAGCTTTACTTTCACTGCAATACATATTTTTAAGAAAAAGCCACAAAAATAAATTGATTAACTGATAATTAGCAATCAATACATATTAAATTGTCTTAAAATGTTGTTAAAACAATTAAAAATACAATAACTTAAATTATGATGTTAAAAACTTTAAAGATGTCACAGTTAGACACTCACAGAATTTGGCAAACAAAATAATCAATGAAAAAACACTGCAGTGCCACATTTAGCCCAGCTTTCCAGTGGTCATTTTATAAAGGGTAAATGTTTCTTGTCATTGTGTGGCCTCAAAAAGCCATCCCCAGATTCACCACAAACTAACAAAAATACTTGATTTTCATTTACTGTCATATGATGTGGTTTTGATATGAGGACATTTTCCCTTTTAATTTTTATTTATTTATTGTTTGTAAATTGATTTGACTTTAAAAGTGTAATGTTTATTAAATGCATGAAACAGATGTTGTACAGTAAATGGGTAATGGTCCTGGTTAGTATTTGTGATCTGAATATCAATCCAAATAATTGAGATTTTTTTGGCCATAACTGATCAGCCTTGAGACACACAACAGATCTTTTTTGACTATTTAATATCGGCAGCCAACATGTTTAAAGGGTGTTATATGCTCGGAATATTTTAAGTCCTGCAACATTAATTCCTGCACATTTGTCATGTGTCGAAGACAGGAAACAAAACATGGGAATTTGCCTTAGAATTGTGTTCTACATTGTATTTACATATGACGTTCTTTGGGGAATTCAAAGATGGACAATTTGACAATTATAACCTCCCCTTCCCCCTCTCCCCTCACGCTGAAGGCCTTGGATTCCCTAAAGAGTGCAGCATGCATGACATAAATGCATGTGTATCTCCCTCTCTCCCTGGATTTCATGTAAATGTAGTTTGATTTATTGTTTGCATGTGTTCTGAGTGGCTGTTTTTGCATGAGTTTGCATGTGCATGCTCCTGGTGCAGGGTGCCGTGTGCAGATGGCGGGCTCAGAATACATATTTGTGTGTTTTGCAGAACGTGTCCATCATTCTGTGCTGCCAGTAGACAACCAGCTGACAGAGCGACAGGCCCTCACCTTGGATTACTCCCATGCTGAGGAGGCTGCTCTGGGCCTGGCCGCTAGGGTGAGTGGGGCGCTAACAGGCCTGGGCCTCAGCCTTCCTCTCTTCACCCACACACAGGCAGGACTGCGGGGTACAATTAGGCGGACAGGACGCCAAACCACCGCTCACCTGTCAGCTAGACTGCCGACGTGCGTGGGGTGCAAATTGACACAAGTGCCACAGCCGGGCCGACAGGAGATCCACGGCAGGGACAAATCTCCCTAACAAACCCCGGTGTCCTGTCAGTCAGAGCAGAGGCCACCTCACATTGACCCCCCGGACCAGGCGCCGGGATCTGCCTGTTTCGCCGGCTCTCCCCTGGCAGACGCCGGCCACCACAGGCCCTGTCACTGAGCTGAGATGACATGGTCACATGCAGGCACAGCCAGCACCACCATCAGCCTCTCAGTCATTACCTTCCATCAGCCGACCAGAAAATAGACTGGTAGAATCTGTAGGGGAAAATGACCTAAAGGCCTGACCTGAAAATGGCACAAAAAGCTGAGAGATGGTGCTACTCGCTCCCAAAATAATAGTCTGTGTCAGCGCACCTGGCCACTCGCCACTGGCCATGGCGATGCCTCCCAAACAAGACGCAGAGAGGGGCACATAGTGTCTGAAAACACCTCCACCCTCAGCACTGCGGCTCCAAGAACACAGAAGATCCAGAGAGTTTTCTCTCTGTTACACAAACAAAGTTGATCATTAAGAAGAAAAGAAAACTTCTTGTTGTGCTTGGAACAGACAAAAGATTATACGTGGAGCAGGAGCAGGGCTCGGCTAATCCAGCCGTCTGACTGCGATCTGCCATTTGGAATGTTGCAAGGGTAATGCACCGCTAAATTTACTGACGTTTGCACTAATCCATTTAATTCTCTTTTAAGGGGGAAAGTGTCCACATGAGTGAGCGGCATGTTTTAATGTTGACGGTTTAAAGAAGGACGGAGTTATAGAAGCGGACACAGCCGTGCACGCAGCCGGGCGGCTGGTCTGGGCAAGAGGACGGAGGATGCTGAGGGTTGGAGGGTTGCAGAGGAGTTTGATGGGGGGTAGGGAGTTTGTTGGTAGGAAGGTGATTATGTGTGTGTGTGTGTGTGTGTGTGTGTGTGTGTGTGTGTGTGTGTGTGGGGGGGGGGGGGGGGGGGGGGGGGGGGGGGGGGGGGGGGGGTCTTTGCCAGGAGGACCATTTTTCCCATCTCTCGATCATCCTCTCTGTTTTGGTCTCAAAATAGCGTGGAGCTGAGGAGGAAGCTAGCACTCAATTAGGCTTCCCGTATCCTTTAACACAAGTAATGGTTCTCCATACTGGGGACTATACGGGAGCCAAACGCAGGGCTGTGTGCAGGGCCGGTCCCCCTGGCAAGGCGGGCTCATCCCAGCCCATTGTTCTCTATCAGTGGACAAGGCTGATTCCTGTAATTAGCTGTCAGCACAGAGCCCTCAGCAGCTTAGTGCTGTCCGCTCAAATCAAACTAATGAAATGCAATCCGCTCAAATGTCCTGGATGCATATCTGTAACAGGCCTGCGCACACGAGAGGGGAGGCAGGGGGAGCCTACGCCGCGGCAGGGAAACATCCCCCCTTTGCCAAACTTAGGATTCAAATCCACGCTCATTAATCCGTTAATTCAGCACATTTTTGACAGCCAATTAATGCGGATGAGGAGTGGGTGATCTGGGCAGGACAGGAGGTGCCTGAGCACGGTAAGAGGACCAGGCGTGAGGGGGTGAAGGGCTCGTGGACCCCCAGCATCACTCAACCATATCATTCTCTGTCGTGATCCTGGCACCCAGCGAGCCGGGGTGTAGCAATAATTCACTGCAAAACAGTAGCACAAATATTGATTCTGTTAATCTGTGTACAAGATGGCAGAGGATGTATTTTTCATTATTCATTCACAGACGGCGCTCTGATGAAAACCGCCGCCGTGCTGCCAAGATATTTCATGCTAATTTTGACAATTTAATGTGAGACTGGATGTACTGTACAAACTTCCAAAAAGCATTAAGATTATGTTTGGATCACACAGCAGTTCACAGACGTATTACCTCCCTGCTTCTATTTTTTTTTTTCTTTGAATCAAACTAACAAGTCAATTATCAGCCAAGCCATCATAGGGTGCCGTGGAGGATTTTAGGTTCTTCTTTCAGGAGAAAACTGATCAAGAGCAAGTTGATTATTTCTGCCAAAATATTCAGAGACCAACCTGAATCAGTACTTACAGTCAAACACCCAGTCAGCAAAGGACAACACATCTGACAGCACAAAGTCCACAAAGTCAACCTTTAAATACTCCTGCACAGATCCAAAGACTTGCAAGACTCCAAGCACTAAGTTTACAAAACATAAAATATGTACAGTACACTCTAAGTATTTTACCAACATTGCCACTAACAACAGTCTGGGAGCTCCATTCAAAGCTGTAAATGTATTTGTTTTATTTTATTAAGTATATCTATTTTGGGAAATTTCGTGAATTTAACTGAAAAGAAGTTCTATCTGTAAAAGGAATTCTGAATTTTTGACTTTTTTTGTCCTCAGATGTTTAACTTCAGTCCCAGCAGTTTGACTTGTGTCCTCAGACATCTGACTTAAAACCTCAGGATTGTTGCTTTTTCTCAGAATTCTAGTACTCTGACTTTAATCTCATAATTCTGACTTTTTCTGGAATTCTAGAAAATGATTTTTTGACTGCAATCTTGAATTTAGACTTTCTCTTTCTCAGAGTTGTCACCTTTATCTCAAATTCTGGCTTTTTTTCAGAATTCCAGAATTCTGACTCATTTCTCAAATTTCTAGAATTGTTACTTTATTCTTGGAATCCTGAATTCATCATAGAAGTCTGACTGCACTGTAAAAACTTAGGCGTTTTTTTCAGGATTCCAGAATTCTAACTTTAATCTCAGATTTCTGAATTCAGTCTGAGAATTCTGATTATTTTCCCCTCAGTATTTTGATTTAAAGTGTAGAATTCTTTTTTTTTTTTTTTTCCAGATATCTTCATTTCAGTCTTTTTTCCTAGAATTCAGACTTTGATCTTCAGATGTGGTCTTCTTCCTTAAATATTTTTCAGATTTCTGACTTCAATCTGAGAATACTGACTTTCCACCTGTGGATCGTGGCTTCCTCCCAGAATTCTATTACTCTGACTTTAACCCATAATTCTGACTTTCATCTCAAAATTATGATTAACATCACCAAATTATGATGTTTTTCTCAGAATTTTAGATTTTCTTGAAATTCTGACTCAGATACAGAATTCTAACACTTTTTGTAGAATTTTAGAATTTTGGCTTGTATCTCAGATTTCTAAATTCAATCTCACATTTAGAATTCTGAATTTTATCTCAGAGTTCAAGAATTCTAACTTGATCTCAAAAGTCTTGCTTATTTCTCAGGGTTCTAGAATTCTGACTTTAATTCAGACATTTTTTTAGACTTCTGATCGTTCTCAGAATCCCAACCTTAATTTCAGAATTCTGATTTTCTTACTTAAAAAAAGTTTACACTCCTTTTTGTTCCAGTGGTCTAATATTTTTTGTTTTGTTTTGTTTTGTTTTGTTTGTTTGTTTGTTTGTTTGTTTGTTTACCACCAGGATTTCTGCTCATGGGCCCCACCTCCACAGCCAATACTAACCTCATACAGTGGCTTTAACCACAACTCTATTATGCTGAAACATAAACAAAAATAACTAAATATGACACACATTGTTGGCTCCAACAACTGATTCATTTTTCTTGCTGGGTGAACCTTCTTTTGACCCTTTTAACATAAAAAAAAATCAATTTTTTAGGGCATTAATATAGTCGCTTTAATCGCCTGAAAATTAAACCTGAACAATTTTTACAGCAGTTAAAATGAAGAAATAGTGAAATAAACAATGTAATGCCAGCATCATTCTGGTTTACATATATATATATATATATATATATATATATATATATATATATATATATATATATATATATATATATATATGAACAGGAGGTAGTGCTGTTCCACTTCAATAATGTTTCCTTTTTCCACTCATATCAGAATCAGAATCAGAATCAGAATCAGCTTTATTGGCCACGTATGTTAGACATACAAGGAATTTGTCACCGGTTCACTTCACTGTCCAAGTGCAAAAATAGGTACACACAGTGTACATCCTATATTATAAACAAGACATCTTACTTTTATATGTACAGCACATACTAAATTTAGGTAATGGTTTAAATTTTCTTTTTTAATTTTACATTTCTATTTGATTTTCAAAACCCTGGAAGTTTCACAGCTTTTCATTTTTACACATTTTATATTTATTCTTCATGAACCTGAAACTGTGCGACATTTTTCAGAGCTGAAGGAGGGAATTATATGTGAGAACTGTCTGGTTCTGTTGAGTTGATTCTATGTTCAACCAGTTGAACATGACATTTCAGATTTACCAAACCAACCGGGTTATTAATGCGAAAAAAAGGTTTTAAAAATAACTGAGCAGATGTGAGACACCAGTGACATCTGTAACAGGGGAATGGAATAGAGAAGTAAAGTGATGCTGGAATGATAATGTAATACAGGAATGACAATCTTTGTATTCTGTTATAAAAGTTAAAGAATTGTTTCAGATTTAGCCGTAAGGTTTTGGCACACTTTGTTGTGCAAAGGTTCATAAAGACCAAATAAAATGTGCTCTAATGTTTGTACAGAGGTCAATTATTGTCTGTCAAGTTTGGATTTTTGCAGGATTAAAGTATGTTCTCGGTTTTGCTGATACAGTTGTGCCCTCAGAGATACTTGATTTCTGTTCTCACCATTCACTCTGTTGTTTGCTGAATAAATTCAGTAACAATCACGTGAGGACCACATATAACAAACTGTAACATACAGTGTGGCTTGTATACATCATGAAGTAACCAGAATATAGAAGCAACATCAGAGTGTAAAGTTTTTATGAAACAAAAGCAGTGAAAATAAAAAAAGGCTGTATAATGTTGCATTTAAGGGACACTTTATGATCAAATTGTGATGGGACATAAATCCTTAAGCAGGTTTTATACTCTGTGGTTCATAATTAAAAAGTCTGATGATGACTGTTTATGTATGAAGTATAATTTAAAAAAAAAAATCCTCTTTATTGATAAACCTGCTATCTATATTTGTTTATATAAAATATAAGCAAACACAGAGAAGCCCCATGTTGTTATTTTGTTGCTATTTGGCCATTTTAATGCCAAAGGAAAATCAAATGTACATATTAATACATTTTATGGAAAATATGTTTCCATAATTGCTTTCCCACAAACTGATTATATGGGGTCTCCAAACTGCAAATTACTCTTCAAACATATATTTAAGAAATGCTTTCTCAATACTTTCACTGAAAGATGTAAGGCACATATATTGTTGCTCGTTAGTTAAGATTTATAGTGTTGTTCAACTTTGCCCCCCCTCCCCAAAAAACCAACAAGCAAGTAACTAAATAAAAAAATATATATCTGTGCCATATTTTTTTTCAATGTAAACTTGAAACACTTAAGCTTCTAATGAAGATTTAGCTTTAAAAACAAAACAAAACAAAAACAAAAACAAAAAAGAAAACAACACTTTTTTCAATCAATTACTGCAATCCACAGTGCTTAGATATTATAGGACCATGGCATCAAATAAAAAATAAAAAAAGAAATGAATGAATGAATGAGAACTTTTATTGCCCCTAAGGGAATTTGCCTCACACAGAGAGCATAAAAAACACAAACAGAGATGCATCAATAACCACACAAAACAGCACATAATAGTATTTAACAGTTAGTTAATAATAATAATTTTAAAATAACAGTAAAAATAATAACAAATTAGTAAGTGCAGAGTGCCAAATTTATGTTGTGAGATCAGAGTTTTATAAATAAATAAATAAATAGAAATAAGAAAATAAATGAAAAATAAATAAATGCTGATAATAATAAACTATTTCAATAAAATTAATAAATATGTATAAGTAGTAATTTAAAAATACATGTAAAAAAACACAAATATAAATTCAGTTAGGGAAATTAATTAACAAAACAAATCAAGGTTTGGCTTTAATCACAAATAGATTTAAAGTCTTCATTACTGTTTTTAAAAAATGTAAAAGTAGTCTTGTGAAATCCATCCCCTCAAACATAAAAAGCATGTTTTACAGTAAAGTTCTTGTGCCGACTCATTTTTCTGAATGAGTTTAGAAATAAATCCTGCTGAAGCCTCTTCACTCGGTGTCTCGCTCACATTGTTTGATTCCATTTGTGTTGTATGTTGATGTCTTTAAATTATGCTGTCACTCACTTTATTCATCTCCTCCCCTCCTTTCCTTCCCTCTCCTGCACCGTGGAGGCCTGACTGTGAGTGTGAGTGTGTGGCGGGTGTGTATTGAGTGTGTGTGTGTAGTGTGTGGTGATGTGGATGGAAGCCTGGGGGCATTAAAAGCAGCCAGGGCTTTGCCATGGAGTTGGTGGGCTCGTGGTCTCCGCTGAGCCGTGATCAGATGGGTCTGGGCTGCTCGGGGACTCGGCCTCGGGCGCTCAACAACACCGCCAGCCCCGCCATGTGTGAACACTTGTTCTCTTCAATTAAAACAGTCATCTGAATATTCCAATCACACTGCTTAATGACAGCTCTCTGCCACGCATGCATGAAATTGGAGTGGGGGGTCAATCGAGCTCGGTGAGGAGCCTGGACGGGTGCACGGGTTGACCCCCCGATGCAGAGCCAAAACTACTCAAAAATTCTCATTAGCTTTAAAACAGACGGGACAGAAATGTTAAAATATCACAGTGGAGTGGTGGTGGTGTTGATTTGTCCCTGTAAAGCAAGTTTATTGGACTGAACATGATTATCAGTGATTATGTGCATCACAGAGAAGGAGACGCAGCAAATGAGGGACATGACAACGTAAAAATACATCGAATTCTATAGTTTTAGGCAGAGGAGACACTTTAATGTAACAAATGATGCAGTAGGTTCTAGCGATGAAAATAAAGCACTGCAGAGGATGTTGCAGGAGCAGTGGAAGTCTTAGACAATAATTCTGCAACGATGTGATATTTGTGTCAATCTGAGCGTGATAAGGCTCTGGAGGAGCTCGAGAGAGCACCGGTAAAGTTTGAGAAATCTCATGGCCTTAATAACACCCTGGATACTGAGATCGTCCCAAAGTCTGACATTGAGGAGGAGGAGACTCACATCCTTATTGTTGAGGGCTTTCCGCTTTAAACCTACAAACCTTTGATCAACGTGCTGAACCAACGCTACTTTATTTCCATCCCGTATGAAGAATGCAAAAAGAGGAGGTGCTCTAGGAACTACACAGTGCCAGATCCACCCGGCCTGTTCGATGGCCACGTCTGGCCCATTTATCTGAAACACAAGATCATCCAAACTTATTCCCCTTTTTTTATCTCTGCAGTGTTTACAACATTATAACGACTTGAAATGACATCATGAATAAGACTGTAAAAACTGCCAAATGACAATTCAAGTCAAAATAGTTCATGCTTTTATGAACTCACACTGCATGGTTTGAAGATTTATCAACTTCTCTGATTTATTTTTACACATATGTAGGGGCATGGCTCATACTGCTGTTGTTTGGCGAAAGACCCCTCTCTACTCTCTTAGACTGTTTTTATGTTGATCCAAAGTAAGCTTTCAACAAGGGGACTTCCACAGAGTTGACTCAAAAACATGATCAAACACCTGCAGGATTCATCCATGTTTTCTACAGCCTACATGTTAACTGCATATGTACAGTAATATAATAACACTACTATTAATACTACGACTACTACTACTACTACTACTAATAATAACTTTATTTGTAGGGATGCACTATATTTTTGTTTTGATATCAGTATCGGCTGATATCAGCCTAAAAAGTTAAGTATCAGTATCAGTCGATTTTGAAATATTTGCAGATATTTATTCATCATTGCATGGGTACATTCAAAAATCAATGGTTTCATTTTTGTAAGAGTTAAACACTGTTTTTCTTGTTCTACATCTGTTCCTCACAAAATATACTATAACACTGAAAGAAACAAGTCCATTTGGTAAGTACAAAGCTTGTGCTCTTGACCAGAAATATCAGTATCGGCGATAATGAATTAAAAAATATCAGCATATTGGATATTGGCAAAAATCCAATATCGTTCATACTTGTTTATTTGTGTAGCACTTTTAAAATCAGAGGTTTACAATGTGCTTGGACAAGCAGACAGGAACATACAGACAGCAAAGCACAAGAGTTAAAGCAGAAAGAGAACTAATCAGAAAAAAAAGACACATTTTTAAATCAGAGACCCTCACAAACAAACACAAGAAGCAGAATAAACCCAGGCCCAATAAGAACCTAAGCAAGAGCAGGAGAACTTCTACTGTGTCTCAGACCAGTGTGCACATGAAAGTGAAACATTTCCAGGGAATTAGAACCAAACACCCACAAACAATCCAGGCCCAGACACCCAGCACAGTCCAAAAAAACACAAAGGACCCCCGACCCAAAGGGCCAGGAACACCAAAACACCAGGGCACCCCAAGGAAGCCCCCACACACAGGTGCAGTCCAGTCTCCAGCCGTGATAACATAGAAAGTAAAAGTGTAAAATAAATAATAAAAGAAAAGGCAATTAAAGGTGAAAAAGCTGAAGAGAATAAGAGAATTAGATGATGAGTAATAAAAACAGAAATGCAATAAAATAAGTTAGAAATTCATAATGAATAGAGAGATAGAAAATAAATAACAATATAAGAGCCTAAAAAGTAAGCCATAAAAAGAGTAAAAATACAAAATAATATGAACAGATTGAACAGTATGTAGAAGATAAAGGGTACCAGTATGAATGAAAAAATGGGAATTTAAATAAAGTTAGTAACAGTATTAAATTAAAAGAACATCTTAAAACCAATAATAAGGGGAAAAGCTGAAAGTAAAAGTTGCTAAAATCAGCAACAAAAACAGATAAAAGGCTCAGAAGACAGAAGAAATTAAAACAGAATTCATTGAGTAGAAAAGGTGGAAAAATTGGGAAAAGGTTTGTCATTGCCACCTTCAAAGTTTTACAAAAGTAACAAAAAAATCACTGGATTTCCTTTAGAATTTAATGAAGATGTAAATAAATTAAAACAAATTACTGTAAACAAACACTTTATTTGCACTGAGCCAACCTAATGCTCAACTTCTTTTCCTCTTTCCAACATAGATGGGAAAAGGGGATGAATATGAAAACAAAAAAAGAATAATTTATATTTAAAGTTTGAATGACGATAAATATGCTTCTTTATTTGTGTTTTCCAAACATCTCTAAGTGTGTCTGTTATGTGCGGCAAACTTGATGTGTGATATACAGCGGTTTGCAATCCAGTGACCACTTCCTGACCCCATTACAGCTCTCTGACCTGATCTAATGAGGGGAGTGCTGGTGGAAGGATACGCAGTCCTTTTGTTGCATCACAAAATAGTTCCAAACACAGGGGCTTTGCTGGGGAGAAGTTGAACACTATAAAGAATCTTGATGTGTCATATTTTTTGGCCAATGTAATTTTTGGAAAAGTTTTAAACTTGAAGTGGGTTAATTATGAGGCTTATGGTGGCACCATATAGTGCTATGTACCGGCTACCGTCCGCCCCCCTTATATCTCCCTCCAGGGACAAAGATCGCAGGTTCCTTTATTGGCACTCTTGTTTACTAGTGCCATGGGCCTCTAATCTAGTAACCCAACTTCAAGGGGCATAAATGACAGACAACAACAGCCACAACAGTTCAATTAAAAATATCAGGCCTACCATACACGGGCTGCATCATCGGCATTAAAAATGTTACAGTGACTCAGAAAAACATCGGTGTCTGTATGATTTCAACATGAGCACTGGGTTCAATAAAATCACTATGCTTGATAAATCCAGGGTTTAAATCAGACAGTAGCTTCACTCCATTCTGCCATATGGAGCTCTGAGAAGCGTTCACACTGAACACGACTTTGGCGACCTCGGCGACCACTCTCCATGTAAAGTCAATGTACAGCCACAATGGGGCGGGGCTAACCCTCCCACGACACGACAGCCGCGATCAAGGTGACCTGGTCGCTCCTCACTTTGTCGACAAAATTGAAAAAGTTGATCTTTTCAGGCAATATCACGTGTGGCTGTGCGGCAACAGCCAATCAGCATTATGTGGGTGTGTGATGGTGCCCCATGTGGGAAACATTAGTTAGTGGGTACATTAGTTTGGCCTAGACGGACCACAGAGAACTCAAAGACGATGCTGCTGCAGGGCCATCAGCTGCAGTGTTTTGTGGTTGGTAGATGAGTGAAAAAACACAGTTGGAGTAATGTCAGCTAATACATGCTATCATATGATACATGATATGATTGCGGTGAAATTCAAGCAGACGTGACGTCACTGAGAGTCGGCGACGGTGACCAAAATTAGGTATTTATGGACTGGCAAAGCAACTTCAGTGGGCGACGCAATTATGGTTGCAAAATACATTCGGTGTGAATGCAGCTTTACACCAAGTTTCCATCTCTTTCTCTGCTGTGAGGGGAAGCTTTACCTAGATCAGTGAAAGTTTTATTCATGCAATGCAGTGTCCAACTGAATGTGGTTTTGGTTTTGTTCAGACTTTGTGCAGGAGGAAGTGGATGGCGTGACGAACAGGTGTAAAATCTGGGGTAGAACCAGAAGGCTGTTGTTCACATTGATCTTGTACACATATTTACACTGTAAATGTACAGAGTAAATGTGTAAGTGTTTTTGAGTTAAGACGTGGCCAAGTTGAGTCAAAAGTCCTCAAAATTGTGACTCGAGTCACAAGACTGGAATCCACACCTCTGCCTAGGGCACCCTGAAGTGTGCCTTGAAAATGTCTCCCACATCACTGCATCACCACCAGCTGCCTCCACTGTTTATGTGCCAAACTCTTAAGCAGCATTCACACTGAACACAACCTGGGAAACCTGGGCAACCTGGGAAACCACTCTGTAAAGTCAATGTACAGTCGTAATGGGGCGGGTTAAACCCTCCTGTGATGCAACAGACGCGATCGGTGCGACTTGGCCGCATTACCGGGTTGCTTTTGATGCGCAACCAGGTCACAACGCTCGGTCACCAAAGTTGAAAATTTGAACTTTTCAAAGGACGTCGTGTATGGGCTGAACTGTGACAGCCAGTCAGCGTTGTGTGGGCGTGTGACGACACCCGTGACAGACTGTTTTTACTGGCTCACAGAGTGACAATCCATGTCTGTGTGGGAACATTAGTTAGTGAGTACATTAGTTCGACCTAGACAGGACCGCAGAGAATTTCTACGCGAGGTGCAGCTGACCGACGATCCTGCTGCAGGGCCATCAGCTACAGTGTTTTGTGGTTGGTAGGTGAGTGAGAAGGATACAGTTGGAATAATGTCAGCGAATACATCCTATGATATGATATGATATGATATGATATGATATGATAGGATTGCGGTGAAACTTGAGCGGGCGTGAAGTCACTTAGCGATGCAATGGCGACGGTGACCAAAATGAAGTATATATGGACAGGCGACACGACTTGGGTGGGCGACGCAATCTTGGTTGCCTGGTCGTGTTCAGTGTGAACGCAGCTTTACTCTACCAACTACAGGTAGCAGAAGAAATCAAGACTCATCAGGCCACATAACATTTGTTCAATCTTCTTCCAATTCTGGTGAGCCCTTGCCAATCGTAGCCCCTGTTTCCTGCTCATGGCTAACCGTAGTGGCACCCCATGTGGTCTTCTGCTGCTGTTGACCATATGCCTTATTATTTAATAAGTTGGGAATTTGGAGATGGTCTCCTGCATACCTTGGTTGTAAAATAAGGTTAGTTGAGTCAATGTTGCCTCTCTGTCATTTCAAACCACTCTGACCAATCTTCTCTGGGCTCTGGCATCAACAAGGCATTTTGGACCACTGAGCTGCAGCTCACTGGATATTTACTCTTTTTGGACTCTGTAAACCCAAGAGATGGTTGTGCATAAAATCCCTGTGGATCAGTAGTCTTTGAAAGACTCAGACAACCACATTCAAAGTCACTTGAATCACCTTTATTCCCCATTCTGATGCTCAAGTTGAACTTTAGCAGGTCACAATGTCTACATGCCTAAATGAACTGAGTTGCTGTCATGTTTTTGGCTGATTTCCTTTTTGCATGCATTAAATCTTCTCTTGTCAATACTACCATACCGCCAAACGTTCAAAATTAGTGTCTCAAGATGAATGAATGTATCGTGATTGTTTCTATTCTGTAGCTGTATAATCATCCCACTGAATCTGTTGCCAGCCTGGTACAGTGCAATCATGGCCTCTCCATACTGGCTTAAAAGCTAGATTTGCAAAATGTGAATCATTTTAGAAGAATTTTTCCACAGGTGCAGATTTACAATAGAGTATTCAACACTTATTAGAGCATTCCATAGTTTAAGTTTCAGATCATTTTGAATATTAATCAACTTGAAAAGATATAATCAAAAGCTTTTCCTTAGAAAATAATCCATTTCTGTTCATGATCAGATGGTTTTGAACAATTCTTATATTAGCAGGAAAATTACATGGGCTGTAGATTTTGGATCCCACCTCGATCACGAGATTGGAAGGAAGATTTGACACAGGGCACACTGATGCCCTTTTAACTGTATTTTGGACGTCAAGTCTATGGCAGACAACTTCTTACAGCTCAACAGGACAAATGTTTTCTCAGTATAAACTCATGATGGCGTCTCCTCAGTTCATCACTCATACACACAGCTCTGTTGAATCAAGTTTTTGATAAATTTCTTTTTCCTCTCTTTCTGTGTTTTTGTTAAGTGTGGGTTTGTTCTTAATATTGTTATTTAAGTTTGTGTTGCACATATTTTCTGTTATTTGTCCTCTGTGCTACATATGTTGTACAAAAAGTGCTTCAAAATAAAGTTTGACTGATTAAATTGCCTTGCCACCCCCCCCCCCCAAACATGTTTTAATAAGTCCCATATGATCCAGTATAAGATGCATTTATTCATTCTTTTTTTTGATCATTTAACTGAAGTCACTCAGCGTAAATATGACCTTGAGGGCTTATTTTTGTTTCAAAAATGTAAAAACAGCTCTGGCACTTTTGGCTGTATAATGTGGTTGTGGCCTAAAATTAAACATTTTTATATTTCTGTTCAAAGTGAAATTATTTGGTTTGATAGTTTTCTAAGGTCACATCGTAGTGCAGCAGGTTGAGTGTATACCTCATAGCAAGAAGTTTGCTAGTTCAAACCCATGTGTTGGTCAGGATTTTTCTGTATGGAGTTTGCATGTTCTCCCTGAGCATGTGTGGGCTTCTCCATGCACCCTGGCTTCTTCCCACAGACTTATGTAGGAGCGTTTGTCCAGACAGAAAGGATGAAGTGGTGCAGGGGTGACATTTTTTTGTTGGTCAGCCAGGAAGTTTGCATCATGCTGCTTCCCTCAACTTAAAGTGTATGGGATAACTGCATTAGCAAATTTCCTGAAGGTAGAAATGCCAAATGAAATGTTTTTGAGGGGGTCAAACAGGGTGTCAAAACAGGAAAATTTTACAAACAATTTAAATTTGTAACTTCTCATTATTGTATGTATTTCTTTTTGTCATAGTGCTGTTCGTTCTGTTGCTGAGATGCAACAGTTCACAGTAAATTATTGAAACAGCAGTCTGACATCCACAGTACAATAGGCATGTTTAAATTTTAGTATTTTTCATTTTCAGCACCTGAAGCTTTTCATTCATTGTTTTCCATCTCTATTTGCTCTGCTCTACACAGGGGTGAGGAAACTTCTGTGGTTAGCCAGATTTGGCCGAGACATCACACTGCTGTGAGAGGAGGGGCTATAACAGGTAATCTGTTGAGGGAGAAAAGATGAAGAGAGTTCAGTTTTGTAAAAACTGAAATTCAGTAACATTTAGACTCATTGGCACAGCTATTGAGTCCCTTGGGTGCTGTGTAAGAGCCTCATTTCATGAAAGCACTGGCGCACTAGCATTTATCATTTCTTGGATGTGGAACATAAACTCCAATCACATCAGCACTGTGCATCAAATATGAAACAACAGTTTCATATCAGACTGGCTTCTTCAGCAGGAAAAATCATCCTAATCTGATCAAAACACTCATAAAAAACACATCTAGACTTTGATGAAAACTCCCTTAGTCAGAAATTATAATCCATTTTCAAATCCTTGCTGGAGTCAGCTAACTAAAGAAGCCTCAGTAAGCCCCAACAAGCAGACAGTGACAGTTTCATCGTGGTGCGTTCAGTGACAGCGTGGAAGAATCACCATTACACAAAGTAAATAGATATGTCATCACTATTTCTTCAAATACATTTTTTTTGTTTGTTGTATACAAAATCAAATAATTAAACATGTTTGGAGGTTATTTATTACTTCCTAACATTTTAAAACAGATACAATTCATGTTAGCAAGGAACAAAAAGAGCATGAGAAAGATGTTTTAATAATGTGTTTATTTTTAATTTTTAAGCCATAAACTACATCAGTGATGTTTAAATTATTTTTTTAACTTAAAACTAGAAAAATAAATAGTTTAGGCGTAAAACATAGCTTTTTCCCCTCAATAGCCCATTCCTGTTCTTGTAAAGTTCATTTTAACTCCTAAGAATGGAAAGGACAAAAATAAATTCATAATAAACATTAATGTTTTGACACTTAGATGTGAGCTAAGTGTTTTGTTGGATCCCTGTGCTGTTATTATTTCTCAAGGTGTATATTTGTGTCTGTAAAAGATGTTAGTGTGTTTAAAAGAACAGTATTCTACTAAATTACATGCTGTATCTGAATTGGGATAAATGTTACAGTTAATTAAAGTGTCACTATCATTCTCAGAGATATACATATTTTATTTATCAGTTTTTTCTTAGGTGTGTGAGCAAAGCTGCACTGTTTACCTTCACCTGAGCTCGTCGGAGCGTCTGGGGAATAGAAAAAGCAGTCAAGTTGTTCATTTGAACCTGGCCATATTGAGGCCTGGCCGAGCGGGCTCAGGTATGGCAGCTTTTAAATACAGCTCATTACTCATTACTGCCGAGCCCGGGCCCTTTAATTTGTGGAGCTTGGCAGCTGGACCACCTGGCCACACATTAAACACTAAAGGCTGCTCTCCCTAATGGCCACAGATTAGATCATTACCTTAACAAATCAGAGCGGAGTCTGCCTGGGTCGAGCTGGCAGCCGGGAGGGACAAACGGAGTCTGGGTAAACCGTTGGCTCCAGTTTCCTTTCATGGTGTAGTGATGTCCCAAAGTTAGACAACACCAGAAATGACTTGGAAATACAGTTTGTCACATGCAAGGTTATGTGAAAAGTAACTATAGAGTTTTAAAGTAATCTTTCAGCCAAATTTAGAGCATTTAATTTTATTTTTTGACATGATTTCCAACAAAAAAATAAGAAAAAAAAACTTGAACACGCATGTTTTATCCACAGATGTCATTGGTTTAAATCTATAATATCAATCATCTTTTCATGTGTACTAATGTATTTTTTGGGTTTTTTTTTATCTCTTTAAAACAATAGTTTGGGTTTTTGAAGTGGGTTTTCTCGAGACCCATAGCATTACTCAATATGCTTGCAAATAAAGCAACTGACAAGCTCTCTCTTGAGGGAGACAGCAGTCAATGGTGCCACCAAAAGCCTCATATTTACCTCTGCAAAGGAGGTTATGTTTTTGTTGGCGTATGTTTGTTTGTTTATTTGTGTTTATTATCAAGACAACAGAAAAACTACTGGATAGATTTACATGAAAATGGTCCTGGAGATTCACTTCAGGTCTATTTTCTGCGCGGCTGCTTCAAAACTTCGTAAATTCACTGTTGTTGAGAAAGCACCAGACAGGAAGTCAACGTGTGGAGTTTCATAAAGCATGAAACACAATGCACGGACTCGGGAACATAAATTTCCCCAATAGTTTGTCATTACTTCACAACCGAAGGCACAAGCATCAGGTCAGCAGTTGGTCAGAGGGTCCCAGAGGCAACACGACACCATGGACGAAGAAAAGTGAATCGTAGAGGTACAGAGATATATAACATTGTATATATGACACCAAACATCCTCTCTACAAGGATAAAGGCAGATAGAAGTGAAATAAATCACGAAGCTCTAAGGTTGGGACCAGCAAAGGGACCTTAGAGAAGCGAAGTGAGGTGTTGTTTACTTCTTTTTTCCATCTATAACATGTTTTATTGACGTGTGACATCACTAGAGCTTGTGACTCTCCGGGGATCAGCCCCCCTCCCTACAGGGCTGTGTGCCGCGGCGCTGCTCGGCGCGACACATCCAGTGGGGTTTGTAGGTCGTAGCAAGACCGTGGTGCTTTCGCGTTATGTGGAATTTGGGGGTTAGGCACAACCTCAGAGAAGAGGAGGGGCTTCCAGTGGCTTGAAATTGGCTGGCAGCTACCAGGGAGGGGAAAATTGAAGCTGCTAGATCTGTAATGGCCACAAATACACCTAATATACTGACGGCAATACTATTCACTGAGATCCTGAATCTGCTGTACAGGTACCCACGCAGACTGACACTGACACACTACACTTGCGCTCTCACACACACTTTATTATTCTTCCATGAGCACACGGACACCTGACATGTATGCATGCTTATTTGACGGCTTATTTGTATATCTTATAACTATAGCTCATCAGCAGAATTCCTCTATTGTGCATCACATAAAAAAACAAAAATGGTCTGCCAAGTCAGTCTCACAACAACAAAGACATCGGCTAGTAACATTATTTATTTTCTTGGCAAATCAGGCTTTGCAGCCTTTAAGGCCCTTGTTTAGGCCAATACCGCAGATAGTGCTTCTTTCCTGTAACGCTAATGGAGATCAGCCTCTCCAGAGCTGAATACATGATTTAATCCAGCAATATATCCAAGCTCCAAACCAATATTTGCGGGCATTAATTTTTAAAGATGAGATTTCTGCTGTATTCATCCAGGTTCCCTCCAAAGAGTTTAGGCACACTCCTCTGACAGTGAGAGGCTTGGGGATGGGTCTGCGCAGTGATCAGACATCAGCTTAAGGAGCTCTGGAGTTTTAAAAATACAATGATGATGACGAAGCCAAACAATCACACATCATGTCTCTAAACCCCAAAGAAGAGACATTCATGAGAACTCACTCTGTTTTTATCAGCTGACAAACCCAGTCAGCAGGAAGTCTCCAGTTTACACTGTAACGATGGTGCTGAAGGTGTGTGTTTTATCCATCGATCATCAGCCTGAGCTGATCAGATCTTTCTGTTGATTATTTATGGTTAATTTATCAGTTCTTACCTTTGTCAGAAATCCCTGCAAACCAGGAAGTTGAGCGCTCTTGTGTACCTCGACTGTCCTCCAGTTACACACCTCATGCAGAAGAAAATATTCACAACTACGTTCAAAGCACAAGTGAACAGGAGCAAGAGCACAAGTTTGAACCATGAGTTGTACTTTTTTTTTGTTGAACACAGCAGTGACAGGGACAGAGAGCCTGTGTGTTAAGTCTGCGACACAGGTGGATATGCAAGGATCCGTCCATTCTTTCAAAATAAAACACACTTAAAAAAATGTTTATGTTATTGAATGAATTGAATTTAAGTCAATGCTTTATTTTAAACATGTAAAAAACAAACAAGGGTTGTCACCGTAAACAAATACATACATATTCCAAAAACATTGGACGATATCTTGCATGTGCAGCAGGTTTACATGCTCAAAAAAGAATAGGAAGAAGTATAAACTTATTTAATCCTACCCCTTTTATTACCACATACAGCAGTCAAGTTTTTAATTTCTGTAAATTTATAATATTAACAACATTCACCCTCTATTCAGGAACCTATGGTCCTTTTAATGCATTGACTAAAATGTATTTTAAGTTACCTATATACAAATGTACACATAATATTTCTTTTCTCAATTCTTTTTTAATGTTAGTTTATTAATTGAAAAACATAACAACAACATTAACATGTAGGGAGTGAGATGTGGTTATTGCTGCACACACACACACACACAGTGTTTATCTAAGGTTTACAAGGTCAAAGTCTGGCCTGCGTGGTATTATATAATTCATCCATTTTTTCCAATGTGAAACAAATAGGTCCCTCTTGTAATTCAAATCCACTGTCATTCTCTCCATCCTGCAAATGTCCATTGTAATGTTCATCCACATGTGGAAAGTTGGGCTCTCCTGTGAAAGCCATTTTTTGTTTTGTTTTGGCCATCTCTCAGGCATGAGTCCAAAAACATAAAGTGTTACTTTCCAGAGGCAGGTGACTGCCAACATTTTCTTGTATTGCATTATGTATTCCCTTCCAGTAAGTTTTGATGACATGACAGTCCCAAAAAACATGATAATGATTTGCATTGTATTTCCACTATTACTATACATATATCACCCTGCCTTAAAAGGGCTACAAAATCAGTTTTTTTTCTCTGTACCAGTCCACAGCCTGGTGGTTTGAGATCCTTCTAACGGGTTCCCATTCAATGTGATCCCAATTCTAAGGGTCGATTTGCATCAAATCTATTTTCAGTTTCAAACCAATTCACAACACATGCCCTAACTGTTATGACATGAAAGTAAGAAAGATGCAGCTAACACACACAGAGCAGCACACGCCTTTTCTCCATTTTTTGATTCAAGTCAAAATCTTATTGTGGTCATAGTCTAGAAATCACTCTGACTTTGTTCTTAGAAGACCAATATTGTCAGCTGCATCATCCTGTAGTCGACTGAGAACATATCTTGTTCCAGTGAAAGATACATTATTTTTTTAATGTAATTGAAGTAGACGCTGATGTTTTATTGATTAAACCTCCGTAATAAATACCTTTACAACCATGTAGACTTGAGGACCTTTATGAAAACCTGATGCCACATCTCAAGGTGCTTACCTTTAATAAATTCATATTCAACAAAGACAAATATGGTGCTATACAAACAAAGACCGACTACTTGACTCCATATTCAGCAGAGACAAATGTTATGAGGACAGATTTATGATCTGGGCATCCATGAGTTTATCACTATACATTTTTTTTTTTTTTGGTCCATTTGTCTTTGTCTGGATGGAAACATCTGTTGATGTATGTATGTGTATATTCAAATATATTTATATGTATTTTTATATATGTATATATGTGTAATGAAGATTATGGCTTCAGCCTACTCTATTGTACAGTGCCTTGAGATAACACTTGTTATAAACTTTCACTATACAAATAAAGACTGATTGACGTAGACATTGATGTAGTCACTGAAGACACACCCTGTCCATCGGCGAGCACCTGAAACTAAAACTGTTGTGTTTTGATGCAAAAAGAGGAAGAATAGGTGCCAAAGAAAGTGAAGGGGTCAGATGAGATGCAGAGATGTTCACTCCTATAGTACAGCCTGAACTGATGTCTCACATGCAAGCTCCCCTCTGTGTGTGTGTGTGTGTGTGTGGGGGTGTGTGTGTGTGTGTGTGTGTGTGAGAGAGAGAGCGTGTGTGTCCATCTGAATCTGCGCCGGACGGAGCGATGCCTGTCCCGCTCTGCAGACTGTTCCTTCTGGGTCAAAACTAATTGGTGCGGCGGCGTTGAGACTCTGCTCTGATAATGACCACAAGCACTCTGGCTGCTCTCGCATGACCGACCCACCGCTGCGGACCCTCTCCCTTCTGCTCCTCCCTCAGGAATCAGTCCCACCCCCCCACCCTTGAGGACACTTACATAGGCCAGTGCCAGGGCAGGAGAGTGGAGGAGGGGGGGGGGGGATTAAGGAGATGACAGACGGACTGAAGGTTTGAGGAAGAGACAGAGAAATTTGTGGACCCTGGTCAGCTGATACTAAGGCTGTCACAATATGACATTTTCACCTGACTGTTGTCGTGACCAAAAACTACCATGATAATATTGTCACAATGTTAAAACAAAGGAATCAGAACAGAGTCCAAATTTAGTGTTGGCTGTACCATCCTGTGTGTATCCACTTCATTCTGCTGTCTGTGTACCACAGAGTTTCTCAAATACTGGGTCATGACTCTCAAGAGCGGACATGGCCAAGTTGAGGCATGGGCCCCAGGGCCGGTTCTAGGCAGGCACATATGAGGGGGCAGTCAGAAATGCATAGTGCATGCACATCATGCTTGAGCACTTTATTTCTGTGCTTTTAGTAACAGTGTTTTCTTCCTGGAATTGGGTTGTTAGCTATGGGTCCAGCCCCAACCTGGAAGTGGATTGCACTGTCAGGCCTCTGCCTTCAGACCTGTCTAACTTGGGTGTCCTGCCTGAAGACTAAGCTCCTGCTGGTAAAGCTTTAGCTGCAGCACGCAAACCCCCCTGACCACAATAGGGTGGCTGGGGGACTGAAAATTAAAAATGTAAAACAAAATAAAATATCAAGATTTTTACAACCAACAACATAACATTCACCTGAACTGGATGGTCTTATTCTCCAGCTAGAAAGCACTATGAGAGCGCAAACCTCCGCCAAGGTAGATTTTTTTTGTGGAGCTATATGCATGAATGCCGAAAATGGTCCCATCTCGCAATATTAAAGAATCCTTTAAAAAATTCCTGGATCCAGATGGTGATCCGGATCAGTCCCAAAATCTAATCATTTGTTCCTTATCCCATTCCACACATTCCCTAAAAATTTCATCCAAATCCGTCCATAACTTTTCAAGTTATCTTGAAAACAAACCGACAAACAAACAGACAAACTAACCAACGCCGGCAAAGACATAAACCTCCTTGGCGGAGGTAATAAATGTGAACTTAGAATAAGACTTCACACACTAAAGTCAGTATTTACAAAACTGAAGGTAAATAATAAAAAACACTTCTCAACTAATTTATAAAAAACAACATATAGGGCAAAACATTTTATGACTTTTTTCTTGACTTTTTTTCTGTTTTTTTGGCTTGTTTTTTTTTTTTTACTTTACAGCTCAGCTTTAGTACAGTCGGGTCTGTCAGACAGGTCATCTGTCCTCAGTCTGTTACAGGCAGTGGACATGGACACTCATCTTTGTGCCTGTGTGACTGAGAAACGCCCCCTGAACAGGAGAAAGGACTGAGCAAATACAGATTTAACGTTATTTTGTTTTATTTGTTATTATTGTTGTTAATTATTATTTATCAATTATCTGACAGTCACTCAGAGGAATTTGGCTGAGCTTCGCTGCTTCTTCAGAGTCTCACCGCTCCGTGCTGAAATCTGATACCAGTCAGGCTGCGTATGAGCTCATTTGCATACTGACACCTGATTGGATGATTACTGAGGGCTGTGTGTGTGCGTAATACGTGTGTGTGCGTGTGTTGGGGCGGTCCTGCAGCCTGGGAAGATACATCGGAGGGACAGAGAAATGAGAGGAAGCAGATACTGTATCTTGTCCGTTTTTTGGTTGATTTTTCCGCTACTGCAGTTACTTTTGTCAACTTATCATATATTACTTTAGTAGGTATATTGAGATGTGCTTTCTCAACTTCTAAAATTTTGATTTGAGGGGGCAAAACATTTATTTGAGGGGGCAGTGCCCCCTCTTGCCCCTGCGTAGCGCCAGCCTCGATGGGCCCCCAGACTTTTGATTGGCCACCCCATGTACACTGCACTGTGATTGGCTACTTGCTGTGCTAGAGTTGGGATTTATGTGAAAATCATTGTGGGCTGTGCAACAACAGTTCATTTTTGCTTTGTTGATATTCTTCAATGTGGAAAATATCAGTCTATTAGAACTGGAAATTGTGACTCTGGACTAAAATCTTTTATTTGAGTTTTTAAAGAAATAGATAGTCGCCACCTGTTTTTTTTTTTTTTTTAAGATATAATGTGATAGGGCTCAGTAGTATATTCATTTAATTGATTAATTCAAAGACATTGTTGCAGGAGATTCAAAAATAAAAATCAAGATTTTTTCCCATGTTCTGCTTTCATTGTCTAGATGAGATGGTCTATGTCAAACCTACATAATGGTCAAGAGCTGATTGATAAGTTGTGAGCCTTGTATTGAAGAAGATAAGCAGGGATGTCCTTTTTCAGCTCAACTATTCCATGACTATTTAAGGCTGTGTACCCAAAGACTGGTGTCATTTGGTCAGTTTATGTCAAAGAGGTAGCACTCTAAAGAAAACAAGGCAAGTGACTTTTGCAAAATGGACAAAATGCCCCTGTTCACAAGTCTGTCATTGCCATGGCTGCCATTAAAGATTGTGGCACTTTTGGTCAGATGATGACGTCATACATGCAGTGGAGGACTTTCTGAACGGTCAAGAAAAGGACTTCTTTAAAAGTGGCATTGAGGCCCTTAAACATCGCTGGCGAAAGTGTATAGATACTGAAGGGGATTATGTTGAAAAATAATGCAATATGTCTGCCAGAAGTCAAACCCTTAAATATGAGGCTCACAACTTATCAATCAGCCCTCGTACCTTCACTTACAAAGTCACAGCCTAAAGGTGCGTTCACACCGAACGCGACTTTGGCGACCAAGATCGCGTCGCAAACCCAAGTCCCGTCGCC
This sequence comes from Cetoscarus ocellatus, assembly GCA_037902135.1. NCBI lineage: Eukaryota > Metazoa > Chordata > Actinopteri > Labriformes > Labridae > Cetoscarus > Cetoscarus ocellatus. The sequence continues at coordinate 269,208 of JBAMNC010001127.1, forward strand.
TGTGCTTTGCTCATTTTGTCACCGTCGTTGTTGCTCAGTGATGTCACGCCTGCTCGAGTTTCACCCTGCGATCATATCATATATCATATAATAGGACGTATTAGCTGACATTATTCTAACTGTATCCTTTTCACTCACCTACCAACCACAAAACACTGCAGCTGATGGCCCTGCAACAGCATCTTCTGTGAGTTCAATGCGGTCCGTCTAGGCGGAACTAATGTACTCACTAACTAAAGTTCCCCACACGGACATAGATTGTTACTCTGTGGACCAGAATAAAAACAGTCTGTCACAGGTGTGGTCACGCACCCACACAACGCTGATTGGCTCTCACGGCACATCACCTGAAAAGTTCAAATATTTCAACTTTGGACGCAGGGCACAGCGACCTGCTCCGTGTCCAAAGCGACCCCAGAGTTCCCATCTGCAGCAACAGGGGCGCCGCCCCCGTGTCTCCAAAGATGCGACCAAGTCGCCAAGAACGCATCCGTCGCAACGCGTGAGGTCTGGTCGTGCCTGGTCATGGCTGATCGTGGCTGTACATTGACTCTGCATGGAAAGTGGCCACCGAGGTCGCTAGAGTCGCGTTCGGTGTGAACGCACCTTAAGAGGTAAACTCACAAAACCTGGAAGCCTGACGGTCCCAAACCCCTGACAGAGTGTACATTCTCGGCTGTGAGAAGGAGGGCGGGGACCTTGTTAAAATAAATGGACTTTTTAAGGTCAGCTGCCCTTGAGCTCAGTGATTCAGTGGTCATGTAAGCTGCTATCATGTGACACTATACCATCATCATCTGGTTCCCTGTAGAGTAGGGGAAGGACACTGCATGAGCCTCAGGCTGGACTCCATACCGGGCTGGCAGAAGCATGTACTGGACATGTCCGGTTGCTTACCACTGTGCCAAACCAGCACCTCATAGAATCACATTTAACCACCTGCAGAGTTGGCCACATCAGTCCAATAGGAAACAGCTTAGGCTGGGTCTCGAAACCCAGCTAGCCCAGTGCATTATGGGTGTTGGAGTATCTGAGACTCTTGGCCATAAAAACCCATTTTTGGGAATTACTCGGACTTTGAGGCACCAATTTAAAAATGTTCTTCATTTTCTTCTGCAGAGACAGATTACTTCTATGACGAGTCCACATTCAATTGGGTGAAGTCTTCTTTAATGACAGTCCCAAGCAAGACCAACCCTGAGTCAAAGTGGGGTTGCTGTCTGTCAGAGGCTCCACCTCAAGTGACAATCATGCTACAGCCAAAAGTTCCACACTGTCTTTAACCCTGCATAGGTAATGCCCATGGATGGTTATGTTTGGAGAGGGATGCCACTGCAATCATCATATCTGCTCTACAGTCATCCAGTGATGGGAGCAAAATGTGTGCACTCGCAGAGCCCAATCTGTGATCAATGGACCCCCAGTGATTTTGTGCTGATAAAATAAAGATTGATTGATTAATTGATTGAAACACATGCTCATACACACATACACATACAGCAGTTATTCCTTCATTTAAAGAAAAAAAAATCCTCAAATTGTTTGATACTTTATATTTGATAAAAAATACATTTTAATTGAATTGACCTGATGAATGTGTTTACAACAATAGATAATTATATAAAAACTCTCTAAAAAGCAGACAGAGATTCAATCATCAGATACTTTCCCAAACTTAACAGGTTAATTTTTCAGTCTTTAACAGTAAATTTCTTGTCCGTGGTGATTTTCCTGTTCATTTTATATCTACTTATACGAGCTGAACCCTCCATTTGAATCATATGTTCTGTGTCCTCAGTCATTGTTTCTTTGTTGTTGTTTGGTCTGTTCTCATAGTCAAAGCTCTTTTCTAAAGTTAGCAAAGAGTACACTTCTGGAGCTTTACCAGAAAGAAAACACTGCAGTAACAAAGCCCAACTGTGCTTTGGCCACTCCAAGGTGGTTGCCACACATGCAAAGTGTGAGAAATATTTTTCAACATCCTTTCCATTAAAAGGAGGGACCAAGTTTCTATTTTTACCCACATTAAATTTGAAGAAACTAGAGACGACAGATTAATCAGTAAAAGTGCATTCAAACCGAATGCGATTTGGCGACCGAGGTAGCTCATTTTGTCACTGTTGCATCACTCAGTGACATCACACCTGCTCAAGTTTCATCGCAATCATATCATATTATATATCATATATCTGTATGTATTAGCTGACATCATTCCAACTGTATCCTTTTCACTCACCTACCAACCGTAAAACACTGCAGCTGATGCAGATGAGGAAGGACAGGACCGCAAAGAACTGCCACTGGATTTTCACTCTGATGTAAACCAGAATAAAAACAGTTGTTAACTGTAACGGGTGTCGTCACACACCCACACAAAGCTGATTGGCTGTCACGGCACAGCCACACCTGTCGTTGCCTGAAAACTTTAAAATTTTCAATTTTGTCAACAGAGCAATGCGACCTGGTCGCACATCCAAAGTGACCCAGTAGCATGACCAAGTTGCCCAGATCACATCTGTTGCATCGTGTGAGGGCTGGCCCCGCCCCATTATGGCTGGTGGTAACACACCCTAGACTACTGCCTGCCTGGGCCCTAAACCGAATCTCCTGAAGTTCTCTTTTATGAGTGAGACACATTCTTTCCTGCTCTAGCTCATGCGTCCTTACTACTCTTTCCATATATTCCTGCTGTTGATTAGCTCGTCCATCTATACCCATTGACCAGTCTACCATGAAGCCCCCCACCCAGCTCCGAGCGCTGCCTCGGTTGCTGCTGCTAAACACAAAAACATATCAGAAAGTAAACAGGGACATTATTCCACATCGCTACCCAGCACACAGGCCCTCTTTTGCCCCCCCCCCCCCCCGTTGTTTTCTTTGTCATCTTTCACTCATTCACTCATGCATGCAGTTCTTCAGCTGAAACATGCGAGCAAGGCTCAGTTGTGAGTAATCTGCTTCCATGAAACGGGGGGCAAATAATGCACACATACACAGATATTAACTCTCTGTTTCAGCATGTGACTTTTTTTATGTCGACACTAGTCAGGGGGTCGGGGGCCAAGTGTGTGCACCTGGTAGGGGATGTTTTTGTGTTATCAAAATATGTACTCAAAGTTTGAATAAATGCTATAATGTAAAATAATCAGTTTCAGTAAGCCTGGAGCAGCAAACTGCTTGATCCAGCAGAGGGCGCTCCCAGCATAACCTGATCGACCAGCGCTCTCTTGACAACAGCTACATCGAGGAAATGGAAGACCGGCAAATTCACTAGGAATGGACAATAATACTGAAACATGTGCGGAGAGCCACGAGGAAGCACTTTGGGCTCCACTTTGTGTCAATAATGTGCTGCCCCACTATGACAAATCTGCCAACCCATTTGTCAGATTTTACCCACTGCTGTCAGTTAGAGGTGTGGAAAATGGCATTCATGGACAAGATCACTAGATTCACATGGAGGGAGGATTTTCGATAATCAGGGTGTACTTGAAAAATAGTAGGTTTTGATTTTGGGGAAAAGTGACAGCCCTACTGCACTAAAATCAGATAAACAAACCAGCTACCTGGTTACAGGTATTCCTAAATGAAGAAAAGAGGAGATTGACTATGAGAGCAGTTGGGGGTCTGGGGTCATCTACCACAGAGGAACGTTTCAGTCAATGTAAAGCATAAATGAAGCTCCTTCTGTCGTCTTTAATCTGTACTGACTCTGCTTACCACCCTGAGCCAATGGGCTTAAACTGCTGATGAAACAATGGTATGATGTCACACTGGTAGGTCTATGGAGGGGGGCACAATATGGGCTCTTTTGTGCTTGCCAATTCTGTTTAGTCTGCATTATACAAACCCATTACCAACTAGAAAAGCACTCAGAGAGTGCAGACCTCCACCAAGCAGCTCAGTTCCGGCAGTGGCTTTTCCACAAACCCTGTAAAACAATGAATTCTGGATCACCAGATCCAGGATAGTGCCAGGATCCAGACCAAACTCAGCACATATATGGAGGTTGTTCTCCTGTATGAACACAACAGATTTTGGGAACACCACTTAAAATTTTGATTATATATGAATTATTGAATGTCATCAATGGGATTTCCCATTATGAAGTTCAGATTTTTTTAGGACATCAATCTGGATCAGATCCAGAAGAAATTTACCTTGATGATAGCGACATGGACCCCATACTATCCTGTAAAATTGAAAGCAAATTTGTTAAATAATGGCAGAGACATGATTTTTTAAAGTTCCGCCCAATGTTTATTTTTTGGAAATTTGGGATGTTTTTGCATTCAGACAAATACAGTATACATATTATCACCAACATCTAATCATTTCTAAGTTGGGCCATTACCAAGATCTCCTGAAATTTTCAGAAAATTCAGCAGTTTTTGCGTAATCTTGCTAACAAACAAACAAACAGATGAACAACCAAACAAACATACGCCCACAAAAACATAACCTCCTTAGCAGAGGTAATGACGGTAGACTGGATCACCTGTGTATGTGGAGGTATTTTACACATTAAAAGGTGTGCTCACAGAGCATGAAGGATTATCACATGGTGTCTGAAAGCCCTCATGGGTATTCTTCTTTAGCCTTTTAAACAGAGCCAACATCCTACAAGTCCATGTAATTCACATATGTAGATCTGAATGCAGCCACAGTCCAGTGGCTTGATGAGCAGACAGAAGCAGAACAGCAGAGACAGAGTGTGTCAACATCACTTTTGTCACCACACGACCCCAGCAGGTCTCTGAAGTGTCAACATCACAGCCGACCACAGAAACACTCTCTTTATCTGTTCCATATGTGCGTGGAGCCTCTGCACTCTTCCATATGCTCAGCTCTGTCCCTATTGAACCATTCTGACTGTGGACACACATCTCACACTTCATTGGCCTGATAATGATTTAGTGCTCCCATCCTTTGACACCCAGTGAAGTGGGTGACACTTCCGCCGCCACCTAAAAACACGACAAGAAGTGGAAACCAATCAATCAGCAGAGTGAGTCGGGAAGCGGAAGTGAATAATGAAAGGGAGAGGGAGGGGCAGGTTTACGGCTTTATGACATTCCTGTGTAGATGGAGGTGGGGGTCTGCTGGGATGGAGTGGTCTCTGATGTTCCACAGTGGTCTCAGAACCCCATTTTCATTACTGGACTGGCTCATAAAAGGGCACCCAGAGCACCTGACTGCCGGTTCAGCCAGTGATGCCCCCCCTTCTGCCTCCTTGCTTACTGCCTGCCTCCTCCGTGCCGCCTGCCCTATAAAACATCTGGTGACACAAGACCTCAACTGTTTCAGCAAAGTCTGCCCACCGCCCTCATAAACAGTCTCTGGTTTAATGCAAGACAGAGGTGGCGGGACAGTCTGGGGCCAAACCAGACCCGATCCTGAGCTCACATACTGGAGACGGCGGTCAGGATGCTTTCTGGTCTGTGATGGATCACACCAGCTTTGTGGAAACTCAAACATAGCCTTGTTTCAATGAAGCTCTCAAGATGGAGTTAAAACACTACAAACATTTAAGATGGCCCTCCCTCTCACTCAACATGGTCCACACATTAATTTAAAATGTTATTGAAGTGTAATAATAAAGGGGAAAAAATATTTTAAAAAATGTGGTTAATATATTAACATCTTTGGTTGTTGATATATTTAGTTTGATAAATGAAGATTGGCAGATTAACTTGTTTCTTTAAAGATCTTGTACACATAACTAAATGTATTTTCATTAATAAAAAACCTATATCAAGTATTTTAGAGTAACAATAAATATAACATCTATTGTACATCTTATTTCTAACACATCATAATATTTGCTTTGTCTCATTGGCAGATACTTAATGGTGCAGAGTGTAGAAATTGGCATTTTAGCGACATCTAGCGTTCCGATTTTGGAATGAGCCCGTCCGTCACTAAAACATCACATCACTAAGCCACGAGAGCCGATGACGACCGAAAAGGATCGTGAACAGGGCAACATTTACAACAGTTACGAGGTGAGGGTTTTTTTCATTCATATTTGTAGCTATTATTTTTATAGATTATAGGTCAGTTAAGATGATAAGTGATGATAGGTTTTGGAAACTTTTAGTAACACAAGCAAACATTAGCGAATTAATGCTAAAAAAAAAAAAAAAAATTGCTCTTTTTGTCCCCAAAACCCACCAGTAGACAACATGGCGGATCGTTATGTCAGCCCCTGGGGTACATAAATATAAAAGCTTTTTCTAACTTCATAAAAAAAAACGAAAGTTTTCTGGGGATGATTGTTCACCTATTTCGATGGACTTTACATACAAATAGAAACATTATATCCTATATTCATCGTTTCTGTTCTGCAAAATGCTGCCAACTTCTACACACTGCATCTTTAAATTATTTCAAGAGATTCAGGCTTACATTTTTCTTTTATTTACTGTAATAAAATGTGTAGCTTGACATGTGAGGCACATTAGGCTTGTAGTGATACCAGAGAGATTTTTAGACCTGAAATTGAACAAACAAACATCCTTAGGTCTGAGTTGTAGTGTACTATATAATCACAGCAACTCAGCGGCCAGACAGAAGAATCATTACAATGATTAACTGTGTTAATTCACTGTACAAACCTGTGATATGAAATTTAACAATCTAGACAATCACTTCTGTGGTGTGTATGCTTTGTAAAAAGAGCCAAAAATCATCATTTTTCCCTGAGCCCTGTGAATCACCTCATGCTGACACATTTCATTCACTGCAAAGTAGCAAGAGGACAAACTCTTCTCCAAAATGTATGTAGATGTAAAATGTCTTTACAATTATATAACGAGAAGGTTCAAGAGAAAATTTCATTTCCTTTGAGTAAATGTTTCACATTTTTGAGTTTGAGTTTGAGCAAAGGTTTTTTATTGGATTAAATGGTGAATTTTTGGTTTAAACAAAATTATATCTTGCTTATGAATAATCATTGAAATAGTTAAAGAAATAGTAGAATAAAATAAAATGCAGAAAGTTCACTGCCCTGCAAAAATCTGGTCTTAGCAAGTTAATTTCAAGTAAAAACTATCCACAATACTCACTAAAATCTCATTTTAATTTGAAGAGTCCAGAATGATATCTTATTACAAAGAATTAAAAACAAAAATAAAGCACTGAATAACTTGTAGATATGATAAAACATCTGCCAATAGAACAAGCAAAATTTTAGTTCTTGAGAGTCTCAAAATCTGGTATAGAAACTAGCACATTGTCCTTCCAAGACATTGTAAAATTTGTCTTGCCACAACGGCAAATATTTTCACTCATTACAAGCAATTCATGGTATAATTCCTTTTTTTGCTTTTAAGTAATGAAATAAGATATATATCTGGTCATGTCAGGCAATTTTGGCTCACAATAAATCATGTGATATTTTTAGAATTGAAATTGAATGAACAAACTCCCTCAGATCTGAGTTTTTGGAGTGTGTAATTTTAAATGCATTAAAAAAAAGTTGTAATGTAAAATATAGGGATGATACTGTAAATGTAAAAAACAGTGAGGATGCTGTTTTTAAAATACAGTAATTATTCTGTTTATTGTAACACAGTAATGGTACACTGAATAAATGTACAGTAATAAAACCATTATAGCAAATACAGTAATAATGCTGAAAATTTAAGTAGAATTATCAACTTCAAAGACATTTGCAGTAACTTACTGGCATCTTGTTGTCAGTAAGTTACTGTAAAATTTAGAACAACCTTTTAACAGTGCAGAGATTAAAACCCATGTGTCAACAGCAATGCAGGCAGAGGAAAAAGGAGTGTTTGTCCCAAGACACTCACAGTCAGAATATGCTGCTCCCCAAGGCTGACACAAAGGACATTTTGTCTACAGTTTCATTTATTTTTGGTCAGTTTTGTCAGCAAAAATGCCATTTAGTCAATTTTCATTTTGTCCATAAACTATGTTTTTATCTTGGTTTAAGTCAAAACACTTTTTTTTGTTAATGTGTCAGTTTTGCTTAACAGTCTCAGTGAGCGGAGCTGAAACCTGTCTCTCTACTCCTCAATGCTTGTTATTGTTGTGATGGAAAGCTCCCAAAAAACAAGAGTAATAATCAACTCCAGGCCACTGAAGTTTACAGTAAATCAGAAAAATCAGCACACAAATAATACATCAAACACATGGTGGAAACACACACACACACATACAGGTTTATTACAACCGGCACTTCTTAACAGCCTGCTTGATTGGTCCAGAAAGAGCTGAGACCTTTACAGGTAACTCAGCAGGAGGCTCCGGCCCTCGATTAGCCTGCCGCTCCTCTTAAAACACGCTGCCATCCATTGTCAGGCTAAGCAGTCACTCACATCAAACAGAATGTAATGCAGAAAAAATGCTGCAGCTTATGAGGGGAAAGGGCTGAACTCAAAGAGAGATGTCTGTCCATATTTAATTTAAGACAGGCTGCTGTCAGGGAGGCTGGGACTGCACGGATCAAAGGCCAGTAGCGTGCTGCTGCAGCTCCTAGCCACTTAGCACCTTTTCACTGCCTTTGATCTGATAATTAAGAGGCTACTCCAAGAGCAGGTGGCACTGATAAGTGTACCGCTAAACCAACAGTGGAGTGCGTACGCCGCCAAAGTCCGGTTTTGTTACTGTGGATGCACAACAGCACTCAGATAGAAAAAGAGTCCGGCTCAGAAAATAAAGCTAAAACACAAGCTGGCTACGTGCAAACAGTACATCCACTCCAGTAAATGATGAGGCAAAGATGAAAGTCATAATAGTCCGAGCCTGATGGAGGATGTTGACTGCTGAGAGCATGAAGAGGAAACAGAAAACAGGGACAGACAGAGTGGATTGTGGGAGTATGGGAGGGGGCGTGGGGGCATATTTAGGTGCCCTGTCCATTACTGGATGTGTGGGGTGATGGGGGGCTCCGGAGGCAGATGTGAAGAGAAAGATCCCTGTTGTTTTGTTGGCCATGAAGGAAAAGGAAGCAGAGGTGTGCACACCGTGTCATTACAGTGGCTTTGAAGATGTCTTCGATCGAGAGAAGAGGCTCCGTATTAAAACACAGCTACGGGAAGTCTTAGATTACCTACAGTAAGGGGGTGGAGGGGGGGCACAGTGCATGCTTGGACAGAATTTGGGAAGTCCCTTTAAAGCAGTGTATTATAAGATCGCCCGTATTTAAGCTTTAATTTACAAAACTGGTGTAGAAACCAGTGCAGATGTTGGTGGAGCATGTTACCAAGTCAAGGCTTTCAGACTGCTTCCTGAACTTTCTATTGGAGCTCTTTATCCAGCTGAAATTTATGAAGATGAAGCTGTGACAGCAGGGAGACACAGCTACAGTGTAGCACACCCATGCACCAAGGATAAAAACAATCCTGGTCCAGAGCTGGCACATGTGCTAACCACATGCATCTAGCATGTTTGAGCTGGTACACCAGCTCCCATGTGTGATTTCTGAAACGTACGTAGTTGGCCAATCTCAGCATACATGACCCTAAATATTCATGGTTAAGCCTGAAATATTATAGTATAGTATATTGATAAAATGAAGAGTCTGTTAATGGACACTGGAAATCAGCATTTGTTTGGTGTAGTATTACTTTTGTTGATTAATTATTTCCGTCATAGTTTTCGTCAACAACCATTTATCCCTGACGAAAACTAAACAGTAACTAATAAAAACAAGTGCACGTGGACAAAAACTAAAACTAAATTAATTGACATTTTCATCAAATAAAATCTAGACTAAAATGATCGACAGAAACTTAATCCAATCAGACCAAATTTGGTCATGTAGGAAGTAGGAACAAGTTAGGAATATATACAATCACAGCTACTTTGGTTGTGTGGAAAGGTTGGATGAATTAAGAGGGACATCCAATCACAACTGCCTTAGCTTGGTGGTGGTGGGATAAGTTGTGGAGCGATCCAATCAGAGCTACTCTCTTTATGAATTGATATATTCATGTAGAGCAGGTTCACTGTTTGTTGTCAGTTCTGGTATTGTAACTGAGATGCTCTGCCAGGTAGCCTAAATAAAGGTGACTGCATTTCACACAAAAGTTAAGTTTCTTTCTCTTAATTTATACATTCAAACTTTACTAGCATTCAATAAAGGGTTATTAGATGTTTCATTTCATCCAAGTGTAAAACATGACTTCAGAAATTAAGGAAACATAAAAAATGCCTTACACTTTACACTTCATATTTTAGTCGACTAAATTTACAGTAGGTTTTGTTAACTAAAATGTTGTGAAATTTCATCAACTGAAACTAGACTATAATCAAAATAATTTAGATGACTAAATTATGACTAAAACTAAAAGATATTTTAGGCAACAGTCTAAAACTAAAACTAAATGAAAAAGCACTGTCAAAATTAGCATTGCTTTGGTGCATAGACTGTAACAAGAGTTGGATGAAGCCATGTGATGTCAGCCATCACATGACATCATAAAATTGTTGATTAAACACATTGGGGCATCAGTGGCACAGTCCAATAGTGGGCTTGGTCGTTAATTGGAAGGTTGCAAGTTCGACAGCTCCAGCTGTTATGGCGATGTGTCCTTGGGTGGGACACTTTACCCTATGTTTCTCTCACTGCTGCGTCAGTGGCGTGTAAATTGGTGTAAAAGGGTGTGAATGTGTTAGCTGATACTGATGGACAACTGATATAGAAACTCCAACCATCAGTGAGTGAATGGATGTGAATGGGTAGATGTGACCTGGCCAGAGACTAGAAAAATGAGATATAAGCTCAAGTCTTTTTACCATTGTAATGGATACTGCCACACTCTACATGTCTTCTCAGCCGAACTATAGATCAACCTATTCACAGACTCTGCAGGCCCTGTTAAGGATTGAAGGCCATCTGAGCTCATCAGTGAGGATGTGTTAGCTAATACTTATGGACAACTTACACAGAAGCTCTGAACAATCAGTGAGTCAATGTGAGAACAAATGGGAGTGAATTTGTAGATGTGACCTGTGGTGTAAAGGAGCTTGCAGTTGTCAGAAAAACAAGTGCTATATAAGCTCAAGTCCATTGACCATTTACATCACTAAAACCTTCTTCACCATTTTGTCTTTTACAGCCAAAATGCATGCTGGTGTGTCTGCAGCCAGCACACTCCGAGGAGATCGATGGGCCGGAGTCATTGGGATTATGGCTTCTAGTTGAATCCATCACAGGAGAGGACAGGGAGGAACTCGATCCACCAAACGCCCTTTTGAAGTGGGTTTATGGGGGACGGTGTTGTGATGCGTCACGCCATGATAAATGAGGTAATGAGAGGCGAGATCGAGGAGAGCACATCAGCCACAGGTAGTGGACCTGCATCCTCAGATGGCTTCCATAAATCACTTCTGTGGCCTTTCCCCTCCTGACAGGGAAGCATCCAAACTGGGAAGAGGTGTGAGCGCTCACTCTCTCATTGTGGTCAAGAAAAAAGTAACAGAAAAGAGAAAGCTGCTCACAGCCCAGAGGAAACATTCACAGTTGGTAAGAGGAACATGCCTCTGCAAACTTTGAGGCTCTTCACACACACTTCCATTGTGCTCTAAGGAGAAAAAGACCAGCCTTTCTGCACTTTACGATTTTTTTTAAAGAACAATTGTGAAATTTGATGTATGGAAATATTATAATTATATATGCATTATTTAACTGTTGTTGTGATAATAAAACATCATAGAGTTGGCCAAATATATCTCCCATGATATCAGATACTTCATTAATCCCCAAGGGGAAATTCGGTGGTTTCAGTTGGTCTTATACACAGTATAGCAGTATGTATATCAAATAAAGACATTAAAATGGATCAGAGAATTCACAAAATGAGTAAAAAATTTGAATGAATAAGTAAGAACGTTTCAACATGCAGAATCTTTATGCTATATCAACTTCCTTTTGAAGGAAAATAAATTAATATCAAACTCCTTTGCCTTTGCCGCAATAACTGAATTATTCAGAGATTTTGATCCATATTGATTTGATAGCATTAAATAGTTGTTGCACATTCATAGCTGACACTTAATATTATTATTCTCCACTTTACCACACTCCAAAGGAGCTCTATTGGATTGGGCCATCACAAGAGGGGCCACACTGTGGTTACAAAAGGATGGACAGGGTCAGCAGCAATCTCCCCTGCTAACAATCATTTTGATTATGTTTATATACAGATGAGGTCTCTTTAATTTCTCCCTTTCCTTGACTGAGTCTTGGCTGGTCCATGACTGATCATGCTGGGATCTGCCCACTGCCATGACTACAATGAGATCCCCACAATGGTTAATGCTAATGCTACCCCAATAAGGACAAGCCCATTGGATGTGTTCTTGTGAGGGAAGCATCATCGAAAGGTGGATTTTGGGCTCTCTCATGGCAGGACGTTGGCTTGTAATTAGCTGGAAATTGGCAGGCATTCCACTGGAAGGGGAGCATTGAAGCGGCTGCATCTGTATGTTAAGGCTGGGGTTCATTTGAAGGGGACAGGCTGATGTCAGGGGCTGTCCACATGGATTCAGGCATAAATTTGAAAGTTTTTCATCAAATGGGAATTTTGTCTACACAGCTATGGCATTTTGGGTGCCTGAAAACACATATATATGAACACAGGCCCCAGAGTGGATAAATCCGATAATGTCTTAGCCCCACCTCTTCCTAAAACATAATGCTGGCAACAACAAGAACAATGGCGTAATACGGTGTCGCGTTTGTGCCGCAGAAGCTACTGAGCTAGTTTTGACTTTTAACAGCAAAATCTTCTACAACAAGAGCAACAAGAGAACAACATACACCAGTGTTTGTTCGCATTTCTCATGATGTATGAGCATGCTCTATGTCTTCTTCTCTGGTTTTGATGGATGTTTGTGGCAGTGTCACAGTGTCACTTACACACCTGGCAAATGTACAGTGTTTTTAGTGTTTTCATGTAGACAGACACATTTCTTGAAATGCTGACATTTTTACAAAAAACATTTTCAATATGAAAAAGTTTTCGTCTCTGTGTGGACAGGGCCTAAGTCATGGTCAGGAGCAGGAGGAAAAAGAAACCTACAAAAACGACTGACATGTAATTCATAAATAGGAATGCTCATCAGGCAGTCATCATTTATAGAACTTGGTGAATTAAGATTAGGATTGGATTGCATTCTTAATTCAGTCACGCAGGAATAAGGAGCGTCTCTATCTTCCAATATTTGTCTTGTTTTTTTACGACACCAAATCGGTCATCTGGGTACCACTGGTCTTAAGTATTTACTTTATGGTTGTATTAAGGGGAAGCCATGCAATCAGATAGATAGTTATTTACCATGAGTCAAGGCAAAAATTTGATGTCACAAGCAAAGCATACAACTTATCAGGGTCTCTCCATTTCAAAATCTTGGGCTTAATTACTGTGCCAGCACATCCCTGATATATATTTAAAGTGCTAAACAAGGTAAAAAAAAAAGTACTTTCCATTGCAGACTTTAAAAGACAACTAAAATCAGTGTTAAATGAAAATATTATAGTAGAATGTGAAGTCCTAGAATTCAAAACACAAGTTTCTTTACTCTGATGGGCAGACACAAAAGTTAGTGTCCTGCATTTGACTCTGTCATGAAACATGCAGATGTTTTGTATCTCTAAAAACACAGACATATTGTTCTCCCATTTCCCCTCCTATCATCTTTAAAATGATTGATCAGCTGAGCTCATTGCCTGGCTATTGTCATATGAGAAATAGGTCAGAGTTAGTGTTTATCATAAAGCAGATGATGAATTCCTTCCACACTCTGCAAATCAAGCTCCACAAACAAAGAAATCCACCTCGATGCCCCAACAGCTAGCAGCACATGGGTGAAAAAAGGTTTGGGGCAAAAAAGAGAAGGAGAGAAAAATAATTGGACTTCCCTCCCCCCCATCCATCCGTCTACCCCCCCTCCCACAGCACCGACATAATTAACACTGGCCTAGTGAGGAGGCCTGGAGAGAAAATCTGCTGTTTGGACAAAAAAATGACCAGTAACATATTGTCTCCTTTATATACATGCATGCAAACAGCACTAGCTTTGACCAATGTAATGAAGCCCTGTAAAGAAGCTGGCAAAGTCATTCATTCATAAAATCCCAATGTGTGACTATTACTCTAATTACAGAGCACGTCGGCCCCAATTAGCCCACTGCTTCTCCTCTGTTTCATTCTTGATTAACGGAGCCCTGGTAATTACAGGTTTCATGAGCGGGGGGGTTTTAAGGCATTAGCTGGCCCACACAGCAAGCTGTTAACTCCATCCCCGTCCTTCATTGAAACCTTCACACCGGCAAATCCATCCCAACCGCCTGGCTTTCAGCATCAAGGTGTTGTCTTTGTCCGCTGCATCCACTTTCGCCACTGCATGAGAGGGCCTGGGAACTCTTATGCTTCATAATGAAAAAGAAGAGGAAAGGGCGGAGGAATAAATGGCAAAAAAAGGAAAGAGACAGAAAATCACGGTGACAAGAGCAGGGCTAAGGCTGCGGCCGGCACAGGCAGCAGTGCCATGTGTTAATTACACATGTAAAGCCTATTATATCTAGAGAGGACACCTGCTGGCAGGGGAAATGAGGCCAGCGCCGACGCCTGCTGCATAGAGTCAAGCAAGCCCTCGCTCTGCCGGGGAGATGATAGCACTCTGATTACATTTTCATACGGTGCCGGGATTGGAGGGCGCACTTAACATTCAAACTGTTCTCCAGGGAGATTTCACAGGTTGAAATTGAAATGTTCCAGGTTGAAGGGTCATCACTTAGAGTGCTCAGCGGAAGCTGCCACCTCAGGTCAGCGCCGCAGTTTAAGGCAGATGAACATAGACAGGGATCAAGTGGTGTTTCTATGTCCTCACACACGTATACATTCTGGTAAATACTAGTGCCTACATCTGGATCACGTCGATGAAAACAGTCTTTGACCACATTTATCCACTTACCTGAACCCTGGACCTGATCTGTAGCTACTCTCCACTTTCCTAAGACCGACCTTTGCCCCACAGCTCTACCCACAAACTCCAGAGAAAGTGACTCTAAGATCCATTTATTTCTCTCAAAGCAGCGTGGAGAAAGACCGTATTGCTGCTCATATAATGCTCCCTCTTACCTAGAATATAATGTGTATTTGACTTATAAATAACTCATATAAACCATGTGTTGTCTGAGCATTCACAAATGAAACAATTTAACAGAATTCCACCCTTAACCCCTGAACTGTACTTTGCATGGACCAACCACTGAGAATGAGGATTTTACCTCTTCACAAAATAAAAAGCCTGAATTAAATCATAATGACCAGAATTTCTATTGTTACACATATGTTTAAGTTGGTTTCTTTCCTAAATTAGGGATTTGTTGTTATTATAGTTAGTATCATTTATGCAAACATGCTCCACATATTGATGGAATTGATTTTTTTTTTCTGTTTTTCTTTTCGCCAAATATGCCTGTGCAGGCAAAAGCTGAGGATTTTGGGTAGAAGAAGGCGTTTTTTGCAAGATACTACACATGTATGCAGAGTAAGCTTCATATTTAGACATGGATCTTCTTCCAATCTTTTAACCACTGCTTGTAGAGAAAATAATTTTACAAAACCAGAAATTGTAGAAATGTAAAGCAACAAAGTCAAATGAAGACAAGGGATAAACAAAGTGTGTGAACAGACTTTTCACCAATGCAAGTCATCCATTTTTATCGTGATACAAAAATGATTCTCTGGGCAACAACTTGGTATTTGCCAATATTACAAAACCTACCATGATACAAAATCGACAAGAAAGGTTAAGAAGCCTACCATTGCAATGTTTATGATAAAAACATGAAGGTTTGGCTATTTAATTGCTGAATTGCTTCTATTTCCAATCAGAAAATAGAAAAATCCTCTTTTCATCATGACAAAGACTAAAATTTTCATTAGCTTAAAATTACTGTTAAAGTGTTTACATTCTAATGACTTAATGACTTTGATATAACATTTCATCATGAACATAGTTATAGGTATCTGTGTTGGAACATAACTTCCAAACACAACACTTTAGGCACAAAACATTCGTTTTTAGAGGATCTTTGTTTTTTTTGTGCCCTCAAAATTTTAACATTAAGTTTTTACCTTTTCTGCTCCCTTTAAATTCATGCCTCTGCTCTTTTTTCCTATTTTTAAATTTCTTTTGAGAACATTTATACATTTGTTTACTGGAATAGTTATTTTTGTGTTACTCAAAATGAATATCATGTTTATCATTTGTAATCTATGTGACATTACAAGATTTCCTTTGAGATTATGTCTGTGACATGTATTTGATGCAGTAAAGATTTTGATTTATTCTCTGTACTCTTATTTTTAATAAGTAGGGGGTAAGGGCAGTGTTAATGTACACGGAGTGGCTTCATAAGAGGAGATGAATGTAAAGAGAGAACTACTGTCGACTGTGCAGCTCGTATTTTAGATAAACTGTGGCACACAGAAATAAACTGAGAGCCTCCAAGCCTGACAGCAGGCTGTTCACTTTCTGTTTACCCACAGAGTCAGATGCTTTAGGTTTAGCCAGGAAAAATCATTTTTTGTGTATGTTGAACTAACTGAAGTCATCCACAAATGGTGAAAAATGCAAACATGGTTGGCGTACAAAGATGAGCAATCCTCTCAGCTGTTTTCTCAAAGTCCTCACTATTGTTAACCTTGCATTGCAGCTGCACCCGCTTGATTCATTGTCTGTAATCAGGCTTTTCCGTTTTGCCAAACTCCAATCTTCAACGACTGTGAGAGGCCCAAAGCTGGACGGCTCAATCAGCGTCCCTAAGAGCAGGAAGAGGTGGGAGATACAAGTGAGACGACAGCAGGAAGTGACTGCTTGCACAGAGATTAGCATAGATGCTAACAGCTTCAGTGGCAGTTTTATCAGATCTGGACCAAATTTCTTTATTGAATGAAAAACAATAAAGCACTTACGACATGTTTTGGCAAG
The DNA here is from genome assembly GCA_037902135.1 of Cetoscarus ocellatus. Lineage (NCBI taxonomy): Eukaryota > Metazoa > Chordata > Actinopteri > Labriformes > Labridae > Cetoscarus > Cetoscarus ocellatus. The sequence continues at coordinate 286,179 of JBAMNC010001127.1, forward strand.
AATTTGTTTTACAAAGTGGCTCATGAAGCGCAGTGGCTCCCAACTTTTCCATTATCTGATTGACCTGTCATAAATGTGGTTGACAGAATGATCATCCAATCACCTGCCGGATATGCTTCTGAAAGGTTCTGCCCTCCCCAAACACTTTCTATGGGCTCCTTCCCGGATGGACCATTGAAACATATTCAATAGTCCATCTGGTGTGTAATTATCCTCTTATTTCCCATGCTGTTTGGCTCTAGCTGTTAGCATCAGCTTGAAAGTCACAGGGAACATCGTTGCTGGGTAGAAACGAGATGATCGTCCATTGAGAATCCCAAAATAAAGCTGTGTCCTCCAGATCAGTGGTTCTCAACTGGTCCGGCTTCGGGACCCTCCATCAGCCCCTTAATGACAAGCTGTGACCCAAATTAAGAAACTTTCAACTTCTCAAATTTATTTAATGAAAGATTTCACAGTTTGAGCCTGAGATAGTCCAGGATTTTAAATTTTTCCAACACAAAGAATAAGTTTGATGAGAAACCAAAATGACCAGCAGGTGGCGATGCTAGAGAGGAAAATCTTCAGTTTTTTACTAAGTAAGCTTTATTTTAATTACAACCTAAAATCGTTGAAAATCATTGCTCTAGATGATGGTTTAAATTGATGTCTTGACTTTCAGTCAATGCCATTGGAAAATTAATTAACCAATAGCAAATGGCATTAACACTAATGTTTTTTTACACCCCTACATTCAGACATGTTTCTTATACACACTTCGGTTTTACATTCATTCTCTGGGGGGGCAATGATGACATGTTCTCCGTCTTGCTGTGCCCTAGCTGGCACAGCCAAAGGAAGAAAAGGAGAAGATTTAGCCCCCGAAACAGCTTTTGACAATCCCTGCAGAGGGTGCTGCAATGAGGAGGCTCTACTACATCCTCTGATTGCATTTACAAAATTGTGGCTATCAAAAAAGTTGATTTTAAATCACATTGACCTTCAACTGTGGAAACCAAGAACTGCAGTTGATGAAACAGTCTGAGACTGTTATGACAGTCCACAACCAGAACATAGTTTCTAAAAGGAAGGGAAGTTAAAAAAAAAAAAAAAAAAAAAACTGAAGGTCTGATTTTCACCAGATACAGGGATGAAGAGAGTATTTAACCTTAATTTATGTGTGTGATTAGCGATAATTCACTCTGTTGTTTTATATTCTGTTGCTTGGTTACCATTTTGCATTTACTTGCTAAAAAATTAGACACTCCTCAAATATTATGTTGATTTTTTCAAATTTCATTATTATATTTTTTTTTTTCCATTTTTGTATATTAAAATTTGTGCAAACTGCTGCCATCACAGGCAGCACGGTGGTGCAGCAGGTAGTGCATGTGCCTCACAGCAAGAAGGTTGCTGGTTCAAACCCTGTGTCAGTCAGGGCCTCTCTGTGTGGAGTTTGCATGTTCTCCCTGTGTATGCAAGGATTCACCCTGTGTACTCCAGCTTCCTTTGACAGACCAAAAACATGATCGGTTAATTGGAGACTCACACTCACACTCTCCCTTAAGCATAAGTGTGAGCATGAGTGACTGTCAGTCCATGCAGCCAAAGGATTGGCTGGTGACCACTTCAGGGTGTGCCCAGCCTCTCTTACGATGTCAGCTGGGACAGGCTCCAGCCCCCACGAAGCCCTGGAAGGGAACTGGGGTATAGATAATGGATGGATGATTGTAAATGTACTTTCTTTTTTTCTGTTTTACCTTTTTAGTTTAACTTTCAGTTGTTCCTGCTGATGTGTCTTTCTTTCCTTCTTTTTATTTTATCTCAAACTTCAAAAAACAAACAGTCAAACAAACAACAAAAACAACCAAGTCAATGCAATATAATACATATGTACACCAAACAACTGTACATGTCCATCAAACAAATATTAACATGTGAGTACATACACATGTATGTCATCACAATAACCAGTTTTAAAAAGGAACAGAATGAAGTCAAATAACCTTTGCCTCTACACTGATCCTAGATTAGGTATGTACTGCAGCTTGTGCCTGCACTGTGTCAATTCTGGACAACATGCACAATACAGACAGACTCAGGGGCTTGTGCCACCCATGCCCATGTCAACATAATTAATTAACAAGTGTACCTCTGGCCTAAGGAGGATCCAGTGCTCCAAGCAGGCAACCCAGTCTTAAATCAGACCTGTGACTCCTTTTCTGCATGTCATGGCCCACACTTTCTTCCCAATTCACTACCTGCTCACTGTACTGTCTCTAAATCACAAACTGTGATAACAGGAGCCATCTGCTGATGAAGAGGAGCAAAAAAAGTTACCTCTCAGTGTGCTCTGTAAAAGAGGGCAATGCAAAAGAGTTTGAAACACTTGGCTGGCCTGTGTTCACTTAACTGTTGCTGTTTTAGGGTTTATAGACAAAATCTATTTGTAGTTCCACTTTTTGACTCTTAAAGTATAACATAAGTCAAAAACTTTCTAAAATGTAATAAATATGCGATATATTATTCAGAAATGCTAAAACAATTGACCGTATCCCACACAAATGATGCCTCCTCCTACCTGCTCTCCTTGACTGAGCGCCTACAGCCATAAACTCTGGACAAAATAGCTGAAATCTCTATAAAGTCCTAGAAGGTTAGCTGTAGATTAACATGATGGGCGGATGGATCCTGCATCAATATGTCAATACTCAGACACTCCTCTGATACACTGTTATCTCCTTTAAAAAGAAAATGGATGTTTACATTTTAGGCTGGATGGTTTTCCAAATGTTAAAGCTCTCCAGACAGATAATTGTAAAACTGTGAAAACCTGCAGATACAAGAGCTGGATGATCAACTTTGCCAAAAAGAAAAGGATGTTTTTGCTCAGTAACATGCAGTGATGGGACATTTTAGGCCAGTAGTTAGCCTTCTTCACAGGCCACCGTGTCCACATAACAAGTTTAAAACAGCACACCCTGTTTCACTAGATGATATCCTTTCCCGCATCTCTGTAATACACTGTGATTGTAATCTGTATTTAAGGTCAGATGTAGAAAAACTTTCCACCTCAGAGTGTTGAAAGCGTACCCTGCCTTGATTCTCCTGTTGTGTGAATGATAATGTCCGTCTTTCTTCACACGCCTTGTTCACTCACACAGGCTCATCTGAACGATTGGCCAGGTTAGCCTCATGTGTGATGCTCTCAACAGATTCACTGGTTAGGGATCCTCCTTCCTGTAAATTTAGCTACTGAAAATGCTAGAGCAGTGGTGCAGTTTGGAACAAAAACCTACGGTGAGGTGTGTTATTAATACTATGGCCCTCGCTTATGGCACAGCCTACCTAAAGAACTGAGGGCTGCACCTACTGTTAATGTTTTTAAAAACAAACTCAAGACCTAACTCTTTAGTCTGGCTTTTACCTAATTTACCTTTTAGTCTGTGTAGATTCTCATTCATCCAGGTCATGGTCATCCTGAAGATTCAAAAACAAGGCAACTGGACTGTGTAGAGTTTGTTGGGAAGACGTTTCACTTCTCATCCAAGAAGCTTCTTCAGTTCCAAATGGCTGGTGATGGAAGCAGATATTTATCTTGCTAGAGGAGAAAACAACAACAAAAGAAGGGAGGAGTTGGAGAACGACTCAAAACGACTCAAATACCTGCTTCCATCACCAGCCATTTGGAACTGAAGAAGCTTCTTGGATGAGAAGTGAACGTCTTCCCAACAAACTCTACACAGTCCAGTTGCCTTGTTTTTGAATCTTCAGGATTACCTTTTAGTGTTTTATTCTTATTACAGCACCCTTTTATTATTTTATTTTTACATCATTTCAATTTATTATTATTTTTATTTTATTTTTTGATATATTTAATTTTACGCTTTAACCTAACCTCCGTGTTTACTCATTTTAAACCTTTAAGATGGTGTTTCCTCAGTGCGTACTGGGTACAACAATGTCCTGTTCTACTATTGTCGTGTATTACCTCTGCCAAGGAGGTTATGTTTTTGCCAGGGTCTGTCTGTTTGTTTGTCTGTTTGTCTGTAACCAAGATTATGCAAAAAACTACTGGATGGCTTCACTTGAAAATTTTACCAGAGATGTGGTTTGGTCCAAGGAAGAAGCCATTACATTTTGGTGCTGATCTGATCCAGACTGACGTCACATAAAAAAATTGAAGTTTATAATGGCAAATCCCATTCATTTACGGCATTACAGGAATTGTTAGTTTCTTTGTCAACTAATGTCAACGTTTTTCAAGCCTATGTCTGTACATTTCCCAGCTTCCCTTGCAAAGCCAGCGGAGGAGTTCTGCTAACACAATGGCTAACAATCGCCTGAATCAGCACGTCTTTCCCGACTTTGTAACTAGAACCCTGATAATGTAGCATTCTCCACATGGACAGACATGACCAGAGACTCGGCTGTCCATGTGGAGCGGAAAAGCCACTGCTGTAATCGAGCTGCTTGGTGGAGGTCTGTGCTCTCGGAGTACTTTTCTAGTTTATGATGCATTTTACCGATACTGTGTATCCTTGTATTGGGTGGGTTGGGGGGTTAGGTGGAGTGGGTTTGGGTCATACTTCCTTTTATTTTAATTTATCTGTCTGTTTGTACAGCACTTTGTGCTACATTTTTTTGTATGAAAGTGCTATATAAAAAAAAAGTTTGATTGATTGATTGTAGAGGACATTTACACTGGGGGGCTGGAGCCTATCCCAGCTAACATTGGACGAGAGGGAGGAAACACCCTGAACTGGTCACCAGCCAATCACTGAGCCACATAGAGAGACAGGCAACCATTCACTTTCACGCTCATACCAAAGGGAAACTTGGAGTCACCAATCAACCTAATGAGCATGTTTTTGGTCTGTGGGAGGAGTGCCCGAAGAGAACCCACACATGCGCTGGAAGAACATGCGAACTCCGCACAGAAAGGCCCTGCCTTTTCCTGTGAGTCACGTGCACTACCTGCTGCGCCACTCTGTTGCCCTGTATTTTGATTTATTCATGTAAAAAACAAAATTAAATTAATTTGAAAAGATGTAAATAAATCTATGTGTATCTCCATATCATCTGTGACTCTTATAAATCCCCATTATAAAATGAAAAAAGTTCAGAGAGCGCTCAGTTTGATCAAGTAACAGAAGAAATCCAGAGCACTGAAATTTTCCCATCATGCCACAACTCTTCCTCATGCTCCACTTCTTCCAAAGCCTTGGTACGTTACAATGAGCCCTGGATTAAACTCTGAACCAAATGAGGCTTGCTCTTTGGAAGGAAATGATATGATCAACTTCACACCCATCAGGGGAGCTTGTGTACATCTTGCCTAGGGTCTCGCATCCTCATCCATATTCAAAAGCCTTTCACAGTTCATTATAAACTCACAAAATCTCTGCTCCTTCCTCTTCGAGATGGCCAAGTTACATTCATTAAAAAGGAGGAATACAAAGCCTCCCCAAATTATAACGATACAAATTCCTCTCGCAATTAGAATTTAACTATTCACCGTCTTACATCTAGGTCTCGCATCAAAAAACATCAAACAGCAGCCTGCCTAATGGATGTCTCTCTACATCGCACAATTAACACTCAAGGACAAACAATAAAGGAGTGGGAATCATAGCTGTCTGATCTTAAGGTTTTTTTAAAGTCTTTTTTTTTTGTCGTTCAAGGCCATTTGATATGCAGGTCTAAAAAGTAAACACCTTTGTTTCTTTTTATCAAGAGTTGTCCCCTGAGAGGAGATAACTGGGATCCAATCATACAGACCTGCTCAAGTGTTTGCTGAAGAAAAGGCTGGAGATCTGCACAGGGACAAATTAGCATCACTTCATCACACGCTATCAAAAAGACTTACTCAAAACAACATACATGCTGCAAGGAGACTTTTTCAGAGAGACACGAATGAAAGAAAAATGGTGAAAAAGAGACTGTTTTTGTTGACTGAAAGCTGCTTTGCTTTAGAGTTTATCTGTGACCAAGATCAGTATTGAATATGTCGCTAATGCAACAAGGTTGTGAGGTTTTGATGGAGAAAAGTGTGGTTAGAGCTGGGACTGGATAACCAAAAATAAGCTAAAAATCAGTTTTCTGGCTGGTTATGCTGTTTTAAAAGGGATACGCCAACATTTTTTTTTGTTTTCCTGTCTTGCCTCAGTCACAAATCCATGACAAGCAGATAGACACCATTCTGTTGACTGTGCGTGCAGTAACAAGAAAGAGACAGGCGGAGTTCACCCATGCTAATTAGCTTAGCTTTGGGTAGCGTTAGCCTGCCTCTGCCTACAGTCATCAGATAAACTTTCAGCAACTCTTAAAAGTCCTGTGTGCTACTCGTAAACAGAGGCTTTGTTTTATTGACCAACTTACAAGCATGTCTGTGGTGGTTTGCGCATGGGCCTTCGGTTTAGTTTCATATGTATATCTTTTGAAAATTATATAAAGTGCTAATCTTTGACTATAAATACATGACATAACATAATGTGGTGAAATAAAAACAACAAGCACACAGGACTGTTTAGAGTTGCTAAAGAGTTTTATCTGATGACTGTAGGGAGAGGCAGGCTAATGCATTGACTTCCAGTGTTTGAGCTAAGCTAATTAGCGATAGATGAGCTCTGCCCGTCTCTTCCTTGTTACTGCACACATAGTCGAAGGAATGTTGTCTATCTGCTTGTCATGGACTCAGGAGTGAAGCAAGACACGAAAAAAAAAACAAATGTTGGCGTATCCCTTTAAGCATGCTTCTCATGTTCAGAGGTAAAGCCCACGAAGCAACAACCACAGACTGAGCTCCAGCCTCTCAGTTCATTGTTTGTTTTTTTTTATCCCAATCTGTTTTTCTCTTTCTATCACCCCTTCATGGGAGATGGTGGTTTGGACAATTTTAAGGACAACTTCTCCATACATGGTGAAGCATGGTTTAGCTTTGTTAGAGAAGATTACTTGGTGATATGGAGAACCATGAGGAGAAGTTGCTGTGTTTTCTCATGGATGATGGTTTTTATGGCTGCTAAAAGATGAGCCAAAGGTCAGTATGATAAGCCTGCAAGGACAAGGCTAGTGATTGAATTATGTGTTGTTTATGAGAATATATTCTCAAAAAATTCAATGTCCATAGCCTTTTGACCCCCTGACACAGCACTCACTCCTCAGTTTGCCATCTTGTTGTCATCATTGTATTTTTTAATTTTGTGACATGCACGGCCAGTCAATATTCCACAGCGTGGCACACATGTAAAGGAGTGTGTCTGGATGTGTGATGTCAAGCTCGCCATGCAGACAGACAATGTTGCGAATACACCAAGCATTGAACAAGCCTAACAGGGGCCCTAGAAAATTACATAAACCACTTGGGGCATAAGAAAATGTTTATACACCATTCATTTTTTGTACAACTTATCAGGGGGCTGGAGGGGTGTGGAGCCACATAGAGACACAGACAGCCAGTCATGCTCACACTCATGCTTAAGGATAATTTGGAGGCACCAGTCAACCTAATGAGCATGTTTTTGGTCTGTGGGAGGAAGTCGGAGTGCCCGGAGAGAACCCACGCATGCATGGGAAGAACATGCAAACTTCACACAGAGAGGCTCCGCCCAACCCGGGGATCGAACCGGCGACCTTCTTGCTGTGAGACACATGCAGTACGTGCTGCACCACCATGCCACCCTAGGATAATCTTATTAAACACAAGATAATCTGGCGTTTGCCGTCCTTGGTCAGGAAGGGGGAAAGTAGGGAGAAAAACAGCCCAATAATCTTTATGTGTGCAGCAAGGACTAAAATAAATAAAAGTCCTTGACCTGGGCTGTTTGTGTTTGTTCTAACACAAAACTTTTACGTCAAGCAAATATGTATGTATACTTCCAATTAGAAGACCTGTGAATTATTTCGTTGTCACAGTTTTCTTTTGGTTATGATCAACGTTGTTATTGTCTAATTTTTCTAATGAACTGGACTGAATTATGCTGTTAGATTTTAATTGATGACCCTTTCTTTTGCATTCAGTAAAAGGCGAACTGAATGTGACAAAAAGACTGCATACTGCTGTGTGTGTTCACATATCAGCTGCAGTTTGGGTGTGTAGATGATTGTATCTGTGGTTGTTAGATCAGACCAGATGATGATCTGGTTGACTGGTGTTAGCAGAGCTGATCTCACAGTTCCCGGGCGGAGAGAGCTGAACACCAATCGTCTCTCCCGCTGCTTCTCAGACCAAGCTGGCTGTTTTCTAATGAGACATGTGGACAGGGAGCTGTCACGCTGACAGGGGTGCCTGACACATGAAAATGAGACCCTGATCCACATGCTGGGACTGAGAAGGAAGACTGGGAGGGACCAGGAGGGTGAAGGAGTGAAAAGGGGGGAAGGATGGGGAGGAGGGTGGCCTACCAGCTGTCAGAGGACTGAGTGACAGGTCAAGGAAGGTGGCTGAGCAGCAAAACTAAACCAGGGGCCTTTGAGTGACAAGAGACGAAAGGCACGTCTTTGGATCCACAGCAGTGGCTGCAAACTCTCCTGTCTGCCTCGTCTCTGTCATCTGACAGGCCTACAAGGACCAGTCGTGTTCCACTCACAGACTGCACCACCAGCCAAGAGATTCAGCAGAACATCCCTTATTGATCTGCATTTAGAGGCTCTGAATCTCTCTTCACTTTAAACAACATTCAAAGCACTCCTCAAGATTTCTCTCCTGCAAACCCCTCCTTAAATCACTCAGTTTTGATTTCATCCTGTGTGATAAATACATCCTCAGTGACGTTTACCTTCTAAATGTTACAAAGCATATCTGGTTATTCCTCCAAGATGCCCTGCAGACATGCCTTTCTGAGTGATGACTGTGGGATTATCTCTCCATTACAGTGATTCTATCTGACAAGGCATTCTGTCACATCTCAAACGGCTGCTTCCCTTGAAGAGCCAGGTGCTCTCTCTGTGCCGCTCACATCCGCAGATTGCGGAGATTTGAGACAGCCCCACGTTACGTTTCATCTGCAGGGGAGAAAGTGAGCACTCGGGCTCGGCGACACTCCCATCCTTCAAGGTGTTCTTGTTCCATCTGCCGGAGGGTCCGGCGGGAATACTTCTCTCTGAGCTCCTTCCTCAGTCCCAGTGAGCAGCCTTTCATGTCAGACAGGATACCAGACAGGAATCCCAGCTAGCACTCGGCTTCACTTAAGACTTACATGTTGACAGAGAGAGAGAGGTGTGTTCTCTTATCTCTGAATGGTTCTGTTTTTTCTTAGATAGCCCAGACTCAGATGCCAAACTCAAAACATATGCAGCATGGTAAAGAACAGATCAAGAGGTATGTACAGTACAGCGGTTCAGCTGTAGGAAAAAGCTGTCATATTGATCTGTTGTTGAGCTTTGTGAAATCAGAAAATGCACATTTCTTTGTGCTTTGTACCTTGTTTACCAAGTTATTTTTTGGATGTATGTGTCAACAAAACTGAACTATTTTATTTAAATACAATGCAGGACTGCACATTATTTTAGGTATGAATTAAAAAGTAACCCACGTGCAATTTAGGAGCCAACATTTGGCCTTAACTTGTTTATATACTCTTTCTTTAATGTTAGGCTAAAAACAATCCTTTTTGACAAAGCTTTCAGTTAAGGTCGGCTCAGGCCTGGACCAGCTCATAGTAAAGCTGCAATAGGCTTAGACTGCCGGGATTTGGCACACTGAGCTCCTCTCTCTCTCCATCCTCTCTCTATAAATCTCTTTGCCCCTTTTTAGTGTACTCTTCTCTTGTTCTCGCCTTGTAGGCTGCTTGGGATCGTTGGTACGGGCGGCCTGCTGTGGACTTACAGAGCTTCAGTAACTACAATTACAAATATTTGGCCATTCTTCAGCCCCTTTCCATTATCATTACAGTCCCTGATATTACGTTAGAGAAATCAACATAATTAAATACATGGCAGTTCCTGCAAACAGCACACATATATTGGTGTGGCTGTGACAATCATGAATGACCTGCTGCTGTGAATGTGCTCGACTCCAAGTGCTTTATCCTGCATCAACCATCAACAGAAATGACATCAAGTTCAGTTAGATGCTGCTATATTAATCAACATCAGTCTCCTCCACCTTACAGTCATTATAGATGTTAAGGTTAGTATTAGATTGATCTCTCTATCCATGGTTTTTATTCATAATACCTCCATAATAAATACCTTTAAAATTGTACAGACATGAGGACCCTCTTGAAAACCAGATGCAACATCTCAAGGGGGCTAACCTAGTAAATATCTATGTACAGCAGAGACAAATATGATTTGGACAGATAATGGGTTTGTCGCTATCATAAATTCTTATTTGTAGTTTTTTTGTCTTTGCCTGCATGACACATCTCTGTATATATATATATATATATATATATATATATATATATATATATATATATATATATATATATATATATGTATATATATATATGTATATATATATATATATGTATATATATATATATATATATATATATATATATATATATATATATATTAGATTAATCACAGGGTTGCTGTGGATTAAATTAGATTAATCATGATTACATATTTATTTATCTATATAAATCGCCTGTGGGTGGTTTGTTGCAACCTGGATGATGTGTTAGCTGAAGTGCTAGCAGATCTGAAACATGCTTCTCGTCAATGTGGTACTTTAAGCTGGAAGTGCTTTGGTAAAAAGAAAACTCCTTCCTACAGAGTGTGCATATGCCTGTATGTCGGTCCACAGTTCTGTCTTGTGTTTTTTTGGTATTCAAATTTCCCACTGAGAGCCAGGGCCACTGTGCTGCTTAACGTCTTCCAAGTGGAGTTGGTTGGTTCTGCCGGATCAATTGCCCATTTGCGCATGTGCAGCAGCATGTGCTACGGTAAGTCTACTGGAACAAACTGCCTGAAGCGGGTTGCTAAAGACATTAAAGAGATTTTAATTACACTGAAATTTTTCATCAGTTTACACACACAAATACACACTGGTGTGGGAATTTGTACAGCCATGTGTCATTAAATGAACTATAGTTTTGTTTATATTTTACTCTTTCAGTACTTTAAATTCGTTAATGTCTGTAGAAACATTATTATAAAACTTTGGAGAGTCTTGCAGTTGACAAAATAAACATGTGAGAACACAGATTAAAACATACCTTCTTCAGCATGTTCATCAGTCAATCTTTATTTGTATAGCGTCAATTCATTACAAGTGTTATCTCAAGGTACTTTGCAATAAAGCAGGCTGAAGCCATACTCTTTATTTTATAGATACACATATGCACATATATAAATACATCCAAACCAAATATGAACCAATCATGACCACTCTATGGTCCCACCAGAGTTTGTGTGAGCTTTCACACCAGCCTTAATGAATAGAGCTCTCCACAAAATTAAATCAGAGTTCATTTGGTCCGAACAAAATGTGGTAGGTGTGAAAGCACCCCAAGACTCCTACAGGTGCACTGCGCTGTAGGTTGACCCAGTGCTGAGCTCATGCTGGATACATGTTGAGTTTGGATGTATGCATATGTATATACGTGGATATGTGTATTTTATATACTTTATGTATTAATAAATGAAGATTGTGGCTTTAGCCTGCTCTATTGTAAAGTGCCTTGAGACAATGCTTGGTATGATTTGGCACTATACAAATAAAGACTGATTTAGTGATTGATCACCAAAATTGAATGACTTCTTTGTTGTGCTGTGACCAGTTTACCCTGAAAATTTAATCAACAGTGGTTGAGACGTTTTGTAGTTATTTTATTCACAAATGGAAAGATAGACAGACAAAGAAATGGGGAAACAAATCTAGATCATAAGATCCTACCTAAAATTCCAAACCTTGTAAAAATACTCTCATGAGGAAGCAGGTGTTGATCTGACGGGCTTTGAAACAACAGGACATATGTGATCACTGTTGGATTCTGTGGGCCTCTAATAAAACCAATCGATATAAATTAGAGGGTTAAAATAGACTGCAAGGGGACTGTTTTCTGCATCACATGGCAATATGGTAGCAAAAAGGGACAGATTATGCCCTCTGTTGAAGCATATGAAACAGTACATGCTTGAAAGACGGATGAGATGGAAGATCTTGAAATTCAAACCATTTCAGGCCGGTGTCTTTTATACCTTGTGATTTCCGACAAAGCATGAACTCCCACAAAAACAGAGTGCGTGGCATGGATTTTTCCCCACTGTCCTCTGAAAATGGACTGACTGTGAAGAGTGAGAGCAGAGGTGGGGAGGGGGGTGAGATTGGGTCTGGTGAGTGCATAAAATGGGTGCAGAGTGCAAAAATGGCTCAGAAAAAAGAGAACATGTTAGAGGAACGAGGACAAAGACAGTCAGTGAGAGGTGCTCCTGAAAGACTGTAAACAAAATGGAGCAAGAATCAATACATCTGCTGCTTGGCCTAAGAGATGGATGTACACAAGAGGAACTCATGGATGCTCACCGATGTTAAAGAGGTGTGCAATTTACAGAGTGCATGTGTGTGTGTGTGTGTGTGTGGGTGTGTGTGTGTGTGTGTTTGGTGGGCAGGGAGAGGTGGCCTATGAGGCCTCACCTCTCCAGTGAAGTGGTAAATCAGCCATCAGCCATGTGACAGACTCAATGCCCCCCTGCTCTACCCAATGAGACATGACCCTCTCGGCCCCCTCCTGCCCCCTTCCCGCCCCCTCCTTGACGGAGCTTTGATATCCCTCCTCGCTCCACTGACCAACCGATGGGAGGGGGCGCACCCAGAGCATTCCTCTAAACCAGCCAAACGGAGCAGCTGAATATATCCCATCATGCAACAAAAGCCCAGAGGAGCTGCATCGGCCTTTGGAAGGGGAGAGGTGGGGGAAGCGGGGAGGGGGGAGGCGTAATGTTAACTCGCAGCTGAAACCGCTGCTGACCCGGCGGGAGCCAACAACTGCTTCCTGTCTGCTGGCATTAGCGTAGCCAGCAGTGAGGATAAGCTGATTGCACTTTGGGGCCACGGCACACTGACCCGGCTGCAGCCCACTGCTGGCCCCGGTGTCCAGCTGTAACCTTTACAGACACAACAGGACTGTCAACAACAACATGACGACAAAGACATGCAGGAGTATGAGTCACTTCAGCCCGGTATGGTGTTTGGTTATGAGGGGCTTGTTTTCAGTCTTCAAAAGAAAAGAACTGCAAGTGATCACTCAACCTGAAACTCCTTCTCTGCTCTTTGGCTCATTTTCTGTGAAGACCAAGCACAAAAACTTGTTTTCACTCTGTTCACTCTGTACATAACCTCGCGCAGCAGCTGGACCCCTCTGATTCATTGTCTGTTATCAGGCAGATCCATCTTGCCAAGCTCCAGACTACAACTGTAAGGGACGGCCCAATTGGAGTCCTTTAGAGCAGGAAGAGGAGCGAGCTACAAGAGAGACGACAGCAGGAAGTGACTACTCATACAGAGATTAGCATAGATGCTAAGTAAGCTTAAAGGAACACTCCAACATTTTTGTTGTTTTCGTGTCTTACCTCACTCCCGAGTCCATGACAAGCAGGTAGACAACATTCTTCTGACTGTGTGTCCAGTAACAAGGAAGAGATGGACAAAGATCTTCCACTGCTAGTTAGCTTAGCTCAAACACTGGGAGTATATGGGTTATGCTTTAGCCTGCCTCTGCCTACCTAAGTATTTCTTTCAAAAATTGCAGAAAGTGCTAATCTTAGTCAAAAAATAATGTAACATAACGTGGTCAATTAAAAAAAATACAAGTACACAGGACTATTTAGAGTTATCTGATCACTGTAGGCAGAGGCAGGCTAAAGCATTACCCATATGCTCCCAGTGTTTGAGCTAAGCTAACTAGCGGTGGGTGAACTTTGTCTGTCTCTTCCTTGTTACTGGATGCACAGTCAAAAAAAATGGTGTCTACCTGCTTGTCATGGACTCGGGAGTGAGGTAAGACACGAAAACAAATAAACAAATGTTGGAGTGTTCCTTTGGGTAGCGGTTGTATCAAATCTGGAGCACATTTTATTGTTAAATTAAAAACAAAAAAACAACACCACAAACTTCTCAATGGTACGAATATTTTCATTCCACCGCAACATTATTTGACAAACATTTGTTTGAGAAAGTTGTTAATGTTCTGTAGCACTGTAGCATCTGACTACTGCATTACCTGACTGGCCCATAATGAATGTGACTGACAGAGTGATCATTCATTAGCTGGCCAGATATGCTTCTGAAAGGTTCTGCCCTCCCCAAACACTTTCTGTGGGCTCTTTCCCAGATGGACTAGTGAAACGTATTGAACTGTCCATCTGGTGTGAAGGGAAACTGCGAAACCCCATAAATATTTGTTACATATGAGTTGTTCAGGTACTAAAAGTGTGGAAATCTTCACATTTTAAAGTAATTTCTCATCCTTTTAGATACAGAGGCACTTTCTAAGCTCTTTTACTATTGTGCACATCATTTAACCTGAAATTGAAGGTATGGGTGAAGACAATATCTAAGATGTGTATGTGTATGTAGGTCTGTAGGTGTATAATCTAAAATTAGTCACCTTACTTCCTTTATTGACTGTTTAAATCATTGTCATTTATGTACATATAATTTCTCCTTACCCATCCATTTAATGAACTTTTTTTTATGCTTTTGGTCCACCCTATTCCTCATCCACCAGCAATTCTATTGCCACTCCCTAATCAGTTTTCTATCATAGTGATTAAGCATTAGATCTTCTGTTACTAGAATGTCTCTTGCTTGTGTGCATTGTCTTTTCTGTTTTGTATTATTTTATTTTGTTTTGTTTTATCTTCTTCCCCCATTTAATTGTTTTAAACACTTTCTTGTCCATTTTACCACCCTTTTCTTGCCTTGCTTTGTAAATCTCACCTTGTCCCACCGATAAGGGGAATTCACTTGACGTCATCTCCTCTTCCGGGTTTACTGATAGCAAGGGATGCCCTGCTAAACTCCACTGAGTTTGGACCTCCAGGATCTCCAGATAAACAGCGTTCAATTTCAAAAAATATAGTGAAGATTAGGCAATAGGTTGTCTTACTAATGTTATCTGTGTTTTGAATTTCACTATTATGAAAATTTCTAGATTAGGTGGGAATGGAAGCTAAGCAATGCTAATCATGTTAGCATACCCCCTGTGTGTATGTAGCCTCACTTCGTTATGTATTTCCTTTTTATATCAATGTATAATCAATCACCATACCTCTAACTCTTGGTCAAAGAACTTGATATAATCTAATGTAATCCAACAAAAACTAAAATGTAAACTACTAGGCCCACTGGGTTTTATACTGTGTGTTGTTGTGGATGTGCAGTTTCTTAGTGAGCAATATCCAACCCATGCACATCTATTGTTATGTTAACATGGTTAACTGCTTTGAAACTGCCATGACCAGTGGTCATTATTAGCTGAAAAGGCTGATGAACATATAAATTATTTGGATATGTCCTTAGATTGGTTTAATAACACATTTCGACTTCTGTTTGGATTTCTTTTTATACCAGTATAGACTCAATATATAATATGGACAGTATAGACTAGAAATGTAAACAGCACGAGGTGCAGTCACACATTTAAGCTTAAATGATAACACAAAAAATCCTGGGGGCTTCTTTTTATTGTGGTCCTAAATATATAACAATGATTAGTTTGGATGATTCTATCACTATTCTATAATTCTACTATTCTATCAATATTCTATTATTCAAATAACTTCAACAGTTAAAGGAATTCTACTTTTAAAACCGACTCTCTGGCATCACCACTTGATCATCTGTAAATTAAAGAAATCGACAAAAATAAGTCTGTGATACACACAGGCAGACAACAGCAGCATCACTAGCATTGGTTTCTAACATTCCCAGCCAAATTTAGCTAATTTCTGAATGGTAAAGTATAAAAGACAGATAACATTATCAAGAAAAAAGATAGTAAAACATATAACAGTATCAATGTTAACTTTACTTTTCGAATTTAAATAACGTTTGTTGGATTCTGAAGCAGTGCATAGAATCTCCATGGAAGAAATCCAGCTGATACCCTGCTATGGCTAACTCGGAAGTAAACAGGAAGTTGAGTGACATAGTTGAGGAGCATAAGGGAAAAAAAAGTAATTTCTCATCCTTAGTGGCTGGCTTTATTGTATTTCCCAGTGCTGTTGTGGTACCGTTGTTGTTTTCTAAGTCAATAACTTTTAAAAGTTCTTTGATTGAAGTGTGGTCAGGTGTAACCAAGCTACACAGCAGAGAGCTCTGTCACAGCCAAAAAAGAAACTTTTGACAAACACGAGGGCATGTGGACACAGACAGTGCACCTCTGCATGACCACGGCTGTTCCCCCGGCCAAAATAGATATGGACTATGAAGTTGGTCATGATTTATTGTGTAAAAGTTAAAATAAACACTTTTAGTTTGAGGGGAATCAGAAAAAAAAAATGTTAAAAAGTGTTAATCATTGATGTGATGCACTTATATCAGGTTTAAAAATTAAGATTTTAATTTCATTCTTAGTTTATCATTCAGCCCTTCATATTACTCTAGCTCATCACAGACTGTCTGTAGTGATTTATTTAGATTATTATCAGGTTAAATGTGTGTCTGTCTGTTTCATTGTTTGTTCTGATGTCCATTTTCTCTCTGTTATTAAACTCCTCTGTTGTTGCGACGTTTCATTAAAGTCCACTGTGTTGCAGCGTCCAATCAGCGAGTGACATCCAGTACAGGGGCATGTCTGTCAGAAAACTAATTTTGCAAAGTCTGATCTGTTGCAGCCTTGCTCATCAGTGAAAGGACAATGGTCCTCAATCCTTGGTCTTTGGGCATGGGTCCTCTGAGCAATTCAAGCAACATGGCAGGGTCCTTAATATGGTGGATGGGTAACAACATCCACTTTGAGTGAAGACCCAAAAGACCCACACCCTTAAACGAATGACTTGGGATGCAGCCAGTGACTACAGTGTCTGTTTTTTAATGCCTTCAGTGTCCATGCTGCTGCTGAACACAGGGACAGGCGAGTGGGTGAAAGAAAGAAATAACAGCAAAAACACATAAGCTAACTATTAGCATTTGAGTCAGTAAACACCAGCTAGCTATTGCTCAATTGTGAACTTTAGAGCATAATGAAAGAAGCGGAGCACAACTCATGAGGAGAAGTTGATAACAGATTAGGGGAGACAGGGACAAGGTTAAATCGTGACCAAGGTATGCATTTCAGTTTTATTATTGGATATTTTTATTGTGTGTTAATTTAACAATGTGGGACTGGTTATCAGACTTTTTACCACAAAAACAGGGGTGGGTCACTGGTGGCTCAGGAGGGCACATGCTGACTCCTTCATTGTGGCTTCCCAGCGTTTTCCAGATATCAAAAATACGTATATACATAAATCCTATCAAATTCTGTCATGACACGAATACTAATAGTAATATTTCTCTGTAAGTAGAGTTGCAATTGTTTCTGTAAAACTCCCTTTAATGCATTTATTAATTTAGAAATTAATGTCTGTGAAACATACTTTAATAACCAGTAAATGCTTTTTTTTTTTTTTTAAAGATTTTTTGGGGGCATTTTTAGGTCTTTATTGACAGGAGAGACAGAGAGACGGTGGATGGGCTTGTGAAAGGGGGCAAGAGAGTAGGGGAAGACACAGGTCAGAGGCAGGACTCAAACCCAGACCAGAATCTTGTGTTTGGGAAATGTTGGTTACTTCCCACTCCACCAAACCAGCACCTCCAGTACATGGTTTCTTACTTCGATCAAAAAGTAACTTGCTTGGATTCAGCATTTAGCTCATTTTATATTGCTTATTGCTATAGCTATTCGTCTTTTGAGTTTGGATAGACATGGACATTAATACTGATGAGGCTTCTTATGGGAGCTACAACTATTGTCCCTTTTGTTAAATTATGAATGACTTTGATTGTCAGATCACAACGATTTGGCTCTCTGCCAATGAGCATGATGTTAATGTGGCCCTCTTGTTAACCGAAATTGCTAATTCCTGCACAAAAATATGACTTTGGCTGTAAAAGTGTTTCAGCATGCATATATTAGATGACAAGCATATTGAACCTGATTGATTTAGGACAATAAAAATATATATATATATATACATATATATATATATATATATATATGTATATATATATATATTAATATATATATATATACATATATATATATATATACACATATCGATTGTTTTAAAATGTTTTCAGTAAGTAAATAAATAAGTTAAAGTGATTATATAAGAGCAGAACTAAGACAATGCTGCACAATAAAGAAAAAAAAAAATTTAATAAGACAAATCAAATAGCTGAAAAAAAAAAAAAGATCATTTCATGAAACCCTAACCCTAGACAGGTAAACAGCTGTCATGTTGCTGTGGCTAAGCTTTCTTATTTCCTCCAAGGTGTAGCTTTAGTGTTGTGAAGCTTATTTTTAACTTAGCTCACCATTCAATGTATTTCACTTGTCCATCTGGGAAAGAGCCCATAGACAGTGTTTGAGGAGGGCAGAACCTTTCAGAAGCATATCCACAAGATGATTGGACTAATGTTTCGTCAGTCAGATAATATATTAGGTGGGATCTACAGCTGCAGTCTAAAGGACAGAACATGAGCTACTGGAAAATTAAACTCTTGGCAAACATAACAGAAGTGAAGTGAAAATATTATTACTATAGATATGTTTGTGTTACTATCTGTTTTTTTATTTAAAAAAGAATTGTGGTCCAGATCTGGTAAAATTAATCTCAATGGAAAAAAAGGAAAAAGTTTGCGATATGTCAAAAAAACTCTGACCGAGGCTGAGAGAGAGATTGATGCTGGTCATTACTGAGTTGTAAAATATGAAACACCAGAGTCTTCTTGCTCCTAGAATGAGTCAACCTCCACAGTTGCAAATGTCGGCAAGAATTCAATATATACTGTATATATTTAAGTTAATGCATGTATTTGAATTAAAGTTGAACAAAAAGTTTTCAACTGTTTCAGCAGAACATTTAATAAACAGGTTTTCCTGTAACCTTTGAATGTGTGGGAGTGCGGGAACTTAAAGGTGAGAGCCCTCACCACCTGTGGAGAGCTCAGACAAGATTGTGAAGATGTTAGTTCTTTTAAAAAATATATTATGCAACTAAAAAATGTACTTCAATTTGTCTCCTGCAACAACAGTCACTTAAAAGGTTATTATGTGTTTGTAAATGTTTAAATATTCTCAAAGATATAAACTAACTGTAAACTGCATAAGGGTTAAAACCACCTGGAAATCTTGAGGTCTGACTTTTACATCCAAAGCCCTCTTCATACATGCAACCCTGATATCTTCAGGATAATACCCACCAGCTCACTCAGGTAATTCACTAACATGGCCGTTCACACTTGCTCCTCTCAGCAGGGAGTATGCCCTTCTGGAAGGAGGAGAAGTGGAGGGGGCGGTTTGCTGGTTGGCAAGCCACAACGTCAAAATTACACAGTGGAAGTCAGTCTTCATAACACAGCGGCAGGGCAGAGCAGACCGTCTTGCTATGATCACAATTTGGCCTTACTTAAGTAAAATATGTTAAAGGGTTTCAACAGCATCAACTAAAGTATAGAGAGGAAGGCTGTAGCACTCAGAAGCGAATTTGAAGCAGCATCATTACATGCATGATGACTACACCAGAGGAAGAAAGCTGCAGTGTTTTAGCTCCATATCCAGCAGCCCGAGATGGCTCTTTGGATGTGGAGAGGTCGGGTGGTAATCATTTTTGAGCAGATGATCTGCAGAACTTTGATGATTTGCAGTGGAAACAACACTCCCCATGCCCAGACACACATCTGCGTTTGTGTTACTCTCCCTGAAGTCAAAGAAATTTCTCCATCAGCAGTGGTTGTCTTTATCCACCCTGTAAGGTCCCATTTCTGGTTTTGCGTAAGTCACACAGGATGATGTTGTAAACCCTCCCCACTCACCTCATGAATTGCCCAGGCCGTTCACTGCTGCATTTACACCTGCTCACTCGGACTTTAAGTGGATAAGATACTAGGGGGCACGGGGAAAGCAGCAGTGTTTTCAGGCATGTTAGAACCCGTAACAATGACCCGAAATGTTATAAAAAAAAATTGTAAAAAAACCCGAAATGTAATAATTGGTCAATAATGTAGCAAAAGTGTTGATCCTGAAATGTAATAAAAAAAAACCCCAAAATGTAATAACTGGTCAATAATGTCACAAGATGCTGAGCCCAAAAGGTAATAACTTTATTACATTATGGGGCATAATGTAACAATGGACCCAAAATGTAACAAATTATTACATTTTGAGCAAAAACTTATTATGTTTTGGGCTCGGCATCTTGTTACATTATCGACCAGTTATTACATTACAGGTTTTATTTTATATTTTTAAAAAACATTTTGGGTCATTGTTACATATCGGGCTCTGTCAAGGCAGCCTTACCCCTTGATTCCCTGTTTGCTCCCAGGCATTTCTTTCCCCCACCCTTCAATTCACAGGCATGGACGAGCAGTTCAGAATATTTTCTGGAAAATTTACCCTCAGGAGAAACAAGGGCGAAAAGAAACTGTATTTAGACAAACCACTGTACAAAGGAATGTGGTAGATCTTGGTGCTAAATCACAGTTTGTTTTGACTGACAAATGTGCCAGTGATACAGTAGTGAAATAATGGCCTTATTTTGTAGACTGTCTCAGATGTTAGCATCATGCTAATTGTCCAACCTACTTTTCATTACTTCTTAAGATTTGACGGTAAGGGTTCAAACCTATTATTAAGCTACAGTGGAACTACAACATCATGGTTTGACTTCGAAGCAACTACAATATTTCCAATGTATAATGTCATGCTGTGACCTCTTGTTTGAGAATTTCCTTCTATTTACCCTGATCAAGATCCTCATGGCTGTGGCAAAAGTGTATGAACTATTGTTTATTAAAGATGATCAGAAATGCTTCCATTTTTTGTTGTCCTCATTAACAGCTATTTAGCAACTGTCCCTTTAAGCACACAAGGGTTTAAAATGATCAGGCAATATCAGATGTGTTTTATTATTTCAGATCAATTATTGAAATCTCATGGGCGCAGGCTCATCTTGAAGTTTATTTCATTTGTTTATTTTATTTGTCCAGAGCCGTTATCTTAGTCCCATACCAGAACCAGAAAGTGCAACATGCCGACTCACCTGGACTCAGTCTTGCACCACTCTATTCTTTCTTTTACACTTATCTACTTTTATATCCAGAGCTAGAACATGTTGATTTGATGGAAATCCAAGGGACTTGTCGACCCCTGACCCCTCATTTGCTTTGTCTCCAGAGGTAGTTTCAGAGGTTTCATACCGATGAGAGAGGGAGTACATGGACCCAGTGGGGGGTAGTAGTGTAGTTTGTGTGTGTCTCTTAATCTGAATTTAATGGTGAATTGAGCTTATGTAGCACTTTTTTAGTCTTTCAGGCTACTTAAAGTGCTTTTGCACCGCAGGTCACATCTACCCATTCACACCCATTCACTCTCACAGTCACTCAGTGATGGTTGAGGGTTTAAGTGTCTTGCCCAAGGACACATGGCCATGTGACAGTCAGAGCTTAGGCTTGATCTCTTATGTATGTCTTATGTTCTGTTTACTGGTAGCCCACACTACCAAACTAAGCCACCGACACCCTGATATTCATGAAAAAAATTCAGTCAGGCTCTCTTATGCTTCTCTTAAGCTGGATTGCACCTGGAATTGACACAAATTAGATGTCCTTGTGCTATAAATGTGAACATCTCAAGATGGAATGATGACAGACCTTTGTTGTAGTTTTTGTTTAAATGCTTGTTTATACATACAGCACTTCTTAACCCCGGATTATCAGAAGCAGGATGCTCCAATTTAGGAAACATAACACAGGATTCAAAATTATTTAAAATAAGCCTTTAACTTGTAGTTCAAAATGGATCCTCATCCCTGCCCTCATAAGTATAACAGAGGTGCTTAAGTGAGAAATAAACCCCAAAAAGTCAAGACAAAAGAGACGGGATTACCAAAAGTAACATTTGAGCAGCAAAAATCAGCAAAATTACAAAATATTTGAATATTACATACTTGTAATTCTTAAAATAAAACTGTTTTGGTTGCTGGTGCCAGTGCCACACAACACCCTGCTAGCTTAAACAATGATAGTTAAACTTTATCAGCCCACTGGAGGAAAATGAAGATGATGAGGAGAGGAGACTAAAGTTAAACCAGCCAAATGAGCCGAGTGGAGGCCTAAAGAGACACATGATGGGTCGGTCCAGACAATTGTTGCCTGGCCTGAGTTTTGTTCCAAGTATGACCCTAATTCTTAGGACTCTTATTGATTCTCCAGCCCCTCAACCCTCTCCAGCCCACCATAACTAGGTGTCCACACCTAACAAACTATTATTATTGTATTATTCTGGACCATAATGGTCCCAGAATAATGGGTTTTGTTTTTGGAATAACAGGCTGTAGAGAAGAGGGGATTGGTCCATTTGGAAGTTTTTCAAATTATTTGGAGTTTGGAATAATGGGCTGTCAGAACAATGGGCAGTCCACAGGTTATGCAATGTCAGAGTTAGTGAGCTCACAGACTAATCTGAATCATTTGGTAAATTTTAGAAGGCAGTGTTAGTCAGGATGGCACCTGCACTGTCAGCAGTGTCAGCTTTGTGTGACAGAACTGACTGAGCTGGCAGCACTGAAGGTGTTGGCGTTTGCAGTATCTATGGCATCAGCTTCAGAGTGAAGCCACCGGGGTGTAACTCTCGGGAGGCTCAGGAGCAGCCTCCATATGTGCCGCCTCCGACACCTAATGCCACCGGCTGCAAGGAGCACAAACACTGCCTCCGCCTCGGCACAGTCCTCTGGGACACCAACTCACTGTTGCACTCACGCACACTGAGCTTGCATCACTTCAGAAGTGAAGTAAACCAAAACCCAGCTTTGGGGAGAGTGAGAGATTAAGGAATTTACTTCCCCCAGCCAGGTGGAGACAAGATTTTTCTGAGGATTAAAAGCTTGAATCAAAAGTGTAGACCAAGATTAAGATCTGCCTTTGAGTGAATTGGACCTGCAGAAGTGGTAATCATTTCATGGACAGTCAGACTGTTTATTCGCTCCAGATGAAGAAAGAAATTGGCCTCAGTGTAATCTTCATGCCTCCTCCTTTGGATTCATTTGGATTCTGATTTTAAAAGGGAAAGATTCACAATTCATGGATTAAATGCCACAGAGCAAGGCACATATCGTACATGCATCTTCATCAATATCATATCAATTTACCGACTTGACTACTGACAAATATCTAGGTCCTGATTTCTGGAACAACAGTAGTTCCTTTCGTAATTTACAGGCATCTTCAGGTTACAAAGAAATTAGGGTTTAGGCACTTTGACAGTTTTGAAAGGGATATTTCAGGATTTGTGAGGTGGGTTTGTTTTGCATGTGGCACATTTATATTTGATATTACAACAGCTTTTGTCCTTGAAGAGAATACAGTGAGTTTAAAGGTAAAACTCCAGAGAGAGACCTTGAGCCTGCACCAAAGGGTGACACGATTCAGAGGAACAGACTCAGATGCAGAAAAAAACCAGGACAAAAAATGTAGAAAGGCAAAGTTCTTTACTCAAAAAAAAAAAGCAAAATCCAAAGAAAGGCAATTCCAAAAGTAATATTCAAAAGTCTTCATGGTCACAAAAACAAGATCTGCAGGGCTGGAAAGCATGAACACACTGGGAGAAATACAATCTGGCAGAGGGCTGGTGAAAATACATGGTATACAGGTGAGGGTGATTACAAATCAGTCACAGGTGAGTGATATAAAGGTGGGAAAAAGAACAAAGACAGGAAGAAAAACTAGACATCAATCAAGAGCAGCAGGATTTCAACATAAAACAGGAAATGAACACAAACACACTTACAGATAAACATAACATTTCAAAGGGAAAGAATAAATTGAGCTTCTTCAGTACTTTTCTACTTTCTTTGACTTCTCAAAGTAGCTTTACACCACAGGTCACATCTACCCATTGGCTTACTGATGATAAAGAGTTCCTATGCAAGTTTTTCACCAGTATCAACTAACTCATTCACGCCCTTTCATACCTATCTTCTTGCCACCTAGCAATGGGAGCAACTTGGGGTTCAGTGTCTTTTCCAAGGACACTTCACCATGTGTCAGCCGGAGCTGGGTTTGAACCTACAACCTTCCGATTATCAACAGAGGACACTATAGACAACCCAAAGATACGGAGGCCAACGGTGCCAACACAAATGTTTCAAATTACCAAACAGGTAGTGGCTCATTCACATCCCTAAGGCTGCAATATTAACATCTTTAGCTCATGAATAACTGTTAGACTCTTTAAGGGCACCATGTTCTGATAAATGACCCAACACTCGTGTTACTGTGAGATCATGCTCGGAAAAAGGGAAAAGTGTGTGTGGGAGGTAACAAGGAGAGTAAGGAGACATGGGATCAATGTTGGTTACACGGACCATCATCTTTGATGTAGTTATAACGTACAGACAAAATTGTGTACACAAACAGTCAACGCCTCAGTTGGAATGACTTCTTCTCCCTGACGTCTGACCCTGTGTCGTGCTCTTTTACATTACTATGTGTCTTAACCCTTGAACTACCAGCCCAACTGTTTGACAGAGGTCATCAATAAAATCAGGTATATTTAATGTTTAAAAAATCAGAACACATCAAATCATTGTTTCCGTTAACATTTCAGGGAACAGAGAAAACTACAAACAAAGCAAAAAACATTTCATTTCTTGGTGTAGGATTTAAAGGTTTAAAAAGCTAACAGTTGATTATGTGATGAAATAAAGATGCACAAATATTTGAAACAAATCAATTAGAAAAGGCAGAACTGTTGTGAATAATATAGCAATCAAAACTATATTAAATTTTATGATATTAATTTTGACAAACACACAAAAAAATGTTTTGGATGCTTTACAGATATGAATATATGTATAACATTGTTAATGTTAATGGTTAAGTTAAGTTAAATTGTATATATTTAAAATAACAATAATAATAAAAATAATAATAATAATAAAAGATTTGCTATAATCGAGCAGCCCTTAAATATATATGGGGAAAATCAAATTATAATTTAATATTAATTTATATTAAATTATATGTAGTAGAGCTTTGTTGTTCATCATAGACATTTTTTATTGTGTTTGTCAAGTTAAATATCACATATTTCAAGTTATTTCTTGATTGATATTGATAAACATTGTCACTTTTGCCCTTCTTTAATTGATTTTGTCCCTAATGTTTCTGCATCTTTATGTCATCATGTAACCAACTGTTAGCTTTTTAAACCTTTAAATCCCACACAAAGAACAAATGTTTTTTTTTGTGTGTTTTCTGGACCCAAAAACATTGAAAGAAACACACTATGACATGTTGCATTTTTTCTAACTTATTAAATATTCCTGAGTTTATTGACACTTGAGCTGGGAGTTAAACTGGTGCTTCATTTCCTCAGGGCCCCTGTGTTGGGTGGCATGGGTTCTTGACAGCTCAGTTGTTTTGGGAAACTGCAAATATACCGATGTAGAATGAGGATAAATACTGTGTGTCCTTTGAGAGCAGACTTTAAATTGTCTTAGTAAAGATACAAGTACCATGGATCCTGCTGCTGTTGTGTTGTGATCAGATACATTTGTTGTTGATTCCATCAAGAAACCGAAAGTGTGGCCCAAAAAAAGCACTGAAGGGTGGAGAGAACCAGCACTGTATTAATCTACAACACTGTCACAAACATAGAAGCTTAAAACCAAATTAAGACATGTTTCACCAACTGGATGTTTACCAATTCACAGATACTACTCCACTTTATTGGGTACACCTCGCCAGTATTGGGTCTGACCCCTTTTGCCTTCAGCTGTTTTAATTCTTGGTGGCAACAAGGGACTGAAACATTCCTCAAAGATTGTGCTCAATATTGACGTGATTATTTCACACAATTGCAATTTCTCGCCTGCACATTAATGATGCAAAACTTTGGTTCGACCTTATTCTAAAGATGCTCTATAGGACTGAGATCTGATGACAATGGGGCCTCCAGGGTAGGGTACAGTGATCTCATTGCTGTGTTCAAGAAACCAGTTTGAGATGATTTGAGCTTTGTAATATTGCATGTTTCTCAGTGGAAATAGACATCAGATGGTGGGTACACTGTGGTCATAAAGGGGTGGACATAGCAACTATGTTCAGGTAGGCTGTTACGACACATCAGACCAGGCAACATTCTTCCAGTGTTCTCTTGTTGTCTTTGTTGAGCCAGTGTGTGCTGTAGCCTCAGTTTTTTGTTCTTCGAAGATAGAAGTAGCACTCAGTGTGGTGTTCTTCTGCTGAAGGCCATCTGCTTCGAGATTTAACGGGCTGTGGGAAATGGTCAGAAATGGTCTTCTGGATACCTTGGTTGTTTTTGAGTTACTGTTGCCTTTTTGTCATCTTTAACCTCCCTGGCCATTATCCTCTGACCTCTGGCATCAACATAACATTTTAACTCAGAGAGCTGTGATTCACTGTATATATTCTTTGTAAATGATTGAGATGATTGTGCATGAAACTCCCAGTAGATCAGCAGTTACTCACTGTAAGTGACTTTTGCAAACATATTAGTATTTTACCATAATATCTACAGCTATCTACTGTGAAAGGTCAATTCAGTAAATTACTGTAAATGGCAATGGGTTGTGGAAAAGCATACTGATTTCTGTAAATTTTACTTAAATATATTTACAGCTACCTACTGTAAAATGTATATATAGTAAATAACTGAAAAGGGCAATGGATCAGGCTTTAGTCACTCTTGTCAAGTGTCTTGAGGTAACAATTGTTATGAGTTGACACCTTGAAAATAAAGATTAGTTGATTGATTTTCCCCAGGTAAACTGATAAATAGCAGGCAGGATTTCTTTAGTAAATGTTTCACATTTTTGAAACAAGTTCTCGAAGAAAGTTTTTTATTCAATACATATGTATGTATGGGATTTTTTTCTTTACAAAACTATACATTGCTATGAATGAACATTTAAATAGTTAGACATATAGTAAAATAAATTATAATACAGTAAGTTCACTGTAATTTAAAATGCATTAAATACATTTTAGAATAATATAACAATAGTAATGATAATGATAAAAAAACTGCAATAATACTGTAAATGAAAATACAGTAAGGATACTATTTTTGAAAATACAGTAATAATGCTGCAAATCAAAACAGAGTTATGCTACTGTAAAGACATTTACAATAACTTACTAGCATCTTGTTGCCAGTAAGTTACTGTAAAATTTACAAAAACCTTTTAACACTGCTGAAATACTTGGACCAACCCATCGGGCCCCAACAAAATCTCTATGATGACTTTGTTTTCCATACTGATGCTCAGTTTGAACTCCAGCAGGTAGCCTTGACCATGTCTACATACCTAAATGCACTGAGATGCAGCCATGTAATTGGTTGATATGCGTTTTGTGCCAGCACTTGAGTGTGTATGACCAATTATTCCCTTAATTAAGATGAAGCATCAAACTCTGTCTTCCCTTTGGGCATGAATGTATCATTGTCCTGCTCATGAAGAGTAGATGGTAATGTCCACTTGGCCAAAGCATGTCAGGAGTAACCGCCTAAATGGTGGTAATTGGCTGAATTCCTGTGGCAATGCAAATAAAGGCTAATTGCCACTTCTACTCCAGGCCACCAAGAAATCCCCAACCGACTGGAAAAGGAGAAAATGGCCCGTGTCTACGCCATGAGGCTCCCCCGCAACATATAACCACCTTCATTCCTATTCATAGCGCACTTGCATATCTTAAACAGCTCATTTGAAGTGGTTCACTGCCAGACGAGTCTCTCTTCCTCTTAACAAACAAACACGACAACAATATTGTGAGTCAAGCTGTTGTTTGTTACCGGGCAGCGAGATGACGGCGGCTCCGTGACTCCCGCATCACAAACCAGTGTGCTGTGACCTGACCCGCCGCTACAGGAGTGTGTGTGAGGAAGCTGCGGATGGGGAAGGAGACATCAAACCCAGGCAGATGGGATGAAACAATGGCACAATGCAGCACGTCTGTGACAGACTGCAGCAGCTGATCAAGGCAACAGCAATTTACTGGCGATGAGAAGAGATCTTGCAAACACCAAATGTTACCAAATAGCAGAGCTTTGCTTTTAAAATTACGATAATTTGTCTCCTGACAGGATCTATATGAGCCGTTTCTTTGTCTTATTATCTCCTCTATGGATGTTGCAACTGTGACTGTCTTTTATTTTATTTCATGTATTGTTCTTTATTAAGTGGAACACGGAACATAACTCAGTGACATGTCAGATTCTGCTATTTCCTATGTAGGGTGTGTTGTCTACATCCACTTAGCTAATTAAGACAGTCACAGCAGTGTAGATATCAGGGCAGATCAAACAGTACTGTGTTGATATGGGAAACAGAGGAAGACTAGTCTCCACCAACTCTGTTATATCATAATCCCTGTTCCTTCAGCCTGATTAAAACATTTCAACAAGAGCCTGGGCTGCCTACCGTGGTAGCGCTGCAGAGAGGCTTGGTGCAGAAATATTACAGCTCCCTCATTAGTGAGAGGGGATTTCATTTGGAATATCTCACCGAGCACTTTGAGAGAAGCGGCTGTATTTACATTTAAAAGATCCAAAGTGGCCGTCTGAAGCAAGCTACCTCTTTCCTTAATTGCTGGCTTCAGTTGTCCATGAATACATCCACTTTATTACTGGCTCTCATTACCGGACGGCACCGGGGAAAGTCTCTTTCTCTTCTGTCTCTGTCTCCATCTTCCCTCCCTCCGTCTCCCTCTCCAGCAGGGCAGGACCACATCAGAGTTCTCCCAGTGGCCAAAAGACACAAACAATCGAGGGGGATTAGACTGTAATCCTATTTTTACTTTCATCTGCCACATATTCAAAGGGGAAGCTCTGTGAAGCATGGAATACTTGGAGGATGTGCCCCATGGAAAATAAGAGGGATCTCTGTAAACAATGCGGCTGGATGAGGATTACACCCTTTAAATGACAAGAAGACAACGAGCTTGACAACAGATTCTGACTTGGTCTATGCAGAATTAATCTGTGCATAACAATGGATTTAGAATGATACTGCAGGAGTGAACAACCCTCTTTTCTGAAGGTGCTTTTTAATATCTCTTTTTCTACCAAGTTGTCTGACTGTCTACCTATCTGTATATATTCATATATATATACATATATATGAAGCTCCATCCCTCAACCCATAAACAAGACGTTCACACAATTTGATTTGAGATCAACCTTCAGTGTAAATCCTCTTTTACCTTTCAGGACTGTGGCCACCAAAAAATGGCACTCCATAAAGCATCCATCTATTAACCATACCACTTACCCTTTTGGGTCACTGGTGGCTAGAGCCTATCCCAGCTGACATTGGGCAAGAGGTGGGTTACATCCTGAACCGGTCAACAGCATTGTTGCCAGGTCTGCTTATTATAAGAGACTTTGGGCTTCTTTTTTTGAAAAGTTACTTTTAAATATTGGCAGTTGCAGGTTGTGTTTTTTGGGCTTGTTCCAAAAGTGCAGTTGTTCATTTGGGCTTGTAGTGCCCTCAAACCAGGAGGGATCTGATGCTCACCCTACTACCAATATAAACTCAATTCAGAAGTTACACAAACTATTTGGCCTACTCCAAATGAAAATGTCAATTCTATTGTAAAAAGAGGGGCAAACTGATGTTTCCAGCAAAAAAAAAAAATCCTTTTAGCCAGAAAGAAATTTACTTTTAATGTAGCTCTTACTGTTTTCTTCATAATAAAGCTGCGGAGGATCAAAACAAAACTTAGATAGAATCCTGACTATGTCTGTTTGGTTACAAAAATCATGATTAAGCAGACTTTTTAGTGATAACAGAGTTATAAATAACAGTAGGCCCTCTCTTCCCTTTCTTTATAAAGAAAGGATGCTCCACCTCCAAACAAAAGAATGTTAAAGAAGTAAAATAAGAGCCAAATAAGAAAAATGTCACTGTGAAACTGAAATGTAATGTAGATGAAAATTAAAACACGCTTTATGTAGATTTCTCTCATTTTTATATATATAAATATTTTTTGAAAGTAACATATCACATTAGAAAAAATAGCTGGAGGTTGCTTGTTTTGGACTTGTTTTTAACAAAAATCTGGCAGCACTGGTTGCCAGTCAATCACAAGGCCACAGAGAGATGGACGACAATTCACTCTCTATTATCTTCATATTATCTTCTTTTACTCCCAAACAGAGGCTTTGTTTATTGACCTACTTCTGCGGTGGTTTTCGCGAGAGATGTGCCGTTCGTGAAGGAGCTGAGTCTTTTGAACAGCTCTTTTATGGAGCTAAATCCAGCCCAAAAGTATTGTAATCTTAAACCTAATGCTTACCTGCTGCATAGACACATAAAAACGTCTTTCTGAATGACCCGACATCTCAAAAGTGACACAGTATTATGCTATTCAGCCTAATTTCCACTGCAGCTTATCTGTAGAGAGCATTTCTTACCTGTGTGTGTGCCTGCACCTGTAGGTTGCCCCGGTGGAGGACGCCGTTGTATTAATTCATGTCGCGATGCTACGCTGCGTTCATGGTCTTGTGTGGATTTGGGACACATCGTTTCTTTAGTACTAGGTGTTAAACTCAACAATCTGGCATATTTTCCAGTTTTTATTTATCAAAAATGACCAAGAGTTGTCTAGAATTACTTGTAAAAGGTATATTTGTCCTTAGCATCACTTTATTTACAGCTATCAAGAAAATAAAGTGTAGAGAAAGTGTTGAGTCATAATCTATCAAAGTGCCCGCATTTCCTGAAGGCAACATCATTTGAGGATGCTTTGCTAGGCTGTCACTCACAATCCCACACCCCTCTCAGTCGAGGCCACGCCCCCCACGCCAGAACACGGCCAAAAGTTTGAAACTGAAAAAATAAGATCTGGAAGTGAAAAAAAGATCTGAAGGTGAAAAAAAGAAATCTGAAAACAAAAAGTTAAGATTTGAACCTGAAAATATTAACTCTGCAACTGAAAAAAATGACACATCACATGTTAAAATATATTTCAGAGTAAAAAATGAAAATAAATTATTTGATCAAAATAGTTACAGAGCTGAATTAAAAGTATGTTTAAACTGAAAAAAATTATCTTACACTTATTTTTAATTCAATAATATGTTATCTTTTTTAAAAATTCAAGAAAAAAAATTAAACTTTCAGTTAAATTTTTTTTTTTTCAATCCTTCATTTTTTTTCAAATTACAATACTTTTGGCCTGGATTTAGCTCCATACTCTTTTAAGTGAATGATGAGAACAGGTTCGCAGTTATGGGTGAGCCTTTAGTTTCTTAAATTTGCAGGCAATTTGCATTAAATAATGGCCCGCGAATGAATGGCTAACTCACAACTGCGAATCGGTTCTCATCACTCACTTAAAAGAGCTTTTTAAAAGACTAAAGAGTTTATCTGATGACTGTAGGCAGAGGCTCACACGCTCCCAGTGTTTGAGCTAAGCTAACTAGCCGTGAGCAAGCTTTGGCCGTCTCTTTATTGTTACTGCACACAGTCGAAATAATGCTGTCTATCTGCTTGTCATGGACTCAGTAGGTAAGACATGAAAACAACAAACATGTCAGAGTGTTCCTTTAAATTAATAAAATTGGGTGGGGGTAAAATTAGTATGCTCTTTTAGCAGTGTGAAATAAGTTACCTAATGTTAGGGGTTAATATTTTAAAACCTATTTCCCTCTCTTTATTACACTATTAACACTGTTTAGCCATTTGTATTTTTTTTTTGTTTTGCTTTCAAGTAAAAAAGAACAACTATTTTTCACATAGCCTAAATCAGGACAAGTGAAAAATGAATGATTAGATTGTGTATTTTAGCTGTCCTTGCTTTAGGATATTTGTTGCATTACTCCTTAAGAGCTTTTTGTATTGGCTGATCCTACCAACAGGTGATCAGTATTGGCCACAAAAAGCCTGATGTAAGAGTCAAGGTTGCATGAAAGCATCGTAGAAATACATCTGAGCAGCTGGTTTGGTTCTCGGGGGCCCCTAAGAGTCCATCTCTGAGTAATCCCAGCCCGTGTGTATCACTGCAACACAGCCAGCAGGTCCCAGAGGGGAGGTTGAGACTGCCACATCAACACAGGAATGACCTTGTTTCCCTCCACAACCCCCCAACCCCACAAACACATTACAGCCTGGACAACCCACACCTGACCTGTGTCACTCAACACGAGCAACACATGCACACATACTGCTCCAAACAAATGCGTTCAGAGACTTGTTGTTCATGTGAACTTCCTGATGTTTAGGAGGGTCTGAAGGATGTGTGCTACTTTCTTAAGACATCAGGGAAAGGTCATTGCTTATAATGATGGCTGAGAGTGAAGAAATATTAAGAGTAAACCTGAGAACAACACACCAAGAGAACTAACAAAATCACCCTGCAGACAGTAAACCTGAGCCACTATGAAAGTGAAGACACGTGAATGTGAACATGGCCCCAAAACTGACTGGTGAATGAATTCAGAATTTACATCTGTATCCTTTATCACATGCTTTAATGTGTGCTGCAAGCTGTGTTGTCTAGCTGTCAACACTCTGCTTGGCCTAAAGCCCTGGGATTACAGGGAGCTGATGGCTGTCTGTCAGAAAGAGGGGAAACCAGAATGCTCCCTTAGGAGAGACAAAAGGATTGGAAAAGACGTACTGCATTTTGACATTTGGCTTACTTTTCCTTTTTATTGGATATTTGAACTACACTGAAATCCAAGTCAACTTTTGGTAACAATAATTGATATCTATGTGGAACAAAGTGAAACTGCTGCACCTACTTGGTGAATATTGACTGTGCGATGGCTGCTGTATGTGTAGGGCCCTATAAAGTCCGTGTTAATTTTTCCTAAATTCTGATGTACTTTTCCCATATTCCGTTTTTTTTGAGAATTCAGTTTCTAGTATTTTATGAAAATTTAACCCCGAGTAAAAAGTAATGAAATATAATCACTTACTCTTCAGGTGGTCCTCACACATATCTTTATGAGTCCAGTCAACAGTTTGTTGACAAAATTTGAGAACATTTGATCACCTGACACATAATTATCGGTGGGAAACTGCTCTGCCCTGTACTTTGGAGTTAGTTGAGAGTTTTGTAGCTTCTTGGCCAACTCAGGCAGCCGCTTCATCATGTTTACATTGTTAATGAGGGGAGGGGAAGTGAAGAGTGCCTGACCAGGGTCCAGAATGAAAAGGTTTGAAACGTCTTGGTATCCATCTTCGTGTAAACAGGAATCAGCATTTTCAGGGTAAATGATGGTGCATGGCACGTGCGCAGTACTCTTTCAGATGAAGGTTGCATGCGCATCTAAGAACAACCACAACAATAACAGCTTAGGCTGATTACCCAGCAACATGTGTGTTGCTTTCTGTGCTCGGTTTGTTATCCAGACAAAAATATCAAGACAGATTTGTTGTACAGACAAAAAAGTCCTGCGTCTTTGTGCTGTTGCACTACTAACCTACACCTCCAACTTCTGGCCTGGCATGCACGCTACCGCATTTTCAGTCTTTTTCCCAGATCTGTGTGAACGCTCATTGTTTTCACATTGTCTCTGTGTGAACGTTGGAGCGCTTTTGAAAATGCTGAGGAAAAACCTTTCTGCCTCTGGTCATAACGTTGTCGTGTAAACAGGTCCTTAGTGACCCCCTCTGAGTATTTCTCCCAGAGATAGGTTCCTTTTTATTACGAAAAAAAAACAAAACTTTTACGTAAAATGTCAACCATTTCCATGATACTCCACGTTTATGTTGAATTCTGCTTTTAATGTCAGAGACGTGATCGTGGATTTTCTAGGGTGTTGATTTTCATTTTAGAGAGGCCAACTTCTCTTGTTATACCTGATCAAGTGCTTGTTATTCATGCAAAGAGCTAATCAACCAATCACATGGTAGCAACTCAATGCATTTTGAAACGTAGAAATGGTCAAGATGACCTATAAGATGGCCTACTTAAGTCCAAACCAAACATCAGAATGGATAAGAAAGGTGAGCTAAGTGACTTTGAATGTGCCATGGTTGTCGGTGCCAGGCGTGCTGGTCTACAGGGATTTTCATGCATAACCATCTTAAAGGTCTACAAAAATGGTCCATAAAAAGATAAATAAATAATATACAGTGAGAGACAGTTCTTTGGATAAAAATGCCAACCTGAAAATAGCAGTATAAAATGAAGACATTTGAGCCTCCAGCCCTAAGGATAATTCTACAAGAACATGGCTGCCCTTGGAATATGAACAACAAAAAAGGGCTGGGGTCAGTGGATGGTGCAAATGATCTGTCATTTACAGCTTTGTTCTTCAGTCAATGTTTCATCATTTCACCTAATTCAGTTTTTTTGTGCTGCAAAAACTGTCTGCATAATTTTTAATCTACATGACGAACTATTGTCTGCTTTCCACCCTGTGTCTTGTGGGAAAGCTCCTCATCTTCTGTCCCTCCTACAATGTACGTGGTTTCCTTTCCTTCTCTTCTCTCCTTCCCTTCGCCTTCCTGACACCTGGGATCCATCTTGCCTCGAGTCCAGCCATCATTCAGATCTCCTTTGAAAAGCAGAGATGGAAGTGAGGCCTTAAAACTTTATGGGGAGAGCCCTGGTACCACATGCCGTTTCAGTAGCAGCACTGCTCGCAGGCCCGTCGATTTATGGCTCATGACACGCATATATTTAATTTGTAACCAAACACTTCCTCTTCCCCTCTGTTTCCTCAGAACTCTGGGACATGTCTTGTTTTCTCAGGTCAGGGGTTAAACAAAGGAAACATAGTGCTAGCTAGGCAAAGGGCCAGAGCTGGGGGGAGGTTGTCAGGGTCACCTCCACTTCAGAGCAGACTGTGGGACACGTCAAGGTCAAAGGTTTAGTTGTGGTATCTGGCAGGAGGACTGGACCACTGCAGAGGCCAATAAACGGACTTAGAGCAGGAATCAGAGCCTGTTTGCATTTAATTTTAAATCATCTGATGATGAACTGCTGGGCTCCTCTGCTTCTCCCACCAAGCAGTCAGCCTTTTTACTGGCCCAGTGGTCATAAACCCCCCGAAGGGTGGACCCAAACACAGTTACATGCCCCACTAGGTTTCCAACTCTGCCTGTGATGTATAAGCATATAAGTTTATTTCGTGTGAATGTCCTGTAGTGCTCACTGCACTTTGTTTTTTAGAGACCAGATCATAGTGCAGCAGTTTTGTACTCTCTCCAGGCCAGAGATGGTTCAAGTCACTTTTGTAAGTCCAAGTAGGACCTCAAGTCCTAAAGAGGTGGCTGTTAGTCTGTGGAGTCTCTTAAGGTTTTAACAGGTATCATTAAATCTGGCTTAAATGTATATAAAATAACTGTACCTAGGGTAGCAGGCAACATTGCTGTATTTAATAGCCATACAATACTGAGTTTGAGTGAATGAGTGTTTACTCTGGGTTAAACCAAAGTGACATTGTTAGTTATAAATGTAACTCCTCTGGATGAGGCTTAGAGCAGTGATGGGCAGTAATGTCACTACAAATAGCATCAAGTTTGTAGCTTTGTCATAGACTTGTTGTCTTCTGTGTCGAATAGCCATTAGCTTAGCTATTATATTAACTGAATAGTGCAGTAACATCTAAACAAATACACATCCCCCTTATCAAAGAGAGAGAGCAACACAAACATGTAATGATCAGCTATTAAAATGCTAATTGTTAACTGAAAGACAGAAAAGGAACATGATTTATCAGGAATAAACTGTGAAGCTGAACAGATAAGAAGAGAGAGAAACAAAGTGAACCAATGAGGTAATATATGCAGCTTGATGTCATTATTGGGCAAATTTATGAATTTCTTTTGTGTAATTTCACAGCAGGGACTGTATATCAGACTGTTTACCCTCAAGTATAATTTTGGCTCTTAAATAAATCATCTTTTTTTAAATTGCAATTGGAGTATTTATAGACCTAAAAAAAGCATTTGACACTATTGATCATAGCATATTATTAAATAAACTGGAAGGGGGTTGGGCTGAGTTGGATGGAAAGTTATTTAAGAGACAGGCAGCAGTTCATGCAAATGGGAGAACATAAATCAGAATTGATGGACATCACATGCGGGGTACCACAGGGGTCAGTACTGGGACCGAAGTTATTCATACTGTATATATCAATGACGTCTGCAGAGTATCACAATCACTAAAAGTTGTTTTATTTGCAGATGACACCAATATCTTATGTTCAGGTAAGAATTTGCAGCAGATTTTGTCCACCATCACAACAGAAATGAATAAGCTAAAACTATGGTTTGACAGAAATAAATTATCATTAAATCTAAGCAAAACTAAAATTATGCTGTTTTGCAGATACAATCCTGATTGCAATGTGGAACTGATAATAGATAATAGATAATAGATAACATAAAAATAGAAAAAGTTGATGAAACAAAGTTTCTTGGTGTGATCCTGGACCATAAAATAAGCTTGAAATCTCACATAAGCCACATACGATCAAAACTGGCAAAGTGTATGGCAATTTTGAGTAAAACAAGACACATTCTGGATCACAAGTCATTACATACCCTATACTGTTCACTGTTTTTATCATGTTATCATACTGTGTGGAGGTCTGGGGAAACAACTATAAAAGCACTCTACAGCCAATATGCACAATACAGAAAAGAGCAATAAGAGCAATAAACGAGGCCGGATACAGAGATCACACAAATCCTTTGTTTATAAAATCAGGCATGTTGAAAAGTCAAGATATGGTCAAATTTAAAACAGCACTAGGAATGTAAAAGCAAGAAATAATCTACTGCCAGATACAATTCAGGAAAAGTTAACAGAATGGGAGGGAGGGTTTAATCTAAGGGGAAACCTAAATTTAAAAAACAAAAGGTTCGAACAACAATGAAAAGTTTCTGTATATCGAGCTGTGGGGTGACTTTACGGAACAATTTGGATATGGAGATAAAACAAAGTACAAACACAAATCTGTTTTAAAAGAGGTACAAAAAACTGTTTCTACACAAGTATATGGAAGAGGAAGTGTGTGATCAATGAGAACAATGGGGTAAATAAATAAATAAACCATAAAAATTATGTTGATTAGTAAGTGTTTGGATATTGAATATGGATATAATATTTATACAGACAGTTACTTATTATGTATGTACATGTAAGTATGTATGTGTGTATGTGCATAGGTGCAAATTATATTTCCATAGATGTTTATGTAGTATATGTATATTTTGTCTATATTGATACTTATGTGTTAGATACATATGTGTATGTGTATATATGTGTATACTGTATGTGGATATATGTATGTCCGTATGTATGTTTGTATATATATATATATATATATATGTGTGTGTGTGTGTGTGTGTGTATATATATATGTATGTATGTATGTTTACATACATATATGTATATATGTGTGTGTATGTATGTATGTGTGTATGAATATGTATATATATAAGTATATTAATTATATATATTTGTTGTGTATATGTTGATAAACATATTTATATAGATTTTATGTTTTGTAATGTACATATGTATAATATATTTGCATCAATAGCAGAATTTATTTTTATAAGACCCATAAGGAATAATAATAAGTGGTAGGAACTCTAGAAGTATTTACTTCTTCCTCCTTATCAAACATGTATAATTACTTCATTTCTTTTTTTTTTCTTTCTATGTGAATGGCATTTTTTCTACGTTTATTTCTTTGCATACATGATTGAAATGAATTCAATTCAATTCAATTCAATTCAATTCAAGGCTGATACGGAACCATAAAGGCAACCCTTACATAGGGCTGCACAATAACAAGATGACTAAAAAAAGGCAAATTAAAGAGATGCAACGGTTAAAAAAATATAATAAAATCAGATGTACCGCAGATAGTTAACAAACTAAGCAGCCAAGCTTTTTATATCTTTACAATAATAGTGTTAAAAATACTAACATTTAAAGTAATAATGATAATATTGATGCTGATATGCTAATGATAATTGTAATAACAATAATGAATGTTATAAATAATATTTAAAACATTAACATAGCTTGCATGTTATGATTTCTTTTTTCATGAGAAACTAGTAACTTAGCTTACAATACTTTACAAGTAGCCTGTCACTAAGTGTTTCTTTATTTCTATTCATCAGTAATTTCTCTGTTCAATGATTTCCTCATATTTTCATAAGTAATTAGAAGATCATTCCATCAACCACATTAATTACCAGCTAATAAGATAACATGGTAGGATGGCGCTACTGCCACAGTGTAAAGGACAAAACTTGAGCCAGTTTGTAATTTGGGTTTGAAAATTTTTGGCAAAACATGTTAGAAGTGGAGCAAAAATATTCTGTCCATACAGAAGTTTGCAGTGTCAAGGTCAATGACCCTGATGTTAAGGGTCAAGACCTGATAAAACTGCTACTGAAGCTACTGAAGCTATCAGCATCATGCTAATCTCTGTACAAGCCGTCCCTTCTTGCAGTTGCTCATTGCTCATACCTCTTCCTGCTTTAAAGGACTGTGACTGGGCCGTCCTGCTTTCAGACGAGCACAGTCATAGATTGGAGCTTGACAAGATGGATGTGACTGATTACAGACACTGAATCAGGCTGATCCATCTGTACTGCAAGCTTACCTCCAGTCCTCTTCTGAGAGGCTAAAGGGACTCTTAACACACCTCTTTAGGACCACCAGATATTGAGCCTTGCTGAGTTTGGTCAGAGGCAGTAATCAGAGCTGAACATTGGGCTGATTATCTTGCAGTGTGTACTTATGGTGGGGCGAATGATTGTGCTATTAGCATGGACTTCAAACATCTCGGTTCAAAAATCCAAAACTATCCCTTTAAAGCTTTGTGTTGGGTCAGCGGGCAGAAAACACCTTTGATATTCTTTAGAGATTTGGTATTTACCTTCCATTGACAAAACTACATATTGTAAAAATGACTGCATAAGTGAATTGGCTAAATGAATTTGTGATCACTGACTTTGTCTAGAAGAAGAAGCAGCAGCTATGGGAGAAATCTTTACACCACATGAGCTGCAGCCAGATTCCCTCTCTTCTCCATCTGCTCAGCACCAAAAGCTGCCAGCTCCAGCTCAACAGCCCAAACACATGCACAAATTACTTGTACATCCATGTTAATATGTACTTTGCACCACATGTGTATGCAGATGATGGACTTTTATATCTGGTGATACATAATCCAGAAAAATTGTGCTAAATGGTAGTTGCCTTAAAGTGAGATTTCAGTTCTCATTTTCCTTAAGAAAAGTGTAAGGAAAACTATCCACAAGTAACACTGACTCTCCCAGAGTTGAAGTTTGCAAGTGAAACTCAGAAAATCCCATATTTACTGAGAGAACTCCAGAACTGTGAGATTATTTCAGCCAATTAGATTAAAGTGTGTGAGGGCCTGAGGACAACCAGTGGAACCTGAAGACACATAACCACAGCACACATTTTTAATATATTTTTTTAATCTGATTTTTTCTTATTTTCATGTACCAGTATACATGCATTCAACCTCCAGTGTTGATATATTTTATCAGTACAATTTATTATTTCCCTTCTACTTTTTATTTTTTATTTTTATATCTATTTTTTTTGTTATTGCTATCATTACTGTTATTTTTACTGTTCTTTTTGATATTTTAAATGAATTGTTTTGGCAATGATGCCCACATTCATGCCATTAAAGCTATTTGAATTGAACTGTTAAATGACATAAAGGAAAGCATACATGTCCGTCTTTTAGTCTGTGTTACAAACACAGCAGAGGCTCAGCAGTGGGCTGCCTCTATAACTCTTGTCTCTTTTAGAGGTGTCTTTATGGACCATTGTTGACCATATGGGGCGTGTTAAAGCCAGAGACAGCAGGTAAATCACAGGCCAGGGCCCAGCACACATCCAGCAGGCTGGAGGAAGAAGTGGCTACCAATCTGTGAGTGGGAGAGAGAGAGGGATGCCATCACCTTCATGTGTATGTGTAACCAAATCCTCAGTGCCTTTCTGCAAAAGTGCCACAATAACGCTCCGCTACATCTACATATAGAGACATTCACACTGATCCTGCAAGGTCGCAATATCTGTGTCAATTCATGCTGCAACACAGCTTGGATGTGTTTGGCACTCGAAGCACTCCTGTCTCCCACTAAGTCTGCATGCCTCCCTCTCTCCAACATCACGCCTCTGTTACTACCTCTGGAGGGGGAACAAAGAGGGGATCAACTCGTTCCCCCTATTCCGTCTTCAGGATGTTCACAGTGGAGGTGAAGCATCACAGAGGGGTTAATATTATGCTTTAAACAGCAGTGTGAATTGGACTTATGTCTAAGTTTGGAAAGCACAGGTCTTTGGATAAAGAGTGGAAAAGGAATATTTAATTCATTTTTATTTTATGTGTCACTAAATTGATATCTCTGTTGTATAAGGGTGACAGGCAATAGTTTCAAGATATTTTTGTCTTTTCGTGAATTTGATCTACAATTGGTCATTAATAAGTAAAAATCTCAAGTAAAAAAACAAACAAAAAACAATTAGCATTGCTCACCTGACATCGGCTGGTTCACTTGTGAGTTAAATCATATTTTCCATAATTAAAGTAGATCATTAAATAGCAACAAAGACAGATATACAGTTATCGAAGACCATAGGATAAATGTAAAAGAAACAGCGAACTTTTAACTGTTGAAGTTGCTAAGCAGTTAAGCACCCATTATAATAACACAACAGTGTTTTAAAAAGTGCCCAGGGGTGTGTTTGTCTGAACATGAGGAGTGGTCAGGTGCAATGCTGGTGTGTTCCTAATCCAAGTACACAGAACATGCCTGCACTACAAACCTTCATCTAAAGTCGAAAGCTTCTCTTGTTTTGACAGTGAATCAGAGAGACTGGCACAAGTCCACAAGATCACCATGCACACTTTACTGAGCTTTTTTCACTAACGCTGGATTATTATCAGAAAATTTGTCGATAAATACTGTATAAAGTACGGAGAGCTGAAAGACAGTGTGGTGTTTTTGCAGTGCGCTCCAGCATGCATAAAACTCCAATCAACAATAATAAACACACAGGATTAAAGATTTGCTCAAAACATGAAGCTGCTATTATTACATTTGTATACATTCAGATGAATATAATAGTAATTATGCTCACAGATAATGATACAGGCTTTGCAGTGTGTTTTGAGCATGCAAGCAGAGCCACAGACTCCTGCAGGGAAATGCTTAAAGTCAACAGTTATTTGATGTACAGTAAGCTGTTCTGTCATAAACATAAACCCTCCTGGACCTGACAGTTTTAACCGGAGATTTAAACAGTTAATGATGTTTCGATTTTACATTTATGCAGTCTGGCCCATTTTTTTGATTGTTTTTTATGGGATACTTCAATGAAATAAAGTGCTTGAATCTGAACATTAAGCAGTATATTGTATATTTGCACAATAAAGGAACAGAAATTGAATAACCCATTTGAAACTCTGACCAAACAACTTAACCACTATCAAAATACCAACCTTCCAGCATACACTGATTTTAGGGGAATCTGAACTGACTCTGATTGGTCCGATCCCTTTTGCACGCAACACACTTAATCAAGGCACAGTCCATTATCTTTGTGCCTTGCGCCTGACTTTAAACCAAGAACATGCATCATCACAGTAGAAAAATATAGAATGAACTGCCCCAAACAGCTTTGCTCAACAAGCCTTAGACAAAAAGCTTTATACCGAGGACTCAAGTGAGGCACATGGCACACAGTGATTTAGGGCATGTTTATCTACATTTTGCTTTTCTAAGAATGCATAATGCCAGCCCAGTATGAGTGTACAGCTTCAAATGAATGGATTTTGTGCCTCGATTATTCCCAGGTGTGTCCTGGACACAACATGAATCCAACCAATCCAAGAGTCATGTCACATTTCCTATAAATAAGTCTGCATTTGCCAGCTGGTGCTTTTTTGTTTAAAAGGTGGATGTTAGTGTAAGGCCCGTACAAATGACATGTATCTACGTGTATTGTAAAATTCAGTTAGGAATATTTCAAGTGGTAAATGTGAGAATGGGTTGTTTAGAGAAATATATATGGAAGAAAATTAGATAAAAAACCAACAGACTCAAAATTCATTCTGCTGTGGTTTTCAAACTTCAGCTGTTTTCCTCATGCGCACTGAAAAATGATGACAAATTTGGGATAGCCTGAAGAGCCTCTTTTGTCTTTAGTTCACAGCTTAAGCTGGGAGGCTCTCTCCATTGGACTGCAGATGGCAACACAAAATGTTGAAACACAATACAATAAAGTTTGCTTTAGAATTACATTACACAATTTTTCTTTCTGTATGTAGTTCATCAAAACCACAGTATCAACAAAAAGGTGTAAAAACCTACCTTAGTGAAAACCAATAAACACAACAGTGCAGTTTTATTACATGCAAATCGCACAAAACATATTCACTGTACAATCTGTGTGATATCTTTAATGGCTAAATGAATAATGCTTAGTATTTCAAGTCAAATAATCCAAGATCAACTAGAAAGCACTTGGAGAGCGCAAACCTCCACCAAGGTAGCTCACATATTGCTGTTATATCTATAAGCAATAGTTCCATGATAAAGTTACCATCATAATCTGATTCCTTGACCCTGAAAACCCACACTTAGCACTCAGAATCATGTTGATATAATTATTAGTTAGACACTTATTGAGCAAAAATGATCATTTTTAAGTTGGGTAATTCCCAGCATCTGAAAATTTCAGTAAAATCCATCCAGTAGTTTTTGCGTAATCTTGCTAACAAACAAACAAATAAACAAACAAACAAACATATGTCGGCAAAAACACAACCTTCTTGGCAGAGGTAATTATTTTTTCAAAAAACAAACTTTTTACTTAACAAAAAACAGCTCTTTGTCACCTTACCTTTGACACTGCAGAACAGAATAGCACTGTTTCTGTCTCTCTCCTGCCTGGACTTGTGCACAGGCAGAGGTACACAAAGCTGTGTGAGTGTGCGCATAAAGTTAGCCAAATTAGCTGAGATGGCAGGAGAGGAAATAACCCTGTTATGTTGGATTTTAGGATGAAGGAGCAAGAACAATATTAACATGAAATCTAAGTTCAAAACCATATCATCTGTATCACCTTATTGAACAACTGCAGTGCCATTTTAGTTAAACACGGGGTCGGACAAATAGTCTGTGCATGAGAAAAATGTATCTCTGTTCTGTTCATTTTAAGATAGTGAGCATGATAGAAGCTGTACAGATTTTCATGTTATTCGGCCATTGGGCTGCAGAGTTACAGTAACAGAACTCAGCTGCAGGATGGTGAGGGAGTCTAAGTCGTCAAAAGTAGATGCAGTGTCAGCTATGTGCCTTATTTATCACCAAACTTCGCTTCAGAATTAGTGACATGGATGACTTTTTTTTAAAGTGTGCAATGAAATGGTGACCTTTCCATGCAGATGGATCAGCCTGATTCATTAGGCAGATCCATCTTGCCAAGCTCCAATCTACAACGATTGTAAGCACGGCCCAATCAGCACCCTTTAGGTGAGCATAGATGCTAACAGTTTAAGTAGTAGTTTTATCAAATGTGGACCACATTTCTTTATTAAATGAAAATTAAACATCAACACTTCAAACTTCTCTATAGTAAGGATATTTTCACTCCACTTTTGACATGGCGAGAGTTTGTTTTACAAAGTGGCTAATGCCTGCACTAATGCCTGCCTCCTAAATTATCTGATTGGACCATAATAAATGTGATTGATGGAACAATCATCCAATCACCTGCCAGATATGCTTTTGAAAGTTTCTGCCCTCCCTCAACACTTTGTATGGGCTCTTTCCCAGATGTTCCAATGCTGTAGTCTCACATCAGCTCAACCCATCTCCATATGGAAAATACACAAGCATTCTGGCAGGAAAAAATAAATGAAATCTGGGCAAAAAATGTTGATGATTCACATTTCTGAATGAAGCTCACATGTAAAAACAAGAAGTTTGAAGTGATTCATGGTTTCTGGAGAAGGAATACAAATAAAAATAATCCAAAACCTTATTCAAGATTAAAAAAGAACATAAAAAGATTGTTTTTTTGTTGCTGTTTCTGTGAGGTGAGTTTTGCCTTCTGGGCTTCAACACATTGGTTCAAAGCATCATCTGAGTTTAGGAGACTGGAGATATTGTGCATGCCTCTCCTCTGTCTCCTCTCCCTCTTCCCTCCATTGCCGGCCGGCTGACCAGCAGGGGGGCCTGTAATCCCAGCAGCACCATTGTGCCGAGCGGCAGGTATTTCCTCCGCCTCCACTGAGCAGAGGGCTCAGCTGACTGCAGCGCTGTGGGAGCAGGAGGAGTTCTCCTCCTCAAAGCCTGACTTCTTTACTTCCTGTCTGTCAGTCGGCTGGTCTTTGCACACACAGTAGTAAGAACAGCACCCTTTGTCGCACTGATCTGTGACGCTCTGAATCAGGTTTAAAAGTAAAGGAGAGGTGTGTGAGTGTAAAGGTGTGTGTCTGTTCTCTTCCTTACCTCCATCAGGGATTTCCATTTAGTCTCCTGCAGCCACCCATTCAGGCCGGGAGAGGGGTGCACTTATTTAATCCAGAGTGAACTGGAGAAGCAGTGAGTGGTTAATGTCCCACGTGAGTTCATGTGAGTGTGTGAGTGTGTGCGTGCAAACAAACAGGGGCCTCCTTTGGTACCCCTGGTTGCACCTTTTACAAAAGAGGTTTACAAAGTGAAGTTTAAGGGGTTCCCAGGGGTCTAGAGGGTTTTTTGCCTTATTGTGTCTCAGTTCAAGCTGCAGAAACCTTCAACCAAAGGTCCGCAGTCTGTCTAAAAAGGAAAACTC
Source organism: Cetoscarus ocellatus (assembly GCA_037902135.1). Classification (NCBI taxonomy): domain Eukaryota; kingdom Metazoa; phylum Chordata; class Actinopteri; order Labriformes; family Labridae; genus Cetoscarus; species Cetoscarus ocellatus. The sequence continues at coordinate 331,153 of JBAMNC010001127.1, forward strand.
TGTACAATCTTTATTGTCTTGTAAAGAAATATATCATTCTCATAAGGCAGTGGTCCCCAACCACAGGCCTGTTTCATGTTAGAAAATATTTTAAAGGACCAGCCATCGCTGGTGGGATGCGGGGGAAGGGATGGAGATTGCCCTAAAAAATAACAAATGTAAAAAATATAGCTTATAAAAGATGATTTAGAGCCTTGGGCTTGTTTACCTGAGAAGGTGTTTTGATAAAATTAGTGACCATGCTAACTGGTGACTTTCAGCTGACTTTGTCTTCTTTTTTTTTTAGTTCTTCAACCTTTATTTATACTTGAGAGATCATGAAGGGGCAAGCCTCATTTACAATGAGATCGACAGACGGTAACCTGACACACCAGATGGACAGATCCATATATTCGTCACGGCAATATTTCACTAGTCCATCTGGAGAAGAGCCCATAGAAAATGTTTTCAGAGAGCAGAACCTTCGAAAACAACAGCAGCTGGTGATTGGACGATCGTTCAGCCAGTCACACTCATTACAGACCAATTATATCAAGCCACAGTATGACGTAGCAGGTAGACCCTGTTGTTACCTGTTAGCTTAAACTACGTTTCAGTCCTTAGACTATAGTCTTACATTAAATTATACCAGACAGATGTATCATTTACCACTTATATGTGACATGAGTCCTCCCAACCAAGATCTCCCAGTAAACTTCTGAGGACAGCATATTTCGCAAGGTATCGCTGAGTAACCATGACTACCATAGACTAACCGACATCATCTGCGGAGGATTTCCTCATCTCTCCCAGTTTCCCAGCACTGATCTCAAGCTTCTCTGATTAGATCGTCCATGAGGGCAAACAGCAGAGACATGATTATCACAATGGAGTTTGGATTCATTCTCATCTTTTTCACAACCAGAGGAGCCAATTGGTAAATCAAACTCTTACCAAAACCGATTGGGAGAAGAGCAAGAAATTGAGTCCATTTCTGATAAAACTGCAGATATTGCTGCATCCATTTCAAACATGTAGTCACTGATGTCGTCACGTCTGCAGCTCCCACCTCTTTCCCTTGATTGGGTCATTGAGCTTTTAGCCGAGTGAAGTTGTAGAGGATTAGAGCTTGACAAGATGGGCCTGCATGATTTCAGACAATGAATCAGGCAAGCCCATCTGCTCTGCAAGGTTAGACAGACAGTAAATCACCGTAGAACAAACAAATGGATAAAGACATGAAAAATAAAGAAAGAGAAACTGATTCAGGTCCCCTTAAAACATCAAAATAGAGTTTTTCAGAAATGCAAAGATTATATTAAGGAATTGTGAAACACTGGAGGGTAAAACTACATTTAAGATAAGTTAAAAAAAAAAGTTAATAAAATGTAAACATTGTAAATAATGCATATCATTACAGTGGATAAAATACAATCATACAAAACAATAACAAACAAAGGTTTTTATGTGGATGGACACATTTCTTGAAACAATGCCGTCTTTAACGTTTTTAAAAATTAAAACATTTTTGCCTCCATGTGGACAGATCCATATTCCAAAAGTCCAGTGTACTTTTGTAAGGTGACCTTGAGTGTCATGAAAGGCGCCCTTAAATAAAATGTATTATTATTATTATTATTAAAAAGCAGATTTCTTATGATCTGACCTGACCTGTGGAACACTTGATCAGTGGACATCTGATGAAGGCCCAACACTTATATGTAAGAGCTTACTTAAACTAAATGGTAATTTTCCAGTGAGAGCTTTGTAGAGAAAAAGATGTCAATGCTTATCAGCCCCTGATATCTCCCCTCAGGGACAAAGTTTGCATGTTTATTTATTGGCAATCATAACGGTGGCATGAATGTCTTTGAAAACAACAAAGTCTGGATTAAACAGTTTTCCTTGTAGTTCTGTTTTTACACCAGATGTTCCTCATGTACAGAGGAGGAGGACCTTTCTTAGGCCCCATTACAGGACAACATTGTCAACAAAAACAGAAAGGTTTTTCCTTTGCATTTTCAAAAGCGCTCCGCGTTCACACAGATCTGTGAAAACAACTGAAAATGCTGTAGTGTGCATGCCAGGCCAGTAGATGCTGATGTCTGTTCGTAGTGAAACAGTGGTATTACAACAACAACCTACGCTTTCCGGTGAAGACAAATTTTTCACAAACAACAATGGCAGGTGGATGCATGAAGACGCAGGAGTTTCTTGTCTGGACAACAAATCTGTCTGGATAATTTTGTCTAGATAACAAACTGAGCAAGGTAAGCAGCACACATGATTAGGGATGGGAATCGAAAACCAACTCCAGTTGAGAATCGTTAACAGCTCCATCAAGGTATCGATGTCATGAGTCTTTTTGCTAATCAGTTCCCTTATCAATTCCTTCCACTGACAGGGTTCAGAAGCGGTCAGATTTGTGGCTTAATTTTTTACAAAAGGCGTATACTGCACAACCTTAAGTGAGTGGAAACACCAGCAACTTGCAGAAGCAGTTATCTATGCTGTGACATGTGTTTGACATTATTGCCACTGAAAATCTACAGGCCAACATTTGCCGACACGGAAAATCTGCAGGAATCAACAAGGGAATTGTTAAAGAATTGGATCGATTAGCAGTGGTGTTGATAGCATTGGTATCGATAAAATCTTATCAATTCCTATCTCTACAAATGATGCTAGGTAGACGGCCGAAGCTGCTGTTGTCATTGTTCCTGGTAAGTGCGCAGCCTTCATGTGAAAGAGTACTGCGCATGCGGTGACGTCAGCTTTTCACCCTGAAACACTGAATCTCGTCTACATGGAGCCGGATACTAATCCGTTTTCAAAACTTTCCACTCTGGACCCTGGTTTCAAACGTTTGTGGATTCAGGCACTCTGGGCACCCCTCTTGTGTAAATGGGAGGCAAAAATGCAATGAAAACGCTACGTTTTTGGCCATATTCATATTTGTGTAAACGAGGGCTTAGTTTTATCAAATTATCAACTATCTGTTAGCATCTATGCTAATCCCTGTACGTTCAGTCAACCCCTGCTGTCATCTCGCTCATACCGCCCCCATCTTCCCTCTCTAAAGGACCCCGAGAGGACAGTGCTGCTTTGGGTCGCTCACAATTTTTGCAGATTGTAGTGTGGCAAGATGGATCTGCCTGATTACAGACATTAAATCAGGCAGATCCATCTGCTCAGCAAGGTTACTAAAGTAGTGCAGAAACACCAGATATTTTCAGCTCTATGTGTATGTTTTAACTAAGTGTATTTATCATTGGGTTAAAAGAGAAGATAAAAGCTGAAATGTGATTAAAAGCACAAAATTTAGACACCAGACTAAATCTAATGCTATAGTGGGGCTAAAAGTGCCCTTTTTGTACAATATTTATTTATTTTCTTTATTTATTTATGTTCAGAATGCAGGGAAATCAATAGTTCATACTTCATTTTACTCAATTTATTTATTTATTTATTTTTTGGCAAAACACAACCCAAAGTGGCTTTCACTGCTGTTTCACTGCTGGCTTGTAAATTGGTATAAAAGGGCATGAATGTATTAGCTGATGTTACTGATGGACAGCTAACATAGAAATTCAGAACCATCAGTGAGTTGAATGTGAACATGTTGCTGAAAAAAATTAAAGATTTAAATAGATTACTTGTATTCTAATTTCAGTATCTGTGCACTTGTATAAGGATGTTTATTTGTTTGTAAGGATGGACATAAGTTGGGTTCTGGTTTCGCTTGTAAAGCTTAATAATGAGAATGAAATTAATTGTGATCGACATGCGGTTGTGACATGATGGAGGGACTATGTCTCTCAGCTGGCCTGGGAACGCCTCGGGATCACCCGGGAAGAGCTGTAGGAGGTGGCTCGGGAGAGGGAAGTCTGAGCTTCCCTGTTTAGGCAGCTTAGCCATGGATAAGCTGAAGAAGATGGATGGATGGATGGATGCGGTTGTTATTCTGCCATAAAAAAATCATGATAAAGTTGTTTTTTTCCATATCTCCCACTGCTTACTACCAGGTAACACATCACACCAGCCCACCTTCAGTTTCTTTCTTTGTGCAAGTGACAAGGTGACACATAAGCTTAGACATTTCTCAAAAAACTTCTTCTTTGCCTTTGCTTGACAATTTCAGACATCTTTATCTGATGTTTTTACTTCTGATGAAACAATGCTTTACTGTTGGAGGAAAGAAGAATCTTCTGGCAGTTTATGACATTATCTTACCCACCAGAGCAGAGAGAGAAGTCAGTGATCTTGTTCACCCCTGCTTCTGTTTTTTTTTGAGTCCCGATCTGGTCCTGGTGCAGGACGGTTCAGTGTAGCAACAGTAAAAGCACTGAGTTAAACTGGAGCTCTCCAAACAGTGGCACACTACTGTAGCGGCCTGTTAGAAGTTCTGTCCTGCTGCCTGTGGCCTTTGCAGCCCTGGTGGGGCGCATTTGTCCCCCCCGCATCGCTGCCCTGCCAGTTGGCAAGCCTAAGCCAGGAAACTGTCAGTGTCGATTGAGTTGAGTGGAGGAGGTCCTGCTAAAGGAGCCTTGCTAGTTCCAGGGCCCACCTCTGTTTCCAAAGCATGGGAATAAAGAGCTCTGCATTCCTCAGGTCTGAGCTGCCAGCTTTCCCCCTGCCCACAGTTCACAGGGAGCCCTGAATGAGATTAACAAAAGCGTTCTGTTGGACCCCTCTTGGCCGGCTTCCACGTCAACAGCTCGCGGGGTCAGGGGTCACACTAACTACATTCATTCCCAGCAGACCCCTTGCTCCAAACACAGGCTGCCAGTCGCACAAACTCCCAGCTTTTCCTCTAATCCCCCGAGATATGTCTGATCTCTCCACATGTTTCTGCTCAATTAAAGCAATATCACACCTTGCAAATGGAACCAGGAGAAAAAGAGTGAGGCAGGACAGAGTGCAAGCGCAAAGACGAAGAGAGGACAGAAAGTGAGAAAAGCAAATGAAAGGAACATGGAGGGTGAAAGAGGGAGAGGATAATGGAATTATTAATCTGCTCGTGTAAGGCACCAACACAAGAGGCTGCACACCTGATGAAACACCGGAGGCAAAAGCTCAATAGTTGATGAATGACACATGACTGGCATGGTACTAAAGCCAATACACACACACATACACACAGACAACACACACCTGGTCGTCTGAGAGCTGTAAGATGTATGAAGCCTGCTCATCCAGCTCCTCTTACTTTAACAGAGACCATGATTACTGCATCAGCTTGTCAAAGATTTAGATCTAGATGGTATGTCTGAAACACAAAAGTCATATCAGACAATTATTCGGTCCGTTTGTCAAGAAAGTAAATTATCCTTTACAAAAACTCACCGGCCACTTTATTAGGCACATCTTGTTTGTACCAGGTCTGACGCCCTATTACCTTCAGAGCTGCTTTTGTTCTTCATGGCAAAGATTTCACAAGGCGAAGGACATTTAAGGTCTATTGTTTTGTACTTAAAATGAAAAAAAGAAAAAAAAACAACGGACATTTAGCCCTTTAATGCCTTTTGTATCACATTTGATACATACTTTTATGATACCTCTATCTAATCAATATGATCAACAAATTACTAAAAAAAACATCTGAATACAATCAGATAAATGATAAAAATGTCCTCAAATGGATTTTCAGTTGGCAAAAACACCTAATGTATCAAATGAGATACAAATGATATATATGTTATTATGGAAATTTTGATTTTTTTAGGATTTTAGTAGACAGGGAAATAAACATTTCAGCTCCAAAAAATTGGAATTTTCTGGCTATAATTTGTGTTTTTTGGGCATTAAAGGGTTAAACACATCAAACAGTAACAAAGACTCTACATTATGGACCTGAGTATTTCCAATTCATGTCACCAATTTTTAACAGTAAGAATATCTTTATTCATATGTTGTTTAAGAAAACTAACACATTACTTCAGCATGTCTGTATCTGTTTTTTAACATTTTTGTTTTCATGTCTTACCTCACTCCCGAATCCATGACAAGCAAGTACTATTCTTTTGACTGTGTGTCCAGTAACAAGGAAGAGACGGACAAAAATCGCCAACTGCTAGTTAGCTTAGCTCAAACACTAGGAGTATATAGGTAATGCTTTAGCCTGCCTCTGCCTACAGTCATCAGAAAACTCTAAACCATCCTGTGTGCTTGTGGTATTTCTTTTATTGACCATGTAGGTTACCTATTTCTACGTACACATGATCCAGGAATTATTCAATTCAGATTTAAAATCAGAATAAACCAGCCAGCTACTTCAGAATTAAGTTTAACTCGGAATGGTCATTTTCATTCAGAATTATGTGTTTTAATCTTTTTAGAGGATTTAGAGTTTATTTCTGAATTAAAGTGGAATTAAAGCTCTCATATAAACATAGCCATTGATAGCTTCAGAAACAGTGATGTGACAGCCCCATCTCTTGCTTAAACTGCATGCATGAACCCTGACAACAACAGAAACAATGGAGGAACACAGTGTTGTCATCGTGCTACAGAAGCTACTGAGGTTGTTCTGGCTTTAACAGCAAAACCTTTTGCTCCTCTCCAACCACTGTGAGCAACAAGAGGACATGGAGAACAGTCTTCTTCTCTGGTTTTTCAACACAAAAACATTTCCGTCTCTGTGTGAACAGGACTGAAATGTTGCAGGAATCCAGACTCAGTAGATCAGGTAACATTTATTCTGTCTCCTCTTGTCCTGTTTTTTGTGTGCCAGTATGAATTGAAGCCCAGTTTTGAGTTGTTAACAGACATCAAGAGCACATGCTATGGTCCTCTGCTGCTGTCAGCAAGGAATTTCTACCCAGAGAAGTGCCATTCACTGGATATTTTATCTTTGTTGGACCTTGTTCTGCAAACCTTTTAGATGGCTTTGGGTGGAATTCCCAGTAGATCAGCAGTTTTTGAAATACTCAGACCAATACTCCATCCAATGCTCAGTTTGAACTTCATAAGGCCATGTTGGCCATGCCTGTACACTTATATACAGGGAGTTGCTGCCATGTGATTGGCTGATAAGCTATTTGTGGTAATAAGAAGTTGAACAGGAATCTAATAAAGTGGCTGTTGAGTGTTTGTGCACATTTTGAGATGGACTGACTTCCTATTATCAACCTTGTGTTTTTTTTTAATGAATTCAAAATCAACAGCCGATTTTTCAAACTGACACACAATTAAACTAAGACAATGTAATGAAAAAAGTTTGAATAACAAACGTTACCGATAACCTGTTTATATTTCCATATAAACAAAGGGTCTGAGGATGGTAACATGCAGTGTTTCTCACTGTTGGGCGACCAACCCGGTGCCAGTCCAACATTCTACACTGTGATTGGCTATGTTTCATGTCAAAGCGGGGATTCATTTAAAAATCAATGTAAACTAAGGAGAATAAAAATAATAGAAATTAGAGTTTGACAAAGACGTACTTTAAATGTTATGTTAAACAAAGCAAGGAAATGTAAACACAATAGTGGCTCAGTAACTTAAGGAGGAGTGGTGTGTTTGTCACTGTGTGTGTGTGTGTGTTGTAAATAATCCCACATGTTGTGCATTGTATAACTCACCATCATGTAGGATCAGAGGGAGCCATTGGCTTGTTTCTAAACCCCAAATGAGACATTCACAAGCACCAACATGCAAAACAATGAAATACACATCAGTCTTCATTTTTGTGAGTAATTATTTTCATCACAGTTTTTGTCATCAACCTTTTTTCCCCTGATGAAAACTAGACAGTTACTATAAAAACAAGTGCACATGAACAAAAACTAAATTAACTGACATTTTCATTATCAATAAAAACTTATGACTTAATCCAATCAGACCTAATTTCATCATGTAGAAAGTGGGGACAAGTTAGGAATATATCCAATCACATCTACTTTGGTTGTGTGGAAAGGTTGGATGAGTTAAGAGGGACATCCAATCACAGCTGCCTTAGCACCCTAATCTCTGTGGATTTGACTCAAAGTTTTTAATTCATTTGAAACTATTGTTATTATTTTGCATTTAAAATAATGACAGATTGTTTTTCCCCAGCCAATAATAAATAAATGAAGAGTTGTGAAAAAAAAAAATAAAATAATAAATTGAAGTTTGTATGATATAGTTTGTAAGTTTGGATTTAAGCTCAAGAGCAAATTAGTCATTTGGGTCACAAGCCGCAAGGCTTTTGGGAATCCCTGTCCCAGAGCGTTACAGCAAGGTCTCTGTGATTGGTGAAATGATTTGGTTAGCTCAATACTTCTGCGGTCAGCTACTTATACCAGGGATCATTTGTTGACATAATGTGTAGAATTTAAATGTTTTGGCCTGATATGTCAAGATAAGGATTCAAACTGATCAACAAAATAACCAAATCTATTGAAGATAAATAGTTTAAGGCATTTTTGTAGGCCAACTCAGAAGTTAGCATCATGCTAAAAGCCTATGAGACTTTTCAATGTTATTGGATCATTGCTGACAATAAGGTGAGGAAAATTGCTTTATCAGGACAATCTTCACAAACTAGGCTAACTTTCAAATTTTTTAAGGTACAGCTTGTAGAAATTGGCATTCAGATTTCTGAATAAGCCCATCAGTTACTAAAATATCACATCACTTAGTGACGAGAGCTGGTGAAGACCAAAAAAGATCATGAACAGGGCATCATTTACAACAGTTACAAACACCGCACCGTCTTCTTCTCTTGTAATACCTGCTCTCTCTCTTCTTCTTCTTCTTCGCATGCCATCCAGGTAGATTTCAGGACCTGGCCTAGCATGTACGCTATTGCGTTTTCAGTCGTTCTCGTGGAGCCATGTAAATGTGCATAGTTTTCACATCGTCTCCATGTAAACGCAAAGGAAAAACATTTCTGTTTCTGGTGACAACGTTGTCGTGTAAACAGGGTTTAAGATGCATTTTATGTTGCAAAATGAATCCCATGGACTTTTGGCTTTGGCAACCGGTCCTGGTAAAATACTAACTCACTTCCTCATTTTAGGACTCCTGCTCCGTTTGTGATACGTTTGGATAGAAACCTTCTGGGTACAAGTGTCAGCTTAGCACCTAAAGGCCAAACTGCCATGAGAGTGGGAGTTCCTGTCTGGAGACTCTGCCCTCAGTAAAGATGGAGTCTCTGCCCATAACATAAAAAAGTCACTCTGTATTTCTGCTAATGGAGCTCTGATGTCTGCTTTGTCCTGCATCTGAAACCAGTTAGCATACACAGCAGCGGTAAACCACGCTGGACAGGAGGAGAGTCTGTGAGAGGGGAGAGATATGTAGAAATGGGTGTGAGACTGAGGCTGGTGGGGAGGCGGTGATGTTTGGTGGGGGTTGTTCACAGAGAGGATCATACATTACTTTTTTCTCCCCCAGTATTTCTTGTCCTTGATCTGCCTGCTTTTCTTTAAGCTGGATCCAGAGCCCTGCCCCCCTGCCGAGTCTTTAGCCCAGAGGAGGGGAGGCCTCGGCCAGCTGCAGGCTTCACTGGAGCCCCGCGCGCAGAGGTGGAGAGGGGGAGGCGGGGGGAGGAAGAGGAGGGTCGGTAGGGGCGTGTTGTGGAGACACAGACGGAGGAGGAAGCCGAGAGAGGCAGCTGATGACAGCATGAGTGCAGCAGAGGATATTGCGTTTAGAGACACAACATGGGGACCCTGAGAGCTTGGGTTTCAAAGCAGAAAAAAGAGCGAAGGATTTCCCGGCCGAAACACTTCCTGGATCAGACCCTCCAAAAATGCTTAGCCACAGTTGAGCCAAGATTTCGCTTGCCAAATTTACACGGTGGAGAATCATTTGACATCTCTGTTATGACCATGCAGACATTCTTCAACAAATGCCTCTTAAAGACAAACAGGCTGATGATTCATTCATAAATAAGTGACATTTATTCATCTGTTCCAAGGCTCAAGTTTGGAAGATGAAGTTCAAACTTAATGAGCAAAGTTGGTAAATTCATAAAAGTTTTACCAATTAGTGAAAAAGTCTGAGTTCTCCTTCTGTTTTTACGAAAGCTAACGTGATTCATCGTTCTACTATGTGATTCGGGCTCTAAAGAAAGTCATTATTATCAACCAGATTTTACAGTAAGTGAAAATTTAAGTCAAATCAGTACTCAATAATACACTACATTTTTGAATAATTTGTTATCCATGCTGTTATTGATTTTACCTCCATAATATATATAGCACATCGGAAGTGGCTAACCTTAAATAAATCTATATTCAGCAGAGACAAATGTGATGAGGGCAGATTTATGGTCTGGGCATCCATGGGTTTGTTGCTATCATGAATTCTTACATTCCCTTTTGTTTCTGCCTGCTTGTATACATTTGTGTATACACATATATGTGTATCTCTAAAAGGAGTGGTATGGCTTCAGGCTGCTCTGTTGTTAAGTGTCTTGAGATAACACTTGTTATGAACTGGCACTACACAAATAAAGATTGATTGATTAATTAATTGATTGAATATTAGGTCAAAAACATCTGGAATTATGAATTCACATTTCTGAAAGATTTAAGTTTGAGACAGTTCCTCACATTCCTTTTTTCCAGACTCAGCAAACTTTGGTTATACTCTGATTTTTCACTCCCATTGGTCACGTCTTTTGTCACTATTACAATATCAATACAATATAATTTAGGAGCCTGCAATTGATATTGGATATGATGTTCAAATTTAACACTTATAAATTTGTAATAAAAACAACCAATGCTGATTTCATTGCTGAAGTGCTTCATTTTTAAAGGGAATTATATCAATCTCCTTTACACTTTATGACAGAAAATAACTAAAACAGTACTGAATAGTGCCTTATAGGTATTTTTTTTTGTATGTTTATTTAATGTAATTTTGTATTTATGACGCTGATGTAATGAATTTTATTATAAACATTATTACAGGTATGTATGTTTAAACACGGCGACTTTCAAACACCAGATATTCTAGCGAAAAACATTTAATTTGAGAAATTCTTAAGTTTTTTACAGGTCTGAATTGAGTTTTTAATTTTTTTACTCACTCTGCTCTCTGTAAAATCACATCACATCAAATTACTTTTGAATTACTCAACCATTTAACCTGTAGTTTAAATATCATGTAGTTTGTGTATATTTTTGTGAATATATGATATATTTACAATTATTTAATGCAGTAAATACTTTGATTTTATTTTCTTCAAACTTACTTTTAATGAATACATGAGTTAGGATGAAGTTCAAAGGACACAGAGAGGCTTCATAAGTAGAGGTGGTGTACAGAGAGCTACTGTCCTCTGTGCAGCTCATATTTTGGATATATTTACTATAGTGCACAAAAATAAACTCAGTGCATCCAAGCAGACACCAGCAGGCTTTTCCCTTTTTGCTGTGTGAGTCTTTATCAAGCGAGACTACAGTGCTAAATAGGTGATCTGTAAAGCAAGGGTGTTTTGTAAGGTAATTGAGGTTGAACTGATGTTGGTCAAAAATGGTTAAAACTGCAAACATGGATGGCACATAAAGCTGAACAGTCCTTCCTGATGTTTATTTTTGTGAATATTGTCACTCAGCTGAGACAGGGTTAAATATCCTGCTCTTCCTTGAGCTCTTGTGCACAAACTATTAACATTAGCTAATCGCTAGCTCATTTGCACTCAAAAGAAACAACGCAGCTTGTTGTAATTTTTGATGGAAGTAAACTCTTAAACATAGGGTCTCTTCATGGATGGCTTGAAAAATCAGAATATACCTGATTTATTTTTGTTGGTAAATTGTAATTTAGTAACACTTACTCTTAAGTTCACCATATTCATTGCTAACTAGCTGCTTATCAACATGCTAGTTTTATAGCTGCTTACTTGCCTAATTCTGCTGGACCATAACATACAGCTAATAGGCTAATATAAAGACCTTACTTCAATGACCTCCTGAAGTGCTTACTTCACATTTATTAACCGTATTTGTTCCCTAAACTTCAGTGGAGTCTTGTTCATAACATTTGAAATGTTAAAGTAATTCATCAAAAAACCTAAGCTTATTATCATGTATTTCTACTACTACTACGACTAGTACTACTACTACTACTAATAATAATAATAATAATTATTATTATTATTAATTATTATTATTATTATTATTATTATTATTATTATTAGGGATGAACAATGTTATCAGTGTGATTTCAGCTGATATTTGATGATAAAGTTAAATATAGCTGGCATTGTAATTTAAGCGGGTATTTACAGCCAAGATATCAGCCATATATCTGCTGAAATATGTGCAAATATGCAAATGTATCGTATTGCTACACCTTATCACTGCATGGGTACATTTAAAAACAAGAGTTCAAGATTCAAATAAAGTTTTTTTTTTTTTTTTTTTTTTTTTTTTTTTTACAAATATACCGTCACACTGAGAGAAACAAGTCCACTTTTGTAAAGTAAACAGCTTATGCTCTTGACAAAAAATATTGGTATCTGTATCGAATTTGTTGTCGGTGATGATGAGTTCCAACGTATCACTGATCATATATCGGCAAAATCCAATATTGTCCATCCCTAATTATCATTATTATTATTATTATTATTATTATTATTGTTATTATTATTATTTACATAAAAACTTCCTTTATTTAATTTGTCATCAAGTTAGGGGTGAAGAGTTTGTAATTTAGCTCTATTTTTGATTTCTGAATCCACTGAACGGATCTAAAAATTATTAAAAACATGTTTTATATTGTCTGGTCCTTACTGTTACTGAGTTATTTACACTAAAACTTGACGTTTCTGATTGCTTTCATAAGACCATATCACACTTAATATGAGTAATTAGGGGAGAATAATCCTCGTGGTACTACTACCTTATTAAGGCCTTATAAGCAAAGATGATTAAGATCATAGTTCACGTACAACATCATTATAACTAATTGCTTGTGACAGTAATTGGGAGGTCATTAAGGAGAAACTCTTAATGCGTAGTGCACTCGCTGTATGTTATGATCATGCTGAATTAGGTACTATTAAGCCCTCAGCGTTGGCTAATGAACAACTACAAGCAACTAATTAGCATGTTACAAAACAAACCCATCACTACTCTGATACACCAGAGAGAATATTTCACATTTTCAGAGGATATAAACTTAACAGCCACTTTATTAGACACACCTTTTCAACTGCTCATTAATGTAAATAGTAATCAGCCAGTCACATGGCTGAAACCTAATGCTTTCAGGCATGTAGACATGGTCAAGTTGACCTGTTTTAGTTCAAAGTGAGCATTGGAACGGGGAAGACAGGTGATTTTGAATGTGACATGGTTCTTGGTGCCTGACAAGCTGGTCTGATCTCCTGAGGCTTTCAAGCCCAACCATCTCTGGGGTTTACTGAGAACGGTCTGACAGAGAGAAAATATCCAATGAACAGCATCTCTCTGGGCCAAACTGCCCTGTTGATGCCAGAGGACAGAGGAATATGGCTGGAGTGGTTTGGGATGAAGGGAAGGTAACAGTGACTCCAACAATGTTTTAGGAGAACCAAAGTCTACAGAAGACCATTTCTGAACTCACAGCATGTCGGATCTTGAAGCAGGTGCAGCTACAGCAGCAGACCACGCCAGGTGCCTTTCCAATCAACCAAGGAAGAGAAACTGAGGCTACAATTTGCATGGACTTAGCAAAATTGGACAATGAAAGATGTGAATAATGTTGCTTGGTCTCATGAATCACATTGTGCCCATCATCTTGCTACAGCACGATGACAGACCATATCATCTCAAACAAGTTTCTTAAACATGACAATGAGTTCACTGTACTCAAGTGCAGTGTAAAGTTTGACAGCACTTTTTAATTTACTTTTAGTTATAGTCTTTTTGCCTAAATCTTTAGTTTTTGTCATAATTTTAGTCATCTAAGTTATTTAAATTTTAATTTAGTTTTAGTTGATGAAATTTCACAACATTTTAGTCGATGAAATCTGCTGTAAATGAAGTCGACTGTGAATTTAGTCGCTAGTAAAGTTTGAATGTCTAAATGAACAGAAACAAATTGAACTTTTGTGTGAAATGCAGTCACCTTTATTTAGGCTACCTGGCAGAGCATCTCAGTTACAATACCAGAACTGACAACAGTGAACCTGCTCTGCATGAATATATCAATTCATAAAGAGAGGAGCTCTGATTGGATCGCTCCCCAACTTATCCCACCACCACAAAGCTAAGGCAGCTGTGATTGGATGTCCCTCTTAACTCATCCAACCTTTCCAAACAACCAAAGTAGCTGTGATTGTATATATTCCTAACTTGTCCCTACTTTCTACATGACCAAATGAGCTCTGATTGGATTAAGTCTCTGTCAAACATTTTAGTCTAGTTTTTATTTGTTGATGAAAATGTCAGTTAATTTAGTTTTAGTTTTTGTCCAAGTGCACTTGTTTTTATTAGTTACTGTCTATTTTTCGTCAGGGGAAAAAAGGTTGTTCTCAAAAACTGATGAAAATAATTAGTCAACAAAATCAACACTGTGCCAGTGCCCCCAGTAGTCACCAGAACTCCATTCAATAGACCACCTTTACGATGTGCAGCCTTCAAATCTGCAGCAACTGTGATGCTCTGAAGTCTGTGTGGAAACAAAATCTCTGAGGAATATTTCAAGCACCTTCTTGAATCAATTCACAAAGAATTAAGGCAGTTTTGAAGGCACAGGGTCCCATCTGGTGCTTTTCAGGTGTACCTAATAAAATGACCAGTAAGTATGCGTGAAAAAAAATACAATCAAATGCTGAAAAATCAAAATATGTATGTTTTATTAAAATAAAGTTCATGTTCAAGTTTGTGTTTAAGATTTATATGCTGAAAATATCTCAGAGTTCTTAATCAACAGTAGGACTGAACGATTTTAGGAAACGATCTTATTACAATCTTTCTGTCAGATAGTGCGATTTTAATATGATTCAAGATTTTCTTCAAAACAAGCTTCAGTGCAATATTTACTGTGTTTACAGTACTGACAACAGTAAGAAAATCAATGATCAAAAGCACATAACACATTATTCATCATCTAATATTGATGATAAACAATCTGTTACCATTATTTAAGAGATACTCCAACTTCTACTCTTAAACAGAGGCTTTGTGTTGTTGACCTGCGTACCAGCACTTCCGTAAAAGAAAATTTGTAAAATAAAATGTGTAAAATAGTTGACAACAGATCCTGGATCAGTCAGGAGTGCTGCAAAAAACTGCAGCTTTTGCAATCATAAATCTTTCAACCCTAACCCATAATATGATACAAAAAGTGGTTTACCAATAATGATAAAATAACAGCACCAAAACTATGCTATAAAAAAGAACTGCAGGGAAAGAATGAATGAAAATAAACACAAAATTACATACATACTGAAAAGGAGTGGAAGGAGGTATTGATTTTTAAAGCTTTTCTCCCTCCATAAATTAGTAAAATTAACAACAACCCAATGATGCATTCTTTTGTTGTTTAACTGAAGAAATAAACTGTTTTAAAAATGCATCCTTGTATAATAAATCACCAGACTGGATTCATTTTAATGCATTTATAAGGCTGTGAGGTTGGTTTCTTCAGGGGTCCAGTGGAGGTGAGATGTGCCTAGAACATCATCCCTCTGCCACCAACAGAGGGCGCTAGGACTCAATACGTGGGTGCCCTGAATCTGAGATGGAAAGGCAGGATTTTGTGTATTAATATTTGATGAGGAAAGCTCAATCAAAATAGGCAAAATCAGTGTGATAAATCAGATGTTACAGGAGACATTCACAGTGCTGGTTTTTACTTCTGAGGCATCAAGAGAGCGTCTGCGTGAGGTCACGTTAGGTGGAGCAGTCCTGTGTTGGTAAAGGGAGATCCAGCCACTCAAAAGCAGTGAATCACACTGAAAGAAGAAAAAAAGAGATCACAGACGTCCTCTCTGTAATGCCAACACAGAGCGAGCAGCAGCATTACCATGAGGCGCAGCTCCAACATGTGTAACCAAACAGTCAAATCCCAGAGATGGTGTTTTATGATCTGTTTGATAACTTGTGTGAAACAGCGCTCCCTGTTCATTTATAAATCCCCTGTAATCCCCGAGAGGTAGTGACAGCTGATTTAGAGATGCTCGGGGCTCTGTTGGTGAAGATAAACTGAGGTACTTTCAAACAACGAGGTCTGCTGAGGGCCCCGAGAGCCTAAATCACTTTTAAAAGAGACAGAGAGCCTGAGTGTCACCAGGGGCCCCAGTGTAGAAGGGCCCATACCATATTACTCCACATATGCTTTGCCCTCCGCTTTGTCTGCTCAGGCTGAAAAGAAAGGTTGAATACAAAGTCCTCTGCTCTGCTTTATCCAAAGTTGATCATTAGTTGGATTAAATTACTTTAAACAAATCGAACTGTCTTGCTGAATGGTGCTCTCTCTCTCTTTAAAGCAACAGGATGCTTGTTGAATATTTTCTCTTTTTTGACTTTATTACTTCAAGGTTCAGTGAAAAAGCAACAATCTGAACATGACGATGAGTTCACTGTACTCAAGTGTAGTGTTAATTTTGACAGCACCTCATACTTCAGTTTTAGTTTTAGTCTTTTGCCTAAAATATCTTTTAGTTTTAGTCATAATTTAGTCACCAAAATTGTTTTAATTATAGTCTACTTTTATTTAATCAAATTTCACAACATTTGGTGGACAAAATCTACTGTAAATTTAGTCAACTAAAATATGAAGTGTAAAGTGTGAGGCATTTTGTATGTTTCCTTGAATTTCTACAGTCATGTTTTACACTTGGATAAAATGAAACATCTAATAACCCTTTATTGAATGCTAGTAAAGTCTGAATGTATAAATGAACAGAAACAAATTGAACTTTTGTGTGAAATGCAGTCACCTTTGTTTAGGCTACCTGGCAGAGCATCTCAGTTACAATACCAGAACTGACAGCAAACAGTGAACCTGCTCTACATGAATATATCAATTCATAAAGAGAGGAGCTCTGATTGGATCGCTCCCCAACTTATCCCACCACCATGAAGCTAAGGCAGTTGTGATTGGATTGCCCTCTTAACTCATCCAACCTTTCCACACAACCAAAGTAGCTGTGATTGGATATATTCCTAACTTGTCCCTACTTTCTACATGACCAAATTAGGTCTGATTGGATTAAGTCTCTGTCAGACATTTTAGTCTAGTTTTTCTTTGATGATGAAAATGTCAGTTAATTTAGTTTTAGTTATTGACCATGTGCACTTGTTTTTATTAGTTACTGTCAAGTTTTTGTCAGGGGAGAAAAGGTTGTTGACAAAAACTATGATGAAGATAATTAGTCAACAAGATTAACACTGATCATGACAGGGATGGTCAAGGCTAAGAGGCAGCTCATGATACCTTTTAGCCGATAAGAAGCCTGTTCTTCTGTTTTAGGACAATCTGATAAAATGGCTAAGGCTAAGAGACTGAAGCAAAAGGTGTGACTAAGCAGAAAACCAAGGCATCAGGATAAAGTAAAGTTATTGGACCATTAGATTATCAAAAACTGTTTCAAGGTGAAAAAGTTACATTATATTGGATTCAATTAATATAGAAAGGAAGCATGCCATTTTCTTTAAAATGGTCTAAATTGCAAAAAATAATAAGATTAAGACTATTGTTTAAAAGCATCCAATCAGTACCACCCATTATTTTAAAAAAATAATCTGTTTGTTTTTCTTTTTGAAATATCCTATTCTAAATATACTCCCTACTGAATTTCATGTCATGTAAAATGTAATTAAATACTTTTTTTTTTTTTCATTTCAACATTTAAACATCCATAAAAAAATAATCAGCCAAAAATAAATCCCTGACACTGTCTAGAAGTCGCTGAATATTTGGCAATATTTGGACACTTGCTGAAACTGGTGGGCAGCAAATGATTTTCTCCAAACATGCTCGCGCCTTTGCTTCATATTCTTCTGTCCTGCTGTTTGGCTGCTGTGGACGGACAGAGAGACGCAACGTGAGAAGCAAACGAAACAGACATAACCAAAGTTTGTAACAGGAGCAATAGATCTGCAGATATACTTTAATGTGACACATAAGCACAAACATACTGCTTTTTAATTCTTTCGACTTTGTGTTCATTTCAGATCATTTATTTGACTTAAGCTACTTGAATCTTAGAAGGTGTGCATGTCAAATTTGTATTTTATTTTTTTTTCTAAATATGAAGTCTTATTTGAAGCCTCTTTTATTGTCAAAGTCCAGATAAACAGCTGGTTTTATGAACAAATACAAAATCAGTAAAAAAGCCTTGAAATCTCATTCAGCATTTTTAATTTTTTTTCAGGAGTGATGTTACAGGAAAACAAAAAGTATGCCGTTAATTAGCTACAGATCCATTTTACAAGTTACAAGCAAGCTTATTGAGGCTTTAGTTGAGGATTTTTTGTTTCTTGAAATGAGTTATTATATAATATTTATATTTAAAACATTATTATCATTATTATTATTATTATTGTTATTATTATTATTATGTACTAATCAAGGTGAGTTAATAAAATAAGCGTCCTGTGTCATTTGGGCAATGTCGTGAAATTGAAGTTTTAAGTAATTAAATGTCAAAGTAATTTATTTATGTACTTGTTTATTCATTGGTTTATTTTATTTATTTACTTTTTTTCTCTTTTCTGATTTTTTCAGAGGCCCCAAAGCCAAAGTTTTTATTGATAAAATTCTAATAATATTAAATATAGCTAATACAGCAAATGTGGTAAAGTCGAAGTTTTGAACGTCCCGACACTCATCAGACTAAGTTTTTCATCTTGTCTCTTTATCTTTAAACTAGTTGATAAGAAAAGAACATATTGATAACTCATGAATCATTAAGGCTAAGACACCAACATCAATATATTAACTGATGAATGAAGTCATGTATAAGAAACTGTGGTTATGTGTGAATTACTTATACTTCAGCAGAAATACATGCATGAGTTTAAGATGATTTCATGCATAAATACATGGTAATTCATGAACTTATACTAAGGCACTGACAACTAAATGAACTAAATGAAGAAAATGTTTTATTACTAAAAATGTTACCAAAATCCCAGACCATGCAAACTTATTTTTATTTTATTTTTTATTTAACCTTTATTTAACCAGGAAAACCTCACTGACATTAGAAATCTCTTTTTGCAGGAGTGTCCTGGCAAAGACAGCAGCACATTCAACAGTTTTACACAAACACACGCAGTCATCAAACACATAAAACAAGAATTCAATACATGAAGAAAGAAAAGTCACAATTTCAAACAGCCAGTTTGGGTTGTCCACATGAGAATGATAAAGTGTATCAGTCAAAACATCTGCAGCCAGATGTGTCTGACTCTAAGTCACTCAACATCATCTTAAAAGTGTCCAGTGACACCAGATCTTTTAGTTTCAGGACTTTTGTAGACCATTTCAAGCATGTGGAGCTGCAAACCTGAACGCCTTTTTTCCCAGCTCGGTTCTTACTTTTGGAACCGACAATAAGAAAAGATCCTGGGACCAAAGATTATGAAGTCCTGTGCTCTTCTGACTGATGTAGGCCAGAAGGTAGGATGGTGGCAGACCAAGAATACATTTATAAATAAGAATACGCTGGTGACTGAGTCTGCGTGCTGACAAAGAAGACCATCCAGCACGAGCATACTGCAAACAATGATGAGGAAGAGATTTAAACATAACTCACACCTAAAGGTGATACAGAGTTACCAGTTAACCCAACAAACATGTTTTTGGTCTGTAGGAGGAAACCAGAGTACATGGAGAGAACCCTTGCATGCACAGGGAGAACCACAAAGTCCACACAGAAAGGTACCAAGGGAATCAAACCAGCAACTTTCTTGCAATGTGTCAAATCAGAAAGTTTAATTAAATTGATAAAACTGCAGACAACTACTCAATCAAATTTTACAAAACATCAGCAAGTTTTTGGATCATTAAGGAATATTTGTGCAGTTCTGATTCTGCTCTCACTCTTCTGGTTGAAAATCCAGCCACAGATCTGAATCACCTCATCTTGAGAAGTCAAATCCTAAATATAATCTGCTAACCCGGCTCTGGTTTCTTTCTGTCTTTGTCTCTCCACAGAGCATCAAGATGACTGAAATCACCCTGCTGGCCACGAGAGGTACGGAAAAGGATGAGACACTTTACAGGTTGGTATTTTTCCTGTTACTAAGAAAAAATGTCAAGAACCTGAGGAAAAAAATGAAGTTCTAAAGAGAGATTAAAGTCGGACTTCTGAGAATAAACCTGGACATGGAAATGACCCAGATGTTTTAGAAAAAAACTTGAGAAATAAACAGAATTTTGAAAAGCCTGACTTAATCTCAGAATTCTGACTTAGATGTAACAGTTCTGATATTTTTTAATTGTGTTAGATATTCTCAGAATTCTGTCTTGTTTCTTATTGTTCTGACTAAATTTTAAAATATACAAAAATAAAATATTGATTTTTTTTTAACTCAAATTTCGACAGAATTCGACTTTTCTTCTTTTCAAACTTTAATCTCTAAATTTTTCAAATTTTCTCTTGCAATTCTGAATTTAATTTCTGAATTTAATTTTCTCTCCATTTATCGCGTCAACACCAGCTCTGTTTAACATCGTTACACGGATCCACTCAACTGGATATTTTTTTATTTCTCCACTTTTTTATCGGTTTTAAAATATCTCCGTTTATGTGGGTGAAATCGCCGTGTTCCTGTGGTTGAGAGGCCCAATTGGACGGAAAAATGTGCATTTAGGAATACATCGTATTCGTGTGGTCCAGGCCTGAGTTAATCTCAGAATTCCATTTAAGAATTCTGACATTTTTCCCTCAGAATTCTGACTTTTATTTCAGAAACTGGACTTTTTTTCTTGAAATTCTGACTTTAGGCTCAGAATTATATATTTTTTGACTTGATGAATTCTGGAGAGAGTATTAACATCTGTCTTACTTTTTTCTCAGAAACACGCCTGTAGAAAGTGTCTTCTCTTTTTCGTTGGCCCTATCCTCTTCCATCCTGAGAGGCCTAAATCACTCTAAAAAGAGCCTTAGTGTCACTGGGGGCCCCGCTGCAGTGGGGCCACTGGCCGGCCCTCGCCACATTCACTTCCTAAAATCTTTCGACCACTTTGTCTGTGTGGCTGGACAGAAAGGCTCAGCAGAAAGTTTCCTGCAGGAAAGAGAGATAATTCATACATCTAATGGGAGCCATAAATCCTCGTATTAACTCCAGCGCAGCACGTATAAGGGCATGGCCCGCAGAAATAAGAGACAGATGAGGGCGGGGAGGAAGAGAAACATCAATTAAAGGTAGAAGAAGAGAGGGAGAGGATGGAGGGAGTGCGTGTTTAACCGCAGACAAAAAGATCGGCTTCATATCGGGACATAATCCAGACAATCAAAAGGAGAGAAGGCGTGGAGGGGGGCCACAAAGAGAGAGAGGGTAAAGGCGACTGTGGGGTGACGGTGGGACCCGGTGCAGGGGTGAGACAGGAGGCAAGAGGGGCCTGGTGGCAGGGCCCGGGCCTGGGTGGTGCGGTGCTAACAGGCCCCCAGGGACCCGGCGCTGCAGGACCATATGGGGAGCAGTGAAAGGGAGAGGAGCAGCGGGAGCCCCGGGCTGACAAGCCACCGCTGCCCCTGCTTCAGCTGTTCCCCTGGAGCCCCCGGGACCTGGGGATTAGAGGCACACAACAAAGACAACACGTACAGGATAGCACACACATGCACACACACATACCCACGTGCACAGCCCCACACACACACACACACACACACACACACACACACCCACAAACCCTCTCACACACTGGATGCAGTGTTGAAATAAAGCAGAGAGCCCAGAGTCCATCCACTTATGTTTCTGCAACAAAGGCAGCACACACACACACAGATACATGTGCACACACAGATCTACGTGCACACATAGACCTACACGGGCACACAGATCTACGTGCACACACAGATCTACGTGCACGCAGCAGACACTGTGCTAACACAAAGTGGTGAGGCCACATTCAAACCACTTACAGTCTGAATGATGGGTGCCATGCAGAGGCTACAGAAAACACACAAACAGCAGGTACAGTGAACGCACACACTCACCAGAGCACATGAATATCATCGGTGTGGAGGCATTACAAAGAACTCTGCTCGAGTAATCAGATTACTTTTGTGTCAGAGTGAGTGAATTAGCATGTTAACTTTGCAACCCATTTAAATCTTTCTTAAAGTTACTTTGTCATTAGAGTAATTTATTTTCTTTTTGTCGTCACAGTTAAGAATATCTTCTAAGGAGTACTGGGTGATTATTACTCTTTCCATTAGCTTGGGCACACCTTTGGCTGGCCACTAGCTAATCACAGGGCTGACATAGAGAGGCAGAAAAATGATCACAACCACACACACTCACACCTAAAGCTACTTTACAGCCACCAGTTAAGCTAACAAGTGTGTTTCTGGTTTGTGAGAAAACTGGCAAACTCATAAAAGAAAGGCCTGGACCTGAGC
This sequence comes from Cetoscarus ocellatus, assembly GCA_037902135.1. Taxonomy (NCBI): domain Eukaryota; kingdom Metazoa; phylum Chordata; class Actinopteri; order Labriformes; family Labridae; genus Cetoscarus; species Cetoscarus ocellatus. The sequence continues at coordinate 353,639 of JBAMNC010001127.1, forward strand.
AGGGACTCAAACAAGCAACCCTCTCGCTGTAAGTCACAGTATAGCCCTAAAAGGCCGTTTCATTTTAATAGTTTGTGTCAACTCTCTATTTGGTTTGTTTGATCAAGTTTTAATTTATTCAAGGTATGTATATGTCAGCATGTATGCACAAGAGTACGTTCATTTGTTCTGTTAAATGTATGTAAATGTAAAATTAATAAAAATATTGTTTAAAAAAAAGTTTTAATGTAAAGTGATGTTGTGCTATTCAGCTAAAATATGGTTGTTGAGTACTAATGTAGTATATTAGTTTGATAAAAGGGTGAAAGGTGAACTTTATTACTTTGGTACGGCAGCTCATACAGTCTCGTCGCATGTTGTTGAGCTGGTGGCTGTCAGACCAGACACATGCGTCAAGTCTGTTCAGAAATTTCACCTCAATTATAAGAGTCATTATTAGACTTATGAAAGACAACAAAAATGAAAATAAAGTTTATGGAACAACTCACCTTCAGAACAAAGAAATGGCAAACTTTCACCTGGCACACCAAATGGACCGTTCAATATAGAAAGTGTTTGGGGGAGGGCAGAACCTTTCAGAAGCATATCCAGCAGGTGATTGGACTATCGTTCTGTCAATCACAATGTTGTAGGCGGGTGCTACTGCGATACAGCACGTGAGCCACTTCATAAAACAAACTCATGTCGGAGATGGAGTGAAGATATTCTTACTATACAGAAGTTTGTAGTGTTGGTATTTGTTTTTCATTTAGTAAGGGAATACGATCATGATCTGATAAAACTGCTGCTGAAGCTGTTAGCATCTATGCTAATCTCTGTCAGAGCAGTTACCTCTCACTGTCGCCTCGCTCATTGCTTGTTCCTCTTTTTCCTCTAAAAGACGAGCCACTTTGAGCCGAGCACAATTGTTGTAGATTGGAGCTTGGCAAGATGGATCAGTCTGATTCCAGACATTGAATCAGGGAGATCCAGTTGCTGAGCAAGGTTAGGCAAACTGAGCTTTTACTTAGAAGTGTAATTGACCTGTTTCTATTTTGTCTATGACAAATTCTATTGCTGTTGATCTACAAATCTGCTCAAACTGGGTAAACACAGCTCCCGGTCTCTTATTCTTGCTGTAAAGAAATGAGAGACCATGGTAAAAATAGGCGTTGAGAATATCCAAATGTGTGTGAGACATGTGGCTCATGCCGGCTTTCTGAAAGCTCTAACTCAGTTACATGCTTGCTGAAATGAAACCATGCTCCCTCAACAGCCATAAAAACTGCATCCAGTGTAAAACAAGCAAGATCTATTAGATCAGCTTGAAATCTTGATAAGTATTTAGACATTTAAATTAGAGAATTTGAAGGTATGATAGTCAGGCTTGCTAATATTGGCTGCTTTAGTGCAGGCATACAATGTTTGTCTGTGTAAAAATCATCTGCCCATGAACCTTACAAAATAGATCTGTCATTGTTTTTTTACTGAAATGTTCTAACTGATTTTTCAGCACCCTTTTTTTCTGATTACAATTACAACAGACTTATATTTTTGCTTTTATTGTCCGAAGTAATATGACTTTCAAGGTTGATAAGGTGAATGTGACTTGAATTATGAATAACTGAAATAGTAGATATTGTTTTTACTAGAAGTTGCAGACTGACTTTCTTGAATTTATTTTTATTTATTTATTTGTTTTGCAGTGTACTGATCCTAGTTAACAGGTCATCAAAGTGGGCACTGGTCAGCCTCAAGTAACTGAGAAACGCAGCCAAGTTAATCCGAACACAGTCCAGGGAGACAGCGTTGAAATTAACAGGGCTGAGTGTGCCTCGGGGTGAGGTCATGAACCAGGACATGACGGCGTTTAGCTTTGTGGAATATCAGGAGTTGAGGATATTCCCTGGATGTTTCACATAAAGAAATGGTCTCGTACTTTAAGGTTTGCAGAGAATGCAAGGCAGATTTTTTTTAATTTTAGTTTTAACACAGCTGTAGAGTTTATAAATACTGCTTCACAGTCTTATATGGAAAAGCACGGACATCCTCACGTCCACCAACTGTGTATTCTTAAAAATAATATGCTAATTAACTCTAAGAAAAAAAAAATGCAGCTAAATACTCCTCACTGTAGCATGTTTCTGCTCTCACAATGATATAAAAGCAGCACTTCTCACTTTAATGCTCATTTTACTTTAAGAAACTAATAGAGCCCAGCGGAGCAGTCAAACCTAATCTTCCCCAAGCAAAAACAAAAATTAAGATACTTGAATATTTGAGATTATCATTTCTTTTTCAGCAGCATGTTGCCTTTTTGTGATTCAGACAATTTTGTAACTTTTGATCCATCAGGTATTACATTTTATTTCAACTTTTAAAAATGATTTTAACCCAAAATAAAATAAAATACTTCAAAGGCCCGTTCACACTGAAGGCAATGCCAATAAAAAGCAAGAAATAGCAAATATGTTGAGGTCAATTTTTGAGGCTCCTTTCTGTTCACATTGGGAGAGTTTTTAAATAAATATTGTTCAGATTTGATGTTAAAACTGTGATAAGTCTGCATACATCTGCCAGATATCTTCCCAGCAGAGGCGAAACTTAAGAAAAACTAACCTCTAACCAAAAGCATTAAGGCCACAATTCAGCTTGTCGGAGGCTGTTCAATAATGAAATTATAAATTACAAGATAATCATAGATAAAAAATAAAAAAATCTTAATTGTTAGCATAACCTGGGTCACATACAATACACTGACAAAAGTAACTTTGGTGGAACCAAACTGTCAGTACTTTCACACTGTTGATCTGTTGATCTGACTACATTTACATGATTAAGTGTAAAACTTTTTAAATTAACAATATGAAATTACTGGATTTTTTTTTGTTATAAAAACATGAAAACTAAACTTTTTTCTGATTTGTTAAGATCATTCTCCATATTGCAACATATTCAACAACAAATAAAGTAATGAAATGCTGCAACAGCCATAGATCAGTACATGCTTTGTATCTGGACAATGGATGAGACAGTACTGACAGCAAAAGGCTTATTAGGGCTGTCAACTTATAACTGATATTCAAATTGCTATTCGAGCATGGGGGTTGAAAATCCTTAGTTGAAGTGTTAATAAATATTCAACTTTAAATTAAACAGCTAAAAAGCACATGAGGGCAGCTGGAGAAGTGTACCACTTGATCCCACAGAGGGCGCTCCCAGCACAACTCATTCGGTCAGTGCTCTCTTAACCTCAACAGCGGTGTCTAGTCTACCAGAAACAAACAAACGAAGAAGGCACTTCCAGGAAATGGTGGTCCAACAAAGCCACTCAGAGTGGACAATAGCAACACTTAGAATGTAAGGAGAGCTGTGTGGAAGCACTCTGGGCTCCAGTTTGTGTTGATAATGTGCAAAGCAGCTGCAGACCCATTTGTTGGACTTAAGCCCACAGCTGTCCTGTGGTGTGCTTTCATTTCCTCCTTGGCAGCCTCCTCACCAGAGGTGCAGAAAACAAGATTGCAAGATGCCCCAGAGAGATAAATAGTAAAATAACTCACTGATAAATGCCTTGTGTGTTACGGGGGTGGGGGGGTTGCTAATGAGCATACACAATAATAACTAAATATCTTTGGTTGTTTTGGTTAATACCACGTCTGCTTGTAACTCAATTTGTTTTATTTTTGGGAAAAGTTGACAACCCTAAGACTCATTATGTGTTCTGTTTAGTTGTTCTTGTTACTTTTTTTCAGCCACATTTTTTAGCCCAGTTTAAGTCTGACAGAAGGGGCCGTCTCATTGTTTTGGTATTCATTTATATGCTTTAAATGGGAAATTTACAGGAACAGCAGGAATAGAATTTATATATTTATTCAAGACAATCTCATAAGAGAAAGCTGTTACACTGATTTTCATCTCCAGATGTACATAGATTTTTATTTTCACCAAAAGATGAATGTTCAGGCACAAGAAAATGTGTGGAGGACCACGGGACTCAGCTCTACTGGTCTATTTTTTCCAAAACAGTGTTTTGTGCTGCTCACTTGAGATTTTGCCCAATGTTTTCTGGCTGATAATTCTGTCCAATCTCTAGCGTTATCCCCTGACCCTGCAAGGAGAAAACTAAACTAGACTAGAATTTCCAAGTAAAAAGGAGATGGCCTTTACCTCTGCCAGCATCCCTTGTTAACCTTTGGTTCTGAATCATGGACTCTGATTTAATAACAACTTCACTATAAAAAGTATTTCCTGAGTAGTAAACCACAGTTTTTGCTTTGTGAGTATATTTCTTATCATGACGGAAAAAAAAAAAAAGTTTTGGGAGGTGGACTCCCAAAAAGGAATACTTTGCAAGTAGCTTAGACTGCTCTAAGCTTCAGAGTGTTTCAGGATCAGAGGATAACAGCAGCTATTATAGGCGCCTATGCAGTCTGCAGCTCTCATTGCACAGAGCCTCCCTGCTGCAACGAACATTTATACTTGTCCAGACCAGATTCATAGCTTGACAAAGTTTTAGGAGCAAAACAGATGAGCAGAATTAAACTTTATTTCAAAAGTAACAAAATCACAGTGCTTGATTAGCAGGATACTCTGTAAACAAAAGTGAAATGACAATAAATATTTGTTTGTTGATCAGACTCGTGGTGTAGGGACATGGTGGCTGTGTGGTGTACCCAAGTAGTGCCTAAACAAAGTGGCTTGGTAGTAGAAAAGTAAGTAGTTAAAAATCTGTTTAACAGAGCATGCAATCATCCTGTGAGTCTTCTGTGGCTTTCTGTCAATCATTTAAACAATTGATGGATCAATCAATCAATCATCAAATCAGTCAAATAATCACTCAGTCAATTTTTACCTTTAAAATGCCAAACCATGGCAAATGTGATCTCAAGACACTTTACAAAGAGTATGTCAATTCCATACTTTCCTTTTATCCATCCATCCATCCATTATCTATACCATTTGTCCCTTTCAGGGTTGTGGGAAGCCAATCTCAGGGCCACATAAAGAGACAAAAAGCATTTGTACACTCATCCACACCTAAGGGCAAAATAAGAGTCACCAGCTGACCTAATGAGCATGTTTTGTGGTCTGTGACGCAGCAGATTGTGCACATGCCTTACAGCAAATAGCTTTCTAGTTTGTGCCCCAAGTTCTGTATGGAGTTTTTTATGTTATCCCCCAGCATGTGTGGGTTCACTTGGAGAGCTCCAGCTTCCTCCCACAGGCCTAAAACATGCTCATTAGGTTAACTGGTGACTCCAAACTAGTCTTAGGTGTTGTTGAGTGTGTGAATGGTTGTCCATCACTCTACATGTGGCCCTATGATTGGCTGGTGACCAGTCCTGGGTGAACCCTGCCTCTTGTCCAATGTAAGCTGGTATAATCTCCAGCCACCAGTGCCCTGAAGGGATTAGAGGTATTGATTATGGATGGATGGATGGAATATTAAAAACGAGAAGTGGGCTAGGGCTGATGTGCCAGTTCATTTGACATCTTTTGTAATTGTTCAGGTTGAGCGCCTCCTGGCAGCACATTTGACATATTTCTTCTGTGTGATTTAATTTGAGAAAAGAGAAAACCACAGTAAAAATACTTCTTGCCACCCACTCTGCTAAACTGTCAGCTCACTGTCAAGCTCACAGCCAAACTTTCAACTTAATCTACTCCTTACAACTGTTTCCTGTGATCGAGCTGCTGGAAGTTACCTGCCTAGATCAAATAAGAGAGTGTCGTAATATGTGTGTGTTTGTGTGAGTGTGTGTGTGTGTGTGTGTGGGACCAAATCGGAAGCTTCACACTGCTGCTAAATCTACCCCATGGCAGCAAGTACCTGCTGCCTGCTATCTCCATCCCTCCTGTAGCCCGAGGCCATGAAGGCAGCCTTGGCTAACATTAGGCTGCATTTCCTAGGGCTCCATGAAACAGAGAACCACCTGTCCTCCTCTAATAACACAAAAAGTAGCTTTTCCCACCTCTCTGCCTTCCATCTTTACAAAGACAATGAGCCACTGCCTCTCTTACAGCATGCATTGAGGTCGGGCTGACGGGCAAACCCTCCTTCAGGCACAAGCAGAGGAAGAAGAAGAGGAGGAGGGGGGAAAAGTCAGCACTAGCACCTGCAGTGTCACAGCCCAGCCTGCCTGTCAAACCAAACAACCAGCCTCCAATCCATCCCAGTCATTGTGCTCCCTGTCTGCCATTGAGTCTCCTCCCAATTCCCCCAGTTCAGCTTGTGATGACAAACAGCTAATTAATTTCCCTGACACCAGGAGAGGCAAGACTCAGGCCGGGGAGGAAGACTGCCTTTAGCAAAAAAAAAAAAAAAGAAGAAGGAGAAGTGGAGAGATTAATTCATGAAGTTCTTTTTTTCTCTTCTGGTAGTATTTGCATGAGGAGCTCGGGCTGTGGACTTCACAACGTGCTGTCCTCGCTTTCACTCTCCCTCACACACACATGCACACACACACACCTCTAATTCACATTCACCTCCATCACATCTGTATCTTCCTCAACTTTAGCCTTTGGCGCTCTCCCTCTCCAATGACCTCATACATCAATATGAGCCAAAATGCATACATTACACTTATTAATATTCATGTTAAATCCACTTTATTCATAAGACTTAAGGAGTAATAAAATATGAGCACATGCAGAGAGAGGCCTCAGCCTATATTAGCTCTCTCCTTACCTGTTGAGCTTGTGTTTGGTGACTTTATGGAAATTTTAATTTGATCAACTGAAATCTGTGGAAATTTAGCTGCTGGTCTGATTCAGCTGGTGCTGATGGAGTTTTCATGTTCTCCTTGTGCACACCGGCTTCCTCCCACAGATCAGAAACATGCACTGTTGGTTAAATTGCCCTTAGGTATGACTGTGAGCGTGAATTGTTGTCTGTCTCTGTATGTGGCCTGTGATTGTTTTGCATCCAGTGTAGGGTGCACCCCCCTCTCGCCCATTGTCAGCTGTCAAAGGCTCCAGCCACCTGAGAAGTGAAGTGAGAAGCAATATAGATAATGAATGGATGAAAATAATACTAAAGGTGAGTTCCAATATGCATGGGCAAAAAGCAGTGACAGTATTCATAAGTTACAGCGTCTACAGCATGTACTTCATCATCCAGCATTCTGTAAATGTTTGTATCTATTAAGCCAAATCCCCACTAAGGCCCCATTTACACAACAACGAAAACGGCAAAAAAATGGAGAGTTTACACAAGAGGGACGAGAGTGAAAAGTTTTGAAAATGTTTTTGTATCTGTCTCCGTGTAAACAGGAATTAGGGAAAACGATGATGTGCAGTGCATGCACATGCACAGTATTCTTTCAGGTGAAGGTTGTGCATGCACCTAGGAACAACAACAACAGCTTCCGCCATCTACCGAGCAACATGTGTGCTGCTTCCTGTTTGTTACCCAGACAAAACTATCCAGATAGTTTTGTTGTCCAGACGAGAAACTCCTGCATCTTCGTGCATCCACTCGCCATTGTTGTTTGTGAAAAGTTTGTCTACAAACATGTGTTCTAACACCACTGTTTCACTACAAACCTACATCGCCAACTACTGGCCTGGCATGCACGCTACGGCGTTTTCAGTCGTTCTTGCGGATCCATGTGAAGGAAAAACCTTCCTGTTTCTGACGACAATGTTGTCGTGTAAAAAAGGCCTAAGAATTAAGAAACAACTGCCACACTTATTGGACATTTACTCCAGTTTCTTACTTAGAAAGGAAATTTCCTTTTCCTTGATGTTGCATTTGAGCACATCATTATGTAAGTTTATTTCAACTTGTTCTTAAGCTGCCCCTGAATATTTTTTAACATGTCAGTTCGTTAAGTTAGAGAGTTAATGTTCATGTCTGCAGATTTTAACACTGAGAAATATTTTAACCAATGGTACTCTCAGATAACCTCCTTGATTCCATGTCTGTAATCAGGTAGATCCATCTTGCCAAGATCCAATCTACAACAATTGTTTGTGGCCCAAAGCAGCACGGCCCAATCAGTGTCCTTTAGAGCAGGAAGAGAGGGGAGCACGTACAGAGATTAGCATAGATGCTAACAGCCTCAGTGGTAGTTTTATCATGACCAAATTTCTGTATTAAATGAAAGACAAATATCAAAAATACAAACTTCTCTATATGAAATGTCTCACGTTCTGTAATGCAGTAGTACCTGCCTAATGTGTTATCTGATAGGCCTGTAATAAATTGGATTTACAGAGCAGTCGTCCAATCACCTGTTGGATATGCTTCAGAAAGGTTCTACCCTCACCAAACTAGGCCTGTGCTCAAAATATGGATATGGCAAAATATCGTCAAGCACTCCCTGGAGATATGTGAATCGATATGGATTCTACAGAATCAATACGGCCGTAACGTTTTGGCAGTTGTTGTCAGTACACTTTGAGTAATGTTAACAACGGCACAGTTCAACGTAGAAGCTAAGCTACATGATGAAGCACATATTCCAAATCTGAACTTAGGTCTACCATCTTTGAGGACCTCAATTAAGTTTCTTAAAATGTATAATCATTTAAAACTCATCCTTGTTCTTTTTCTTCTTGAAATAGAAAACAATACTTGTCGGGAATTCTGTTAATAGCATAGCCAGTGTTTACAAGTTACGTATACATATCATATTGTGGCCTCAGTGTGTTTTCCAGATGGACTGGCGAAATATATTTAACAGTGCATTTGGTGTGCCAGGTTAACAGAGTTGTAAGAGGGATTTTTTCAAGATGACTGTCAGAAGACTTGGCATTTTGGTTTAATTTAATGCAAACTGCTGATATACTTAGAGCTTGTGTGTGAACAGTGGTCTGATAAAATTATATAATATCTGAGGACTAATGAGACTTGACAGCAGTATAGATAGAGTTAAGAGGTTTTTATTTAAGTTTTTCAAATAGAGGGTGGATCTGTGTCTGTCTCTGTTGGCAACAAAATCCTTACGACATCGTAGGGATTATTTTTAAGTTATCAAATACAGAGTTACAAGCATTTAAAGGACTGGAAGTGCATTAAAAACTCATTTATTTGCTGTGAGGAGCAGAAATAAAATGGTTGCATAAATTCCCAAGGCACACATGGACTTGCCTCAAGGCACACCAGTGCCCCCCCCACTCCCACCCCGTTTAAGAGCCACTGGTCCAGATCAAGTCTCAGTCTCCAGGGTCTAAAAGAGATACTAATATGGAAGGAAATAGTGTAGTACCTAAGTAATCACTTGAGGTTGTCTGCAGAAGCAGCAGATCACATACACTCATTGGTCATTTTTCTGCTAATTTGTGAAAACAAATAATCAGCCAATCACATGGTAGCAACTCACTGCATATAGGGAAGTAGACACGGTCATGATGACCTGCTGAAGTGCAAATAAAGCATGAGAACTTGGGTGATCTAAGATACTATGAACCAGGTATGGTTGTTGGTGCCAGATGGGAAGGTGTGAGTATTTCATAAGCTCCTGGTATACAAAGATTTTCAACAACCATTTCTAGGGTTTACAGAGAATGGTCCCAAAAAGAGAAAATGTCCAGTGAGCAACAGTTTTCTGGGTGAAAATGTTTTGTTGATCCCAGGAATGGCTAAAGGGGTTCTAGGTTAAAGCTGCAGTAGGCGGAAAGCCAGAAAACGGTTGATTTTTGAGTCTCATCTGAGTTAGGTTTCATTTGTCTCCGCTCTGAGCCCCTCCTACTAGACGAGCACACGCACACAGCATACAGCGCACACAGAGTCGCTATTGAGCCACTGCTGGAATTCACCGGTCCACTTAGCACAATTTTCAGTAATGTCCGAGTCAGCCAGAGTCCAGTGGAGTGCTTTCATGAAGTCTAACTACACAACACAACAATCACCGCAACACATTACGACAAATCTTACAAGGTTATTCAGTTAGCAGCTTACCTGTCCAAGAGGAGAGCGGCCAGCTCCGAATCCAACTTCAGACCTAGGCTATCCCGCAATTCTCTCCATGTGTGAAATGCTCTGCCGATATTAACACGACTTTTGTTCCTTTTTTGGTCAGCCTCTCTTTTATATTCTTTCTTTTTTAATTCTGTCTTCCTTTTTTTGGGTTGTTTAGCTGTGTAGGCAGTTGTAGCCAATGCTGGAATGGCTATTTTACCTGGTGAACCGTCCGCAATAGCCGCTTGCTCTCTCCTTCTGCTGGCAGCACGGGAACACGCATATGCAGTAGAACAGCCAATAGGAACGCAATTGTCTGTGCTGACCTTTTATTGGTTGATGCACATCGTCCCGATACTGATTCTTTAGAGGCTGAACACAGAGCCATGGTGAGGTGCAGAAACCTATTGCTTGTCTCAGACCACTTGACTTACATTATGCTTGGAGGATATTATAAAATTTTTACTCAATTATACTAAAACAATGTTGCCTACTGCAGCTTTAAATACAGGCAACAGTAACTCAGATAAAGACTTGTGAAAAGTCAATGGGCTTGAGCATACATAACACATTTCTAGTTTCCCTGATGCTCTAACACTGCAGGTTTCTTCTGCCCATTCACACCAATCCACTCTTACATTCACTCACCAATGGTTCTGAGATTCTCCATGATGACCATCAGTTTTGGCCAATGCATTGTCTGCTTTGGTAGTGCGGTCTGATCAAGGTCACTGATCAGACGGTTATAGGTTCGAGCCCAGCATGTCATGTGTCCTACTTAACTCAAAGTTTCTCTCGTTGCTGCATTAGTGGCGTGTGAATGGGTATAAATGGGTGTGAGTGTGTTATTTAATTCTGATGGACAACTGACATAAAAACTCCAACCATTAGTGGGTGAATTAGTGGATGTTGAAGAACCTGTGGAGCTTCTCATCATGGATGTGCAGTGGACAAATCTGCAGCAGCTGTATATATCTATATCTATATCTATATCTATATCTATATCTATATATATATATATATATATATATATATATAGATATAGATATATAGACAGATAGAAAGATGTAGATAGATAGATAGATATATATATGTATGTTTTTTTTTTTTTTCAAAATTGCAACCCCTTAGTTTACCACTTATTCAAACAAGTAATACTGTTATTGTAATATTTGAGAATTAACCAAGCTACAGCAATACTGGTAATAAATGTTTTAAGTCAACAGAAGCATAATGACAATAATATGACTTTTTTTCTTTTAGATTTATCATTCTTTTTACATTAGTGGCTCTACTTTAATAAGAGTTTATTAAACAATTGAGCTTATACTGCCTAATAGTATCACCTCATAAAAATCAGACAAACAAAGGTTTTAGGACAAAGTTGAATTTGTTGGATTCTAAAAGCCTCTTTTTAATTATCTGATGGAGATAAACCCGTAATACTGTTCCTTGTTTTTTTTTTTGATAGAAAAGTCAAGAGGCACTACATCTCATTTTGCCGCGGGTGAAAGGTTTAATAGTCCCAGTATCTCAGCCCCGCTAGCCTGCTGCTGTGTCTGTATGAAGATGTATTGAGTTCTCTTTCTCCTCCTCACAGATATAGAGAGGATGTTTATGTTTCCAGTCTGTCACATGAAACAGACCATTATTAGTTTCACACTCAAAATGATGTACAGAAAGGTTACTTTAGTGAAACGATCGGCCTTTTACTTTTAACGAGTGCATATATCATAAAGCAATCTGAGGGCAATAATCGTTCATCATTATTGAGACGACAACGCCGCTGCTTCAGGGACCCGGCGGCAGAATGGAAAACAGATTTCCTTTAGGCCGGGGTGGAGGTGTTGGAGACTGTGCGGCACAACAGAATGAACAGAGGAGGAAATCTGAGATTTAATGTTTGCTAATCCAGCCTTGTCTCAGCCTTTTAAAGGCTGTACACTCCAAAATACCCACCAGGCATCCAGTTTACTGTTAACTTATTTATTGATGTGGGGATGAATAAAGGCAATGCAATGATGTGAAAGTGCTCAGTAGATGGCAGTTGACAGTATCAATTTGCTTATTGTAATAAAAGCATATTTAAGACACTGTTTCTGAAACTAAAACCATGTATCTTTGCTCGTAGATACATAATAGGTAGAGCTGGAAACGCTTTAATTGACCTGCTAATTATCTTTTTAACCTGGAGTTGAATTTAAAATCTCTGAAAATTAAAATCACAAATTCATCCTTAAACACATTATGTGTGTGAGAATAAAGTTACTTTATGATTGTGTGAAGACTGAGAGCTATATGAAACTACATTCACCCTTCAGACCAGGAATGGGAAACTTGGGTTGAAAGGAGGGCCAGATTATTTTGTTCTTCTAGCCAGAAGCCCAAATTGCTGCAATTTGACAGATATTCTCAGTTTAACAATTACAGTTACTCATACTTAAACAAAAGAAACAACTATATAACTGTCATTAAAAAACAATATAAATGACTGAAAGAAAGAATTTAAACTGAAAGGCATGTAGAAATACTTTATTAAATGAGCTAATCCTCAAATTTGAGCCAATTTGATGTACTTTATTGCATGGGTTGCAGAGCATTTGTTAGATTTTTAAAGTAGATTACACTTATGTTCCTGTCCTTACTTTTTAGTAGCATTTATTATTGCATTAAAAGGATTTGTATACAAAAAACTGCTGTCAATTATAGCTCTACTTGCATGGAAATTTTGTTATTTTAAATAATCTCATTGTAGATTTTGTTGCCTTTTCTTCATGTTTATACATTTTTCATGATATTTTCATTTTACATGGGCCACACTGAGGGAGCAGGGAAGCCGTATGAGAACCCCTGAGCTGCCAGTTGCCCACCTCTGCCTTAGTCCGTTGAGGTTTTGTTCTCCTCTCTCAGCTCTAGGTTTTGTTTAGGCAGGGTTGACTGACGCCATGAGGCTTCTCACACTGCTCCTCCGCCCCCTGATGCAACGCTCACTGGAAAGTTCTGTCTCATTGTCATGAAAACAACAGAAAACAGAAAACAACATTTCTACTCTGTAAGGTGTGTTTTCTACCGTCTTGTGCTTGTTTGAAGTTTAGGATGGTACAGATTAGTTTGCATTGCTCTGCTACACTTCGTGTGTCTGTTCACACACACATTCCCCTCCTGCCAGAGTCATCACCGCTTTAGTCCCCACCTTTAACCCGTTCTGTGTTAGCTTTCTCTCCACACTAGGGTCGGTTTTGACCCGTGTCTTAAATCAGCTGTATATTACGCTAAAAACAATTAGATTTTGGTGTGAGCCTTTGGGCCTTTCTTTGTCTGTATACCCCTTGATTTCAATTAAAAAAATGTAAAATGAACCTCAAGAGAATCATATAAATAAATAAGAGGTTGTATTGTTACCTCACTATTACTAGGGGGTGTTAGAACACATATAGTAGAGGTATATGTTTATACATTATTCCATTCTAATATTATTAACTATAGTAACATCTATGGTGTGATGGGTCAATTTCAACTAAGATATATTAACTTGAAGAAAAGGCAAAACAGTATTTTTTAGCAAGAGAACTTTCTAAGCATTAATATTTGTGAACATTTATAAACATTTATCTGTTTATCTTCACAGATGTACCATGATTTCAGTTTTGGCTCTAATTATTGATTTATAATCTTATTTTTAGAACTGGGTCAAAATCGACACTAACAACACAGATGACACTATTTCAGCAGAGCATGTATAATTTATTTATTTATTTTTGTTTAAGTAAAGGCTCCTGACAAAGTCAAAAGCCTTGATGCAATAAACAGATATTGTGATATTAAGATATTAAGTGGTTCTTTTATGCATTTAAAACCTAAAACAGGTCAATACCGACGCTAACACGGGAGGAAGGTTAATATCAATGCAAAACCAGTTCTGCGCAGGTAGCAGCCGTCTCCATGGTGGTTGGCCGAGTATTTCCCACAGTATGTGTCGGTCTTAATTTTTTCACTATTGTAAATACTGTAATTTCTCGTATATAACACATTTTTTTGCTTTTAAATGAGCTCTAATTTTCAGGTGCGTATTATGCACAAGCACAAGCAAAATATGTAAAATATTTTGTCTCCCGGCATCGTGATTACAACACATCTGATACAAAAAGACAAAATATTCTCTTTCGCTGCAAAACATTACTGCCAAACTTGCGTAATTCTTATTTAACTGACTGTTAAACTGTTCTAATCCAACATTTTGGGTCTTAATTAGTTTGCCTTTGTGCAATGATGGTATAATTCTCAAGTGTTGTGGTACCAATCACATGCAAACACAGGGTGCTGCCATCTTGTGAGCAAGGGGACCAAAATAGCTGTGCTTTGATTGGTCGAAGACATCAGCATGTTGATAGCTGCTCTCTGATTGGTCGGTACACTACGACTGAGCATGCTCAGGCAGAAATCAAGTAGCTGCTCATGCGTGAGGCAAAAGGTGTTTGCCTCCGGTTGAGAGAGATAAATCCTGTACGGTATTTGTTGTGAAGATAATGTCATTGATTAAAACTTTGAATAAAGGTCATTTTTGAGTTGTCTGAGAGAGTAAGGTTTGGGTAAAATGTGGGTGTGTGTTATATTTGAATACTGCGTTTTCCTGGAAAAAAGCATGAAAAAATGGAGTGTGTGTTATTTTATTTAACCTTTATTTAACCAGGTAAGTCCCATTGAGATCAGCAAGTCTCTCTTTTCCGAGGGAGACCTCACCAAGAATGGCAGCAAAACACAGTTTTAACAGTCACACATGCTCAATACAGTACAAATAAGTGAGGAAAACAGTGACATTCAGAAAGTCTGTATTCCAGAGTTTTCACTGCAGATTTAAAGACATTCAGAGACACCAAATTTTGCATCTTAAATTCAGTCTGCAGATTATTCCATGCAGAAAGTGCAGAGAACCTAAGGCCTTCTTTCCCAATTCGGTTTGGACTCTAATAAACGAGGGTGTGTTGTATTAGTGAAATTAAAGTAGTTAAGATTTTCAGATGAGCATTGGATCTCACGTATGTATATGGAAAGCTGTTTGGACATAAAATTGCTATTGGTGATATCAACCGTAGTTAAGCTCTAGTACTCAAATTTGGAGTAAGTGTACTGAATTTGGGTGAGTAGACCCTACTGGTGTTACTAGTAGTACTAGTAAACTTAAACAATTTTACTAGAAAAAAAACCTAAAGCTTTACTGGTAGTACTAGTAATACAAAATTGTCTACTAGTAGAGGATTTTGCTTTACTTTTAAGGTCTACTCGCGCACTTCATGATATTAAATATTTAGAATCATATTGAGGAAAAATGTCCTGTCATACAATTAAAGTTTTTGAAAAAAGTATAAAACTGACAAATCTGATTTCAGTATACAACTGTTGATATTAGACTTTCTTTGTTAACAGAGGTTTTTGGACCCTTTTACCCAGTAATTGTCTTTATATGCTCTTGCTTTTCTGCAGCTATAATTAATCATTTTGATGTGATCATACTTTATTTGCAAAATTGGTAGATAAAGATAAATCCAGAAATGTAGCAATTTTTCTAACACAGCTTTTTTTTCAAGATTTATTTTTACCTTAACTGTTTTTCTTGGTTATAAGTTGTATTTCAGGAGAAGCCTCAGCTTGTGTGTTTGTACGCATGTGAGTCTCTGAGCGTGAGGTGAGAGGGTTGTTGTCCTGTGTTTTATTGCGCTCCAGCCTGCAACTGAGCCAGACTTTTAATTGCGGTGGTAGCGGTGGGAGGGGCTGCCGGGGTGGCTCGTCACCCTGCTGCCGTGAGCTGGGAGGCTGGGAGTCAGGGCAGGTCCTGATCCCCTCCCCAGGGGCCCGGGGGGGCCCAGCAAACTGTCACCTCTTCTTCCTGACGCTGCACACCTGAGGCTCCTGGTGCTGCCGCCGCGGAGCCCTCCCTCTCCCTCCCTCCCTCCTCGTCCCCCTCAGCTCGCCCCCTCCTCCTCCTCCTCCAGTCCTCCCGCCCCGCAGCCTCACACCCGCTGGCCCTGCTGACATTATACAGCTCACAACGTCTGTCTATACGCATCCACTGATCAATAGGCTTGACTCCGAGCACATCGACGCTGGCATCGGCCTCATTGATCACATCCACCCTCCGTGGTTGGGTTTTCAAAGATAATTGGGCCCAGGAACCTGCCTCCTTATGAGTGACAGTGGGCTGAAATGATAATCAACTGGATCCAGTCCAAGTACAATCCCAGCTGGACTGGCTGGACATGAGGCAGGCAGCAGGGTTTCCTATTTTTAAAAGGATCTTTTGTAAAGCTGTAGCCTCAAACAACCAATCATAAATCATAAATACTGCATCTATGGCTGCGATAAGAGCTGCTGATCTTCCATCGTGAGACAGTCTGTGCAGGAGGATGGAAGAAAATGTCGTTGATTTTTATCTATCAATGATTTAAAAGACAAAACACTGACATTCTCCAAACTTAACTATTTATTTAGAGCAAAAGAGCCACAACAGACACACTTAAAGCTCTGCCCCCCCCCCCTGACACAAGGTCCCGTCTCAAATTGAGTGTCTGAGAGATGATGTAAGGCTTTAATAAAAGGCCAGGCTGCTGATATTGATATTCATTATTACGTGGCCTGGGCTAACCCCATTATGTTCCCATTAGGGCTAATAACATATACTGCTAACTCATTTGTTTCATTTAGCCTTTCTGCATACACAAAATTAAATGACACCAGCTAGTGACAAAAGGAGACGGAGTGCTTTCAATTGGTTTGAGCGTATTTTCAGCTCGTGACGCTGCTCCAAAGGTTTTAAGAGAAAAGAGAGTCATCTGAATATCAAAAGAGATCTATGGTGCATAATGAGCGTGCTAAATCAATATTTCATATGTGAAGATTTATACTGGATCTTGTGTCAAGTGGTTCCTTTTTTCTGCCTGACACGGATTCTTTGCTGCTCCCCAGCAGGTAGCCCACAACACAGCCTCAGCAGCACCAGAATAGCTTTGTGAGGTAGAGAGGTACCTGGTGAATTAGGTGAACGACGGTGAGCCCAGGGCACAGGCCTACATATTCAGAGAGAAGAGGATTCAACCTGCTTTTGGAGGATGAAGGCTACTAAAAATAAAGAGCTGGAATCACAGAGATGGAGAGAGAAAGAAAAGGGAGGAGCTGCCATCAGCAGGCTGGGCTGGGTTTTTGCCCCTCGCTGATTTAAGCCAGAAAGCTCCCGCATCTCCTCTGCGGCCCCCTCTGCCCCTGCTGCCCCGTCTCTGAGCCCAAACCCCCAGTGAGATGCTGTGCCCCTGTGCTCAGGCTGTCAGGCCAGCACACCAGCTCGCTACCGAGAGGCATTATGCTAATGGGAGGGCCTCCTTCCCTCTCTCCCTCTCTCTCCGCAGCCCTTCACTGCTCAGCGGATCGGCTTGCCTTAGGGCCCTGCTGCTTGTTTTGACAGAGCATCCCCTGATAGTTGGGATTAGTCCAGCTTGTTTGGCTAAACTAGGAGAGGGGGATCTTAGGCTACTTTGAGTTTTTGGAGCTCCGCTGGAGCCAGATGCCTCCTGCTTTTATCCCCACCAGGAGAGGGCCTGCACCCCCCAAGGCCTGCCTACAGCCATGGGCAGCCATAACCATCCAGGCAGTGTCAGGACCCATGCTGCACACACACACACACATGTAGCACGGATAAATGCAGACACACTGCTGTACACACTGACACACACACACACTCTTCATACCATATCCAGAAGACAAAATATTCACAGCACATAAATAGTCATGCAAAATCTGAGAAGAGAAGGAAGAAGCAACTATCACAAACCTCCTGTGATGCAACCTGCAAATACTGCAGGAAGAATTCTTGATGTTCCAAGAGAAATTTTTTTATTGAGGATCTAAATGCCAAGAGTGGTCTGCAGCGCACATACTTGGAAAACAAACAAATAAATATTGATTATTCATAATGTTTCAACTCAACACTGATGCTGTTTTTAAAAAGATCCTGCAGAGACTTCATCTCCAAGGAAGGATGAACACATGTGTCGATCTCAATGACTCAATTTTTTACTAATTTCAAATCTAAATCCCCTCATATCATGAGCTGCACCAGACTGAGGCAGAGCAACACTTTTCTTCAGAAGTTAAACAATAAAACAACTTGTGGTTGCATTACTTCACGATTTAAGGCCATGGACATACATGGTATTAACTGGTGCATGATGGCTGACACTCCTCTCTACCTCTTTGCCTTTTCTGTTCGCTCTTGTACTCGTCTCTGGTTCTTGTCTTGTAGGCAGTCTGGGATCATTGGTGTGGACGGTCTGCTGTGGACCTACAAAGCTTCAGTAACTACAGTTACAATCATCTGGCCTTTCCTTTAGCCCCATTCCATTATCATTACAGACCCTGATATTAACCAGTTAAATCCAGTTTAATGGCAATTTAACTAGATGCTGCTGTATTAATCAACATCATTCCTCTTCAGTTTATATTTGTTATAGGTGTTAATGTTAATATTAGAATGATCGCTCTATCCATGGTTGTTATTGATAATATCTCCATAATAGTTATGTTTACAACCATAGAGGACTCTCATGTCAAGATGCCACACCTCAAAGGGCTGACCTGGAGTAAATCTAGATTCAGCAGAGACCAATATGATGAGGACAGATTTCTGTTCTGGGTGTCCTTAAGTTTGTCTCTATCATAATTCTTATTTTTAGTCCCTTTGTCTCTGCCTGGATGGATACACCTCTGGATGTATGTACATGTAAATATGCATATATGTGTATCTATCAAATGAAGAATCTTTCACTGATAGAATAAAAACATGAGGGTTGGTAAGCAGTGTCTGTGGTTCACTTGTTTAAAGTCAGGAATCCAACAGGCCTTAGTGATTCTAGACCAATGTCAAAGCTTTCTGTTTTGTCCAAAATCTGTAATAAAATTGTGGTCAGCAATCAAGTAAAAGCCTTCCAAAGCTGTCTAGTCTACTCTCCATTCAGGTTTCAAACAGAACTATAGCACCACCACTGACACCACAGAAGTTATTAAAAATGTTCTTCAAGCCTTGGACAGAAAACAATGCTGTTTGGCTCTCTTTATTGACCTTTGAAGGCCTTTTACACTGTTTATTATCATATCAAGTAAGGTTGATTATCAGCTTCCAGACCATGCTATCAAATGGTTCATAAACTATCCTGCAGATCAAACCTTGGCTGTCAGGTCACATGGTGTCACCTCTGATATTCTTCATATTTACAAGGGTGTGCCTCAAGGCTCAGCATTGGGACCAATTTAATTTACCATTTATATCAATTGCCTTGGCCAGAATATTCCAGTTTCTTCCCTTTACTTCAATGCCAATAATACTATATTGATTGCTGCACCTACACCTGCACACGCTTGTGTAAATATTAGCATGCTTCCACTTTAAGTTTAAGAGCAGCTCTCCCAGATGCAACTTGTTCGAAATCCAGATGAAACAGAACTCGTGTTCTTTTTTCATCATCAAGATCCACAGAAAACACATCATCTGAGAAAATTTTTACTAACAACAGGCAAAAAGTTTATTTGGTGTCTTCCTTTAGTATGAGATGTTCTTCTGAGGCACAAAATAAATATCAAGAGACGGACTGGGGAAATTATCTGGAGATTTTATTATGGCTGGATCAGTCCATGGGTGTTGATTGGTTAGCTTCTGTGGCTCTATTCCTGCCCCAGAGCCAGACACAAATCTCTATGCTTATGGATAATATATTAAAGCATACAAAGTCTTGAAAGAAACATAGAGGACTTGAAATTCATGCTATCAAGTACTTAGGGTTTATACTTGATCACAGCTTGTATTCTAGGGAGCACATCCAGAACATTGTTGAAAACTTGAAGTTCTTACTGGTTTTTATTTACAGGAATGAGTTTTGTTTCTCCTTCAGTGTCAGAAAAAGTCATGGGGAGTCCACCTTTTTACTTGTTCTTGATTAAAATGATTTGCTGAACATGTTGGACAGTGTGAATCATGGTGCTCTGAGATTTATCACAAACTGTGGATTTCTCACTCATGACTGAACTTTATATTCTGAAGTGATCTGGACTTCTATAACCGCTCTCAGGCTCCCGCACTGTTATATTTTCATTTACAAAGCCATTTTGGAAACAATTCCTTGCTACCTTTTTTTTTACTTTGTTTCAGGGTCGACAAACTTCACTGAACTGCAGACTTACATACCAATAACAAAATCATACCCATCACAAACATCCTTAAAAAGGTTATATTGGGCTTTTTGGGGATTTGTATGTACTTAAAGGGATAGTTCATTTTTTTGAAGTGGGGTTGTATGAGGAGCCTACATTAGATGCAGTAGAAAGTTCTCTCCTCTCCCTCAGTAAGCCACAGTCTGTAAGAGTCTGTTACGCAGAACTAGCTGCAAACAGGGAAGTATTGTACCAAGTACAGAGGGTATTTTCTCCGCCTACAAGAACTCCCATCAAAAAATAATACCACAGTTTAAGAGTACGCTACCTAGAAATGTTTTTGAGTGCATTAGCTTTTCGGAAAAATAAAGTTTATCTGGAACTAACCGACTCACATCATGTATTGACGTATGACGTGAGTTAGTTGGTTCCAAAAGCTCAGCTTCTCAGCTTTCAGAATCCATTGGAATAATTTGGATAGCGTGGATACTCGAGGAGTTACAGTAGTTTGATCATGCATGTCTATTTCTGTCACCAGCAACAGCTTCATCTGTAGAACAAGCTGAGCAAAATCCAGACATTTTAGGGAACCAACTTGATCAGGTCATAACTGATAGCAGTTGCTGCTCCTACATCAAACTGCCATAGTAGCCTGATAACAGCTTTTTATTCTTGCTGAATACATTAAAGTTTAAAAATTGTGAAACTTAATGAGGGTCGTTATGATGAACAAAACACACAAGTTTCATGAACTTTTATTTGCCACAGATTTTGATCATTTTATTAATCTTTCTGACTACACTTTTTACACTCTTGGCCAAATCACCCATTTTGGGCCTGATTTGCTAAGATCCAAAATAACAAGTGCTAAATTGCTTGTGCAAGCTAAAAACTTGCATGTGCAATTAGTGGGCGTGTTGCGAGTGATCTACTATGACTGCGTGCGCAACTGATAACAGGCGCAAAAGTGGTCTGGACCGCCCTCTTTCACGGGGGATTTTGCGTGTGCTCTGTGAGAGCAGAGTGGCCGTAAATGAAAACTGAAGTTTGAAGCCATGGAGTCAGAGGCAAATAAACACACTTGCGGTATTTTTTTTTTTTTTGTTGTTGTCTGTCATCTTGACAGACAAGGTCATCGCTTTTCCCTCATGCCCTACTTTTATCCATCATTTTTAACTTTCCTTTTCTGATTGCAATTAAACATAATCTAAATGACAGCATTCACATTACTCAGCTTCATCACCAATAACATCTCATGTGAAAAGCAGTCTTACAGTTAAGCACACACAGACCAAGCGGGTACTATTGTCTTTTACACACTGACTGCATCACACTCTCCACTCACCGACAGCTCCTAAACTCATTGTCAGCGCATGGAGAGTGTGACACAGTCAGCTCTGAGTGACAAATGGAGTGATTCTCCTTCATAGCCAGCTATGGAGATCTTTTTTACAGATGTTAAATGACCTACTCCACGATATAGAGTGCAAAACAGAGAGGGTTTACTTTGCATGTGTGTCTGCATGAGTATGATGGCACACTGGATTTTCCCTCTTTTTCCAGTCCATCATAATGACAGACGGCCTCCAAATCTTTTCCTCATTCATCAAAAAATTCAGTCAATGATGGAAAATATTCAGTTAATACAACCTCTTTTTCTCCCCACAATGACCACAGCCCTCTGTACGTAACACTGTGCCTGTTTGGCACCTGCCTTTCAAACGTGCTAAATTTAGACGCAAAAACACAGAGTGCAATCAGTTGCAGGTTTGATAATTCACATTGCAGGTGCTAAATGATTACATCTCCTCCTCCCAGTATTTTGTGCGTTCTGATCATCTGCATGTATTCTGCATATTCATGAAGGCAAACACGTTAAATGGACTAATGCTATTTTGCTCATTTGACAGATGCAATCTTTGGTGCACCCTGTTATTAGATCACTGACACAACAGTGGGATTAACTTGTTGTTAAGAGTCTTGCCCAATGACACATGGACATGTGACAGCCAGAGCTTGGGTTAAACCCTGGACCTTCTGATTGTAGAGCCATCTCTAAAGCCAGTGGGGGGCTGATTTGGTGGAGTGGTGTCACCAGGCACGACCCATATACATGCTTCTGCCGTCCTGGGTTCGAGTCCAGCATGTGTCCTCCCCTACTCTCGCTTGTCCTTTGTCACTGGCCTATCCACTGTCTGTCATTCTATCAATAAAGGCACAAAATACCCAAAAAATAGTCTTAAAAAGAAAACAAAAAAACTTTTAAGCCAGTAACTCTCCAACATATAGTAGTAGTGAATTTATGTTTCTCAAAGTCCAGTATTTTTACTGTACATTGTCAAAAAACAGGGCTTCTACCAGTTTTGTTGCCTGCTTAACAAACTCTTTTTTAAACAATTAATGCATATTATCCTTGACGGGGAGGCACAACAGCACTTTATCTGTTTAACCACATTCCAATTGACCCTTGGACCTTCAGTGCACACCAAAGAGCTCCAAACAACAGTTATGTACTACTGTGTCATGTGTGATCTAATTTCCTGTGAGATGGTAACAAATTTGAAGAAAAAACCTAAAAGCCTGAACAAACAACAGCCTCTTTGATGCACTGTCAAAAAAGCTGAAGTATTTTGGAGGTTGTTTGGTTCTTTCCTTTTTAGTTGCAGTATTCCTGGCAGGATGGATGATAAAACACCAGGGTCTCTGCTCTTCCCAGGGAAACCTTACATGAGGAAGTGCTGTTTTACGGCTACATTCCTGCTCTACATTAATGGAGGCGTCGGGCTGCCAACCCTTTGAGAGGCTTGAACCTCTCTATTAAAGTGGCTGACCTGTGGTCGACGGTTCAAACAGCCGGTATGCACATTAACGTCACATCCCCGGCGTTAGCGTCTGACGAAGGAGGAAAAAGAGAATAAATAAGAGGAGCTGGAGTGATCTCCCTTTCAGCAGCCGTCCCCAACAGGAGCCCCACGCTATATTTTATTCACTAATGTCAGGTGGGTTCAGGCACACTCAGGGTTGTCCATAGACCGGCCTTCCTCACAGTTTTCATCAAGGTCAGACGGATGAAAAATAGAACTATCCCCCTGTTAGATTGGTCACAAAACACTGTCGCTGGGTCAAGGAGGGGAGATTTACGAAGAGGAATGAGGTGAGTGCAGCCAAGGTACAAAGTTAAAATCTGCCAAGCAAAATGCGAGTCACTATCAGAGGATTCTGTGCTGTGCAGGCAAATGTTCGTGCCTTTAAAGGGATACGGCAACATTTTCTTTTTTTTTTTTTTGCATGTCTTGCATCACTCCCAAGTCCATGACAAGCAGATAGACACCATTCTTTCGACTGTGCGTGCAGTAACAAGGAAGAGACGGGCAGAGCTCGCCCACCGCTAATTATCTTAGCTGAAACACTGGGAGTCAAAGGGTAGCATTAGCCTGAAGTCATCAAATAAACTTTTCAGCTGCTCTTAATGGTTGTTGTGACTCATTTTTTTTATTATTAGTATTATTTTTATGTTATGTTATGTTATCTATTTTTAGACTAAGACTAACACTCAATGTAATTTTTAAAAGAAGTCCATATGAAACTAAACCACAGAAACAAAGCACATTTCATATATTTCGAAAATTACATAAAGTGCATGGATGCGCAAAGCAAAGCCTGAGATTATATATGAATTTAAAGTAGAGGCAGGGAGCATCAAAAAATACTTTTGAGTTTATTTACTTCGCTGAAAAGAATTAGAGATGTAATGTTCTTTCAGGAAGATCCTCCAAATCCTTTTTTCTAAATTAAATTTAATGCATTTTCTCAAGGTTAAACAATAACTTGAATATATAACAAAATAAAATATTTTAAATTGTACTTATTATACTGACTGAATTAAGCACGTTATCTTGTTTTTAACTTTGTATTTAGTGTTCAAGAATTCTGGTCAAGGTCATCCTTTTCCTAGTTTAAAGGAGAAATTTGTAGGCTGGAGACCCCTGTAAAGCAGTTTGTGATAAATAATTCAGAAAACATTATTTTATGAACTTTATTAGTTTGTAATAATAGACTCTGGAGCCATTTTTGTTATTTGGTTTTACTTTTACATTAAAAAGACATAACAAAAGAGAGCATTGCTGAGTTTTCCTACATTTTACATTTGAAAATATGGATCATAATAACAGCTGAATTAATAAAGCTGATTTTATTCATACAAACAGGCTTCTGACTATGAACCTGTGTGGAGTCAAAAACAGCAGAAACAGATCAGGATGAGGAGAAATAACCACCTAAGAGGAAAAGTGAAGTCATGGTGTGATGTGAACCAGTGGAGAACAGAGCAGGTGTCCAGGTCAATCAATCAATTAATCAATCAGTCTTTGTTTGTATAGCACTCAGTTATAACAAGTGTTATCTCAAGACACTTTACAATAATGCAGGTTGAAGACAAACTCTTCATTTTATAGATACACATATAAACATACAGACTACATCCATATTAAAGAGCCACCACAGACAGACAGGCTGCAGCTGAAGTGGTGTTTCACCACGTGTGCATGAAAGCAGAAAACAGTGCTTGTATAAATCACTGTGTAAAGTTCTGTGAGTCTCAGCTCTTACCAGGAACAGTGACTGGTGCTTCCCGCTCCTGAGTCCAGACTGTTGAGTTTAGCTGCTGCTGTGAACCCCAAACAGGATACATAGGGATGAACCAGCTTATTAGTCTTCAAGCCCTCCAACTTTATTCTTATTCTCTGTCCATGGTTGTTATTGACTATATCTCCATAATAAAAACCTTTACAACCATATAAACATGAGAGTCCTAAAATGAGAGGCAACATCTCAAGGGGCTAATCTTGAATAAATCTATATTCAGCAGAGACAAATATGATAAGGACAGATTTATAGTCTGGGCGTCCATAGGTTTGTCCCTTTGTCTTTGCCTGGATGTACGTGTGTATATACATGCATGTTTTTTTTTTAAATGCAGATATGTGTATCTATAAATAAGGAGTATGGCTTCAGCCTGCTCTATAGTGAAGTACCTTGAGATAACACTTATGAATGGGCACTGTACAAATGGATATTGATTGACTGAATATTGTGAATGACACAGGAAACCAAATGTGTTTGTCATCTAGATCCACTATTGGAGGCACAGCCAGCATTTAATAACAGGATTAAGGGATCCTGTTAGAGAAAATATGGACAAAATGTCCTTTCAAAAAACAGTTAAAGAAACAGACACAAAAAAGAATATTGACCCATCTTAACAACAAGTAAATTGGAGTGTAGGAATGTCAAAATAATATGAATATAACACTAAACAAGTGCTGAGACTCTTGAACACCTACTACTGTCAATTCATTAAATTAGAGTCAGAGAACGTGATCCCCTTGAGAGACATCAACAACACGGTATAGGAGAAAATATTTTTATCAGTCTCATTGAAAACACTTTTTCAAAGAAACTTTAGCCTTTTCCTTTTGAAAAACAAACATCAATAATTTTCTTATGTAAAAGACATTAACCAACAAGGTTTTAAGGTAATGTCAAAATAGATTTAACTTCCGTAAAATGTTTGAGATAACAGTATCAAGCAATTTGTCAGGATTTTGCCAGTGTTAATTTTGACAGCGCTTTTTCATTTAGTTTTAGTTACAGTCTTTTTCCTAAAATTTCTTTTAGTTTTAGTCATAATTTAGTCATCTAAATTGTTTTAATTTCAGTCTAGTTTTGTTTGATGAAATTTCACAACATTTAAGTCGATGAAACCTACTGTAAATTTAGTCGACTAAAATATGAAGTGTAAAGTGTAAGGCATTTTTTGTGTTTCCTTGAACTTGGATAAAATGAAACATCTAATAACCCTTTACTGAATGCTAGTAAAGTTTGAATGTATAAATGAACAGAAACAAATTGAACTTTTGTGTGAAATGCAGTCACCTTTATTTAGACTACCTGGCAGAGCATCTCAGTAACAATACCAGAACTGACAACAGTGAACCTGCTTTACAAGAATATATCAATTCATAAAGAGAGGAGCTCTGATTGGATCGCTCCCCAACTTATCCCACCACCATGAAGCTAAGGCAGCTTTAATTGGATGTCCCTCTTACCTCATCCAACCTTTCCACACAACCAAAGTATCTGTGATTGGATATATTCCTATCTTGTCCCTATATGACCAAGTTAGGTCTGATTGGATTAAGTCTCTGTTAAAAATTTTAGTCTAGTTTTTATTTGTTGATGAAAATGTCAATTAATTTAGTTTTAATTTTTTGTCCATGTGCACTTGTTTTTATTAGTTACTGTCTAGTTTTCATGAGGGGCAAAAGGTTGTTGATGAAAACTATACTGAACATAATTAGTCAAAAAAATGTAGCCGTGTGGCCGCTGACTTAAAAAGTGAATTTGTGACCCTGAATGCAGCAAACAATAAATAAGACATGAAGACACTACTGTAACGATGAACAAACAGAAAAATGAAAGAAAGTAGAAGATATGCTGAACAACAAAAGAAGAAAAGGAAAACAGGGACAAGACCAGAGACGTTTCGAGCGAGGGAATGAAGATGAAAGAATCAATAACTGGAAAAAGAGATGAGCACTGTAAAAGATGACACAGTGGAGGAGAGGAAGGAGGAAGAAGAAAGCGAGAGAAAAAGGAGAGGAGGGTCTCTGGAGGGCCAGGTCACGGAGGCCCAGGGGTGATGTCAGCCTATTAAACTGATTTCACAGGTTCCCTTAACGAAGCCTCTGGCATGTTAAAGGGCAGGAAGCATCCTATTTCAGCCTTTTCTTCCCCTCCCCTTTAAAGCGGAGCGAGTGCAGGACTTATCGACAGCTTCTGACAAACAGGCGTGAAGGAGGGCAGCTGCTGGGGCGCTCCTCTCAGGACCCAAACACAAGGTGGTTTTCAGTGGCGGACCTGCCGATCTTCAAACCACAGCCGCGCTCCTTCTCAGCGCTCCATGCTGCCGTGACAGAAACCTGATCCCGACTGTGGTGCCGTGGGGATGACTGATGACCGGCAGTGACACCATTGATGATATTTTTAGAAAAAACAACCCTTTACACTCTAAAATGTCTCAGACCCCAAAAATGTAAACTATGAAGTTGTGTCCCAGCCAAAGGGGCTCTGTACAATCTTTAATTTATTGTTTTGAGTCAGTGGCTTCAAACTGGTACAGCCTGAAGACCACCACCTCCTCTCAACCCTTGTAACTCTAAATCATTTTTGCTGCTTTGGTGCACCTGGATTTTTTTGTAATAATAGACCTAGGGTCTTGGCTGGTCCCTGGCAGGTCTGTGGCAGGGCCTGCCCACCCTGACAGTCATAACTTGTAAAGTTTCGGCCATGTTTGTGGTGTCAGGTTTGATCTGTGTTGATTTTACTGTGACTTTATTGACCAAAGAAAAGGTTCAGGTTATGTAATCTTGTGAGGGAAGCATCATCTCATGGAGACACTCTGTAAATTAATTTAAGGAAATGTTTTCAGTGGATTTTAGGCACAACCTCAGAGAGATGGGAGGGCTTCCGGTGGCTGGAAGTTGGCTGGAAGTTGGCAGGCAGCTGGCTGGGAGGGGGGAAAATGAAGTGGCTGGATTTAAGCCATAACTGACTGCTTTTGGGCCGCTTCCCAAAAAGCAGAGCCACTTGATTTGATGGCTTTCACACCCACTGCAGACCAACATGTTTGTAAGAATTGGAATATATTTTATACCATTTATGTTGCAGTACCACGTCCCAACTACCAGCTGGTGAACTCCAAACCATTGTCTCATATTCCTTAAACATGTTATCTGTGCATCTTTTTGTCATATTGAGAAATTGCATCATAAAACCAAAATTGCAGAGGAAGGGAGAGATACACCTCGCCCTTCAGGAATAAATGTTAAATCCATCTTTTCTTAAAGAATCAGTCAGGTAAAAATATGTAATGTAATTGAATAAGATGTTAGAAACACTTTTTATTCAGATTTTAAAAAAACCTTTTCTTGTTTTTTTTCACCTAATTTTGCTTTTATTTAAAATGATAGTGTGAATCACAAGTAAACAGTTCAATTAAACAGCAATACTGAATATGCTTTATATTTTGCATTTTATTTCAGTGCTAACACTCTTATTTATTGGGTCAGATAAAAGCAGAGGCCCATGCGATGATAGGAAAGACTATGAGTGTGCAGGGGGATGGTGCATGTTTGTGTATTTGTCTTAAACTAAACTAAAAATTAAAGTTTGGATTATTACAGTGTAATTACACTAACTGTAATAACTTATTCCTCTATTCATATCATTGTGTTTGTGGATTTATATTAAGTTCCATTAAATTATTATTCATACTGTTGATGCATGGTTTCCACTGTAGTGCACAGATGCATACTTCCCTCAAAATATAACATTTAAAAAAATAAATTGCCATAATTTTAAGCATGTTTAAAAGTAAAAATAAATCATAACAATAAATCATTTCTTTGTGATTTTATAATTTATGCATGAGAAGGTTAAAATTCTTAAAATCATTTTCCCATTTCAATCAAGAGAGAGAATGAAGTTCTGATGCACGTGACACTTTGTCACGTGCATAGAAGTACTCTATCAAGCAGGGAAGGCATTAAAACAACAGGGGAATATAAAACTTGAAAAAGCCTATTTCTGACTCTTAAAACTTGATTCCTGCACCTAAGGATAGTTACTATTTTTGTCCAATCAGAGAGGTCTTACAAACATCCAGCAGGTCCAAAGAAAAGGGGGATGACAAACCCACCTTGTTCATGGTACTACCCTCTGTAACTAAACCCCAATAAGACCTTCACAATCACTCACTCTGTTTTCATCAGCTGCTTAACAGTGACACTGACTTTGATTTTCACCTGGCCATGGGATCAGGGGTGTTGTGTGATGGTATATTGCCATGTGGATGCCCAACACCGTGCAGATACCTCAAGCCTAAAGCAGGCTGAACTAGTAAGTGTTCTTTTTTTTTCTTCATTTCTCACAAGCTGATTTTAACAATTTGAAACTCTTATTTGCAGGTTTAGTCATTCTAATTGTTATAGAGAGACATTTCATCACATTGACGGATAATAATGCTTAAACTTTGGATTCTGATTAAGTTCTTAATAATTCATTATGGATATGGCTCAAATGATGAACAGTAAGGTGAGTATAACAGACCTTTGTGTGTCTGCCTGTGTGTGTGTGGGTGTGTGTGTTTTTGTGATGTCCCCAAACATATACACAATCTGCTGAATCGTCCTGTCTGTTTTCTGCAGCTGGCACTCTGCTGCCGTGCTATCAGTCCCTGCAGCATATGTTACCAGGTGTTCTCTCGCTCCAAACGCAATCTTTCATCAAGGTAACCCGACTGCAGACAAATTAATTAGGAGAATATCAAGTCAACAGAGCCGAGCCCAGGAGCTGAAGGTGGCGTATCAAAGCAGAAAGACAGATTTCTTGGCTTCTGTCCCTTTCTTTACTTGTCTCACTGTGAATCTGTCTCTCTTTTCTCTCTGTTGCACTTTTTCCGAATCTCAGTTGGTTTCTAACGTCTGATATGTGTAGTTTACTGAAAACGTATCAATAAAATAATAGAAAAAAAGTCAACATGCCAAAGTGATTAAAATAGTGAACAAAGGCACTAACTGAGGAAATTCAGTGCTGACACAAAATTAGGACAGAAAGCACAAACTGACTGTAAATACACAAACAGCGGGCAAATTGTATTTTCAGTAAATAATGACTCAGACCAAAGAAAAAGTAAAACATGTAAAATGTGTCCTCACTGCTTGAAGGATAACCATGTTTAGTTTGAGGCTGCATTAGTCGCCTTGCTGCAGCATCTTACACCCCGTAATTATGTGTATGGTGAGGCAGCAACCTCTGATGGCTGTAGTAATTATGAGGGGAAATAAGGCGGGGGAGTCAGATAATGTCTGGAATCGAGGTTAAGATGAGCCAAACAAAAACAAATCCCTGGTTCAGGAGCAATCAGTGCAATGACATGCAGTAAGGAAAGCTTAACTAACAAAAAATAAAGATTAAAACTTTGTAAAACATGTTAATATGTTTGTTTGATTGAAATTTTAAACTAGTGGTGGGCAACTACCAGCCTCGGGGCCACATGTAGCCCCGACTGCCTGCCAGTTGATTTCAACATAAAAAAGTCCAAACACAGAGAAATAGATTCAAAGTTAGAAATGACAGCACTGAAAATATAAATGTTTCAAACAAGACTAATGTTGTACGCTTGGACACAAAAACAGGGTTTCCAGGCGAGCATGGGTTTTTAATGTCAGTTTTTACTCCAGCTGGAAATACAGAAGCACAGCATGTCAGCTTAGTGTGGCTGCAAACTCAGTCCACTGAAATGGCGCATGCCCCCGTACATCCTTACACAGCAAGAAATGTCCTTTGACACATAATTCAACATTCATCCCCTAAATATTCTGCACACTCACATTGTCAACATCACAACATAGCAGGGTATAGGTGGTTACACTCCTAAATTTCTCTGTATACTTGTGTCGCTACCTGTTTACATTGTTTTAACACTTTTCCTCAACTGGAAATACAGAAGCTCAGCATGTCAGCTTAGCGTGGCTGCGAACTCAGTCCACTGAAATGCACCCGCACATCCTCAAGCCCCCCGCCTAAGCTGCCCAAAGTGCCTGACCCCAAATATACCTAACAAAAATATTAACCCTGCTTCAGTGCCAGAATATTTATCACCATAACAATTAACAAGGGATGTACAAATTAACACAAAAACACAAGAATACAACACGAGAGTGTGTGGGTGTGTGTGTGTGTGTGTGTGGGTGTGTGTGGGGGGGGGGGGGGGGGGGGGGGGTGTCTGTGTCCATAAACATGTCAAATAGTGTCCTCACACATGCCTGACATGACTGTAGGTCCCACACTAAGCTAAAATTGGTTGTTATTGTGTCTGTCAAGTTCCATCTATGCATTACTAAATGTAATTCACTTCTGTTGGGCAGAGACATCTTATCTATCACTAATGAGTGAATAAATATTGTATTGTCTTGACTAAAAACTATATTTTGTACTATAATTTGGTTTAAAGTTTCTAAAAACCTCTTTTAAACATGGAAAGTGACCAATAGCAGTGTTTTATAAGATAAGATAAGATAAGATAGATAAGATAATCCTTTATTGATCCCCAAAGGTGAAATTCTGGTATTGCAGCAGTACAGGGCAAGTACAGGGATAGTAGCATGCATTGAATAAGACATAGATCAAAAGAATAGAAGATATTTACAATTATCAAAATTAACTAACATACTAAAGCACTGAATTAACAGAGTAACAAAGTAAGTGTTGTTCAATTATCAAATAAACTAATATACTAAAATGCTAAATTAACAGAGTAAGTGGTGTTCAATTATCAAATTAACTAGCATACTAAAATAATAATTTAACACAGTACAAAACAGCTGAGCCTCCTGTGCAGTGCAGTAAAGATAAAGTGACCGTGATATTAAAGTGACAATGTGAAATGTAACCTCACTTATTGACCACACAGTAACAGTGCTAATTATTTACCTAGAGTAATGAACCATGATCAGGGATATGAATCAATAACAATACAATATGGATAGAGCTGGTTTGGAGCATATGGAGGATTACTATAAATCTATGAAAGTGCAGTCCAGTGTCATATTGCTTGAGTACATCCATTGCTGTTTCGGGGGGGGGGGTCAGTGCAGTGACAGACTGTGGCCTCCGCTGCTGTTGTAAAGTCTGATGGCGGTGGGCACAAAGGAGGGCTCAGTTCTGCTTCTGGGGGGGATGATGTGTTGGCTGAACAAGCTTCCCATGTCCCACAGCTCGTCGTGGAGAGGGTGAGAGGGGTTGTCCAGAATCGACATGATTTTGTCCTTGATCCTCCTTTCGGCCACAGTCTGTAGAGTGTCCGATTGAAGGCCCACCACAGAACGGGCCTTCTTCACCAGTTTGTTGAGCCTGTTGACCTCACCAGTCTTGATGCCGCCCCACCAGCACACTGCAGCAAAGAAGAGTGTGCTGGCCACCACAGACTGGTAGAAGGTCTTCAGGAGCCTGCTGCAGACGCCAAACGACCTGAGTCTCCTCAGGAAGAACAGCCTGCTCTGTCCTTCCCTGAAGAGGGCGTCTGTGTTGTGTGACCAGTCCAGTTTATTGTTAATGTGGACCCCAAGGTACCTGTACGAGTCCACCCTCTCCACTTCCTCCCCCTGGATGATGATGGGGGCAGGGGACCTCCTGCTCCTCCGGTAGTCCACCACCACCTCCTTGGTCTTGCTGATGTTGAGCTTCAGGTTGTTGCTGTCACACCATGTGACGAAGCTCTCGATCAGTCCTCTGTACTCCCCCTCGTCGTCGTCACTGATACATCCAACAATGGAGGAGTCATCGGAAAACTTCCGGAGGTGACAGGAACCAGAGTTGAACCGGAAGTCTGAAGTGAAGAGGGTGAAGAGGAAGGGCGCCAGAACAGTTCCTTGGGGTACTCCGGTGTTGCTTGTAACCACCTCAGAGGCACAGCCATTCACCCTGACGTACTGCGGCTGGCCTGTGAGGTAATCCAGTATCCAGGCTGTGGTGTCGGGGTGCAGTTGCATGTCCAGCAGCTTTTCCCCCAGGAGGCAGGGCCTGATGGTGTTGAAGGCACTAGAGACGTCAAAGAACATGACTCTCACAGTGCCCTCTGGTCTCTCCAGTTGTGACAGGGCCCTGTGGGTGAGGAAGATGATGGCGTCCTCCACGCCGATGTGCTGCTGGTATGCAAACTGCAGGGGATCCTGGAAAGCAGAGAGTAGAGTCCTCAGGTGCTGAAGAACCAGCCTCTCAAAGGTCTTCATGACATGTGACGTCAGTGCCACAGGTCATGAGAGTGCTGGGACGTCCTTTTTTTGGTACCGGGACGATGCAGGAGGTCTTCCACAGTTCGGGCACCTTCATCAACCTCAGGGAGAGGTTAAAGAGGTGCTGAAAGACTCCAGCGAGCTGCCCGGCACACACCCTGAGGACCCTGGGGCTGATGTTGTCTGGCCCACTGGCTTTGTTGGTGCGGAGTTTGGAGAGCTCCCTCTGTACCTGGCTGGACGTGAGTGTGAGGCAGGGAGAGAGGGAGGGGTGCTGGGTGAGGTTGGTGTCCAAGGGGAGTAGGTTGGGGGGAGTGGGGGGGCTGTCTGTTGGAGCCACTTGCAAGCTAGGGGAGGGGGATGAAGATGTGCCAGGGAGGGGGGCAGAGTCTCCTGCAGAGTTGTGAGTGGGGTGGGGGGTTGAAGACCCAGATCCATTCTCTGAGCTCACTGGGGTGGGGGTTGTGTCGAACCCATTGAAGAATAGGTTCAGCTCAGAAGCAAACTCTGGGTCTCCCTCAGCTCTGGGTGCAGGTCTGTTGAAGCCTGTCATCTGTTTCATCCCACACCACAGCTCTCTGGTGTTTTCCTGCCCCATCTTGGCCTCAATCTTCTCCCTGTAGCTGTTCTTGGCCTCCTTCAGCTTCTTCTTCAGCTCCTTCTGGACAGCCCTGAGCCCGTCCTGATCCTTAGACATGAAGGCCCTCTTCTTCTTGTTGAGAAGGCCTTTAATGTCCTCATTAATTCAGGGTTTATTGTTTGGGAAGCAGCGGATCTTTTTGGTTTGGACAATGTTGTCCTCACAGAAATGGATGTAGTCTGTGATGCAATGGGAGAGGCCTTCAATGTCATCACCATAGTCCTCTTTAAAAAGATCCCAGTCTGTGACATTGAAGCACTCCTGCAGCGCCTCCTCTGTGTCCTTAGACCAAACCTTGACAGTCCTGATGGTGGCCGCCTGTTGTTCCACCAGCGGCCTGTAGGTGGTATCAAGGTAAATAAGGTTGTGGTCTGATTCCCCCAGAGGAGGCAGAGAAGAAGAGCTGTATGCTCCCTTCATTTTGGCATACAGGAGGTCCAGGATTTTATTCCCTCTTGTAGCACAGTCCACATATTGTGTAAAGTTCGTCAGGACAGGAGAGAGAGAGACATGATTAAAGTCCCCACTGATCAGTATGAGGGCGCTGGGGTGTTGGGTTTGGAGTCCCGCGAGCACAGCGTGGATGACGTCACAGGCGCTGGCCGGTGCAGCTGACGGCGGGATGTAAACGGCAACAGCAATGGCGTGTGAAAACTCCCGCCATGAAAAACAAATGAAAATCATGAAAAGAAGGTTTGTGGTCAACAACAGCAATGGATGAAATATAAAACAAAATTTGAGTAAAATTTACTTTAATAATGAGAAAACACCATTACTCGCTCTGACAAATTATCTGAAACTGGCTGGAATGCTGTTTAGCTCATTCGAATATTTATGACTATTTACATTTCTTGACTACAAGGAGACAAAATTAAGTTGTTATTCAAAGAACCTGAAATAAAACTGTTTGCAGCTGTTGTTATGGTTCACACCGATGTACTTTCTGTGAAAAAGGACACACAAGGAAGCACTTGTTGCAGATATGTTCTTTTGTTTCACAGCTGATGATGCTGGATGGGCTTCCCTCCATGCCAGTGCTAGCTAACTTTGAGCATCTAAACATAAAGATAAACTCCCTTGCTCCCTTATTTGTAAGAAATTAATTTGCAATGTTTCCGTCTCAGGCCTTCATCAAACATCAAACAGTTGGTTCACCCTTGTACTTTGAAGCTGCTGCCAAAGACAGAAAAAGACATTTATGATTCAAAATACCATAACATCTTGAGTATCCACGCTACTTAAAAAAATCCAATAGATTCTGAAAGCCGAGAAGCGGAGCTTTCCAGTGATACATTGTATATAACAGTAAAGGCTGGGTTGTCTGAGGGGGATGGTTGGGAAGTGAGCTGAGCTGCCGGAGAGCAAAGTGAGAGGTATCAGAGACAAACTTGTGAGTGTTTTATCCAAGGTTCATCAGCATTTAAATAATGTATAAATATTGTAAATAATAGCATTAGTGTCAATATGGAGTGTTTTCTTGCTGTATTTCTGTAAGTGACATTTCCTGATGTCTTTATTGACAAAAAAAGACCAGGCCGCCTGTTATACTTATGATTAGAGGGCTTTAAATAGGAAGCGACTCGCACACCTGTGACCAATCCTCATCATGACATGATACCTGCACCAACAAATTTACAGACAAAAACAACCATCAGCTTCCTGACTGACAGAGTTAATGTGATAAAAGTCCATTTACAGCCGAAACAGGCAAGCCAACTGTGAGCAAACACTGTGCCACTCAGTCTGAGTGCAGGCTCCTCTGCTTGGATACAGAGAAAGAGGAAGACAGAGGGAATAAATGGACAAGCGGTGTGCGGCTGTACATGTTTGAGCCAGCAACAGACAAAGCCAACAGTGTCACTGGCAAAAGCCAAAGTCAGGCTCATCCTTCTATTGCAGCTGAAGCATCAGACTAACGTCAGAATCTAAATTGATAAAACATATGAATCACATGAATCATGAATCACATTTTTCAAATCTTATACAGAGGTCAGACTTTGGTCTGTAAGTCAGACTGGGCAACCACTGAGCCATACATTTGCGCAGTGACTTCCCGGCAACACCGAAGACCCCAAACAAACACACTTTATCTAGAGAACAGTACTTTTTTGTATCTACAACGGTTATGTTGAATGATGTGTTAGTTTGCTGATAAATGTAAGCGGTCTCTCTCCATGTTCCTCTGCTGTTTCTCTCCAACATTTCTCGGTTTACAGTTTGTAGTAGCTCCTCTTCAGCACCTGATAAGGGCAGGGATGCTGTTTTCAGAGCTTTGCAAACTTTGGTCATTGGTCAATGTCTCTGATGCTGAGGAACAGATCATAGGAGTCAAGACAAAAATCAAACTTTCAGTGGCGAATTTCATGGCCGACTGATCCTTAATCCCTAGAACAGCTGGGTCAGGCTTATCTGATATGTTCAACATTCACGCTTTTGTGATTTCCTTTCTGAACAAGTGACACCATAGGGGCTCTGGCTGGCAAGAGTGCTAGTAGAGATGTGTTATCAGTGCCCCAACATAAACTTTGACTCCACGCAGGTCAAAGTTAGGGGAAAACAGACAATGATAAAATTTAATGCACATGCTACACTTGTTTTTTGTTTTGATGTAAGTACGATTTATTCCCAAAACATAAAATTTAAAGTGAAAACTAGCTAATTATCACAGGCTCTATGATGATGACGGTGATGCATTTTTTTTACAGTGTTCGAGCTTTCACCTCAAAGCACCTTGTGGGTTACCAGGTGCTCATGGGCACCCTGTTGGCTACACCTGCTCTATATCCGCTTCCTTCTGTCTTGTGAGACAGTAAAGTATGTGCCAAGGATTAGTAGTTTTGCATTGCCTGCTGTGGCTGAACAGCTCTATCTCCAGGGTGCATGCCTGGGCATAGTGTATGGAGATCCTGGGATGCCCAGTTGTCCTCCCTGATGTAGTCCAAAGGAAAGCAGAGCAGTACATTTGGCATCAGTTTGGCTGCAGGAGCTGCCAGCAGGAGGTCAGCGATGACGTCCAGCCGCCTTCAGGGCTCCACTCCGGATCTTCTGTCTGGATTTACTCCCATAGCCTTTCCAACTCCTGAAAGGTAACCACAAGGCAGAGGTGCCAGCACTGCAGATTATTCCTCTGCTCAAGTGGATGGGTCAACCCCTGGTCTAGAGGTTTTATAAATAAATACATCTGAACATAAACTTGTATGATGTTTCATGCATGTGTACATATCAGTGGTAGATTTGGCTTCAATAATGGAGGAAACGAATTAATTCTTGCATAGGACACCGAATTGGTTCAGTTGTAGACCATTTTCATGGCAACATTCCAGCTGAGCTGTGCTTGCAACCAGCCTCAAGTGGACACTCTAGAAACTTCATGTCACCCCTGCAATTGCTTCACCTTTCAAATTGGGCACTGCCACTTGGTTTCTATACCCTTGCCTATAGAATGACCAGTTCAGTTCATCGTACATGGTTAATGGCAATCTGTTCATTGTCAATTTCCCATTCAAGAAAAAGATGCACACAGGCACAATGACACAAACACACCTCACAGGGGGCTGGCTTTGTGCGCTCACTCGTAGTCCTTTCACCGTTCAGCTCTTAGCTAAATGGATCTCAGCGCCATCCCGCAGACACCAGTGACCTTCAGTCATTTAGCAGGCAGTATGATAGGAACATGATATCAACACCTGAACAAAGCGCAGTGTAAAGCACCACATCAAGCTGCTGTTTATTCATAGCTCAGTTGGTTGGGTCTGTCATCTAGAGGTCAGTCATTTGAATACTCCCCCCATTACGGGCAAGCGCTGTCCCTTTGCCTTCCAGTTAAAACAGCCCCACATCAGCCACTTCAAAAGAGCCAAGCTTCAAACATCACGTTTCCAATATGACAAACGTACTTCACAGCAACAGCTCTGACAAAATATGCAGCAGCTGCCTAACGTAAAGGATGAAACGTGTAAAAATCAAGACTGTGCTGAGCTTGTGTCAAAGAGGAGACACAGAGAGGCAGAGAACAAGAGAATGAGAGGAGAGACGAGCAAGAGACGGACAGAAAAGACAGGAGACAGAAGAGAAAAGCCCAAACAGGCTTTGTTTTAATTACTGGTGCAGAAAAGGCGGAGAACAGCAGAGATTTTTTGCTCGTTAGACTATTGCTTTGGATCAAACATTGTATTTACATATCAGATTAAATGGCTCCCGCAAACGGTGAGATCTGAGCAGCAAAGGCACAGCTAACGAGAGGAAGCCATCTTCCCGCTCACATTTGGAGGGGGGGGATAACACTGGCAAAACAACTCATCTCTACTTATTAGAAAAAGCAGGGTACAAAGACGTGATGAAGACAGAACAGGGAGCAGAAGAGCTAGTTAGTGAAACATATACAGTACAAGTGAGCCAACAAACACGGAGAGAACATCCCAACGCCACGCTAACAACTGAAAACTGGAGGACGGAGAAGTGGACTGATGTCTCTGTATTTTGCAACTCCTCTGCGAGCCAGCCAATTAAGGGTCTTGGTAGGTCAAAGTGCATTATGGGAGGTGGTAGGAGTTTAGTTGTAGCACAAATACACTGTCAGAAACGAGTCCCCCTTCTTTCACTCAGCCTTTCTTCTGTGGCCTTTATTCTCCCCTTCTGTAAAGGGAGAAGAGCTAGCTTTGTGGCTCAAGGGATCCAAACGACCGGCCATCATTATTCCCTCTCAGATGCCGGTCTTTTCTCCACCCCCGCCCCAAACACCACCACCACCACCACCGCCGCCAGGCCCTCCCCGAGCCCACCAGCCTGCCCACCACCCCCCGCACAGAGGGCGACAGTAGCTACAAGAGGCCGAGGCTGCAGCAGAGTCTCTGTTCTGTGTGGAATAAAGACTTCTAAGGGTGAAAACTCCATTACCGCCACGCCGCTGCTTCTCTCAGCCATCAAATGAGTAAGACAGAGAGGGGAGGACGAAAACAGCCTGTGACAAACAGTGACGACTGATCACTGGATTGTGGAAGTATGTGTGTGTGTCAGGCTGGCTACACACTTTACAGCTTAAAGCCAAACTTAGGACGATATGCAGTTCAACGCCTAGAGGGATTTAATACCTTGTAATAATAATCCTGAAGTGTGTAGTGGCAGTGCAGCTATTTTAATGTTCCCATTTCTGACTGTGGCCTCCAAAATATGGTAAGAAGAAACCCCGTTAGAGGAGAGACAAAGGCAGAGACAAAGGGGCAAAAATGAGAATTCATGTTAGCAACATATTTATGGAGGCCTGCACCATAAACTTGTCCTCATCATATTTGTCTCTAATGAATGAGATTAGACCTGGCATCTTGTTTTCAAAAGGGTCCTCCTCTCTTTATGGTTTTAAAGTCTCAAGTCTCTGGGTGAGAGCAGCAAGTCAGTCAAGTTTCTAAAATTACTAAAATGGCCAAAATAGATATAAAACAATGTTATCTAGAGGAGCAGGAAAAAAATGTTCTGATTGTTTTACATAATAATAACATGGTAAAGAGTAACAGAAAGACAGAAGACGGGAAGGAGCAGTAGCCAGCCAGTAGCCACATACTTTTATTTTTTTTAATTATATTTATATTTATTTAATTTTTGTTTGGATCTATCTTTTTTTTATATATCTTTTTATCTTTTTAGGTCATTTTATCTGTGTGCATGCGTGTGTATATGTGTGTGTGTATATGTATGTGTATGTGTGTGTATGTGCTGGGGTGGACTCTGAACGGGGGGGGAATGGAGATTGTTTGTAACATGTATTGCACTTTGTGCTTCATTTTTAATGTATGAAAAGTGCTTTATAAATAAAGCTGTGATTTGATTTGATTTGATTTGTAATACCTAACTGCTACTGGAATCCCAATTTTCCTGAGGGAGTTTTTCTGAGGGGATTAATAAAATTCTATCTGATCTAATCTCTAATCTAAGGCCGCGTCTACACTGCAACATTTTCACCAGAAACAGAAAGGTTTTTCCTTTGCGTTTTCAAAAACGAACCGTGTCCAGACAAAGACGCGGGACTGACTGAAAACGCTGTAGCGTGCATGCCAGTCCAGTAGATGTCAACATAGGTTTGCAGAGAAAAGCGGTGTTACAACACACATACGCTTTCTGGTGAAGACAAACTTTTCACAAACAACAATGGCCAGTGGACGCACGAAGACGTAGGAGTTTCTTGTCTGGACATTAAATCTTTTTGGATAGTTTGGTCTGGATAACAAACCGAGCACAGTAAGTAGCACACATGTTGCTCAATAGACGGCTGTTGTTGTTCCTGGTATGCGCGCGCAGCCTTCATGTAAAAGAGTACTGCACATGCGGTGACGTCAGCATTTCCCCCTGAAACGCTGAATCTCGTCTACACGAAACCCGACACTGATCCGTTTTCAAAACTCTCCACTCTGGACCCTCGCTTCAAAAGTTTGTGGATTCAGGCACTCATGTAAATGGGAGGCAAAAATGCAATGAAAACTCTCCTCATTTGTCTGTTTTCGTCGCCGTGTAAATAGGCCCTAATATTATATTTGCCCTTTTAACACATGCAACCTTGATATTATCAGGATAATGTCCAGGCAGCCTGCCCGGGTAAGTCACTGACATGGCCCTTCCCATTTGATCCTCTCAGCAGTGGGGTATGTCCTACTGGACAGGGGAAAAGGGGGCGGGGCAAACATACGAGGCTGAAGTCAGTGCACATAATAAGAGTGCGGACAAGCATTTTATGTCTTTTCTTCAGTGATTCATGTTGAAAAGCATATCAGCAGCATGGACGAAAGAGTTGAGAGGAGCACTGTTACACAGAGATTATTTGAAGCAGCGTCACTGCAGGATGATTACAATGAAAAAAAAAAAGCTGCAGTGTTTTGGCTGTGTATCCAACAGCAGCTCTTTAGATGCACAAGAGACTTGGTAGTGGTCATTTTAGAGCAGGTGATTGACAGAACTTTGATGATGTTCAGTGGAAACAACACCTTCGAATGTCCAGATGCACATCTGAGTTTGTGTTACTCTCCTTAAAATCAGATAAACTTCTAGCACAACAGCAGTTGGTTTTAATTTTATTTATTTACACACAGGTATCAAAACACAATGCACATGAAAACATATTTAAAAAAGCATGTGTGTGGGGATGGTAGAAGCCTGAAAATGGCTAATATAAACCACACCCAAAAGACAATGGAAGGGAAATACTGAACCACCAAAAATAAATATCAAACATCCGATATGAAGAGGAACAAATTCATACAAAGGAAAAAAAGTAACAGAACAGAACAGAACAAGAAAGGTGCTTAGGAACAATAAATAAATGACATTTTTTTAGAGAAGTGGTTACTGCTCCTGTTCATGTTGAGGTTATCAAATAAATTCCTTAGTCTTATTTCTATACTGGCAATGACAAAGTTGACGTATTCAAATGGATGTGTTAGTTCCACAAGACAACTCCCCGATATTTGACTGAAAATTAACTAAGAGATAATTTAGATAAGGGAACATAAAGGCTGTTAGCTTGCCCTACTGTCAGAATAATTTCAAAAACAAATTGGTGAATCTGAGTTTTGATATAAGACTTTAAATACAAAATTGCATATTTGGAAAATGTTAATGTTAAAAATATTTCACAACTGTAGTTGTAGAAAAAGAGGTGCACTTGGTGCTAAAGATTTTGAGAAGGTGGCTCATCTAAAAATTTGTTTCTGTAGCTTCAGTATTTTGTATTATATAAATCTGTCCTGTCAAGTCTTCCTTTTCTGGTTTTGTGCCAGTCTCACTGAATAATATCATCAGTCCTCTGCACTCGCACTCAGAAAAGTCCGGATGGGAAACTCGGCTGTTTGGCTTCACATATACAGCTCACCTACGTAAATAATCAGACAAATAATAACACATAAGGCCTTTAAGCCATATCACAGGGTCTATCAAATACCTGTTACCTGAACTGGCCTTTGGATGGTGTCAAGTTTTGAGGTATCATCCTTCAATACATCTGTTTAATGATGTTAACATTGAATATTTCAGGTTGATCAGGTCGACTCAACACTTTTTCACATTTTAACCTGACAGACTGTTGTCAACTTTTAATTGAAGAGACAAAAAATGTGCACTACTGAGCATGTGAAAACTTAAAATCAACACTCTGGCTTGTTAATATTGATGTTTTTGAGTGTCATCTCTGCTCCTGTTTGACTTGTCCCAACAGATGTCTGTCTGTGTGTCTGTCTGTCATTTACAGGGTGCTCATGTTTACAAACTGGCTTGTGAATGGATATTAAAACAAATGAGTGTCAGGTAATAAATCAGAATTTATTGAAAATACTGTATATAGAGCTCCTCTTTATTTAAAAAGCTTTTTTTTTTTTTGCATTGCTGTCACCTGTGATAAACGTGTGTAATGTTCACACAGGTAAGTAAGAGAAAAACAGTGAGGGAGTAACTCACTCTAAAGGAGCTTCTCCAAAACATTTTGGGGGAAAAGTAGATGGTAAATGGTAATGGACTCCCACTAAAGTGCTTTTTGAGTCTTTCTAATCAAGTAAGTCATCCATTTACATGAGATAACTCATCCATGCTCTTTCATACCCATTTACACAACACTGACGCAGCAGTGGGAGCAACTTGGGGTTAAGTGTCTTGCCCAAGAACACCTCCACATGTGACAGCCAGTGCTGGGCCAAATCCCTCAGCCTCCTGATTGATGGTAGAGTGTGCTACCAGACTGGGCCACAGGTGCCCCAAAGTCAGAATTTTAGGCAGCACTCTTGAATATGGCACCACAGTCAGTGCCCAGTGTAGGTAATGTCTTGAGCCTGTCCTGTGTGTGCTGTGATTGTCTAAACTGAGGTTGTCTGCTCACTCAATCAGATGCTGAGGGTGACATGCAAAGTGTGGGGGGAAATTATCAAATCTCGAGTCAAAGTTGAGTTTAATGTCTTTGAGGGGTGAGACCAAGCCAGGTTTCAAGTCATCCCTTGGTGCGAATGAAGTGTGACTCAAGTCTCCATCTCTAAGACCGATACACCAACCAGATGCCTTGGACCGTTAAAACTTGTAAACATGGTGAACATAGAGACAGTTTTACCTTCTTTACTGATTTGTTCTTCTTACATATGTCTGTCTGGGTTTCAAATC
Organism: Cetoscarus ocellatus; assembly: GCA_037902135.1. NCBI lineage: Eukaryota > Metazoa > Chordata > Actinopteri > Labriformes > Labridae > Cetoscarus > Cetoscarus ocellatus. Next base: position 396,333 of record JBAMNC010001127.1, read on the forward strand.
AGAAGGTAAGCCAGGACAACCAGCTGACGGCCTTCATGGTCAGGTTACAATACCACAATTTCATTGTTAGACCACATTTGAACACAAATTCCATTGCTTTCCAATCCTATGAAATAAAAATGTTGTTGTCTTGTCAATTCATTATGGTAAACACATGAGTACAGCATGGGCGTCGGTGTCGCAGTCTGATAGTGCGCTTGGTCGGTAATCAGAAGGTTGCCGGTTCAAGCCCAGCTCTGGTGATGTCACATGGCGATGTGTCCTTGGGCAAAACACTTCACCCAAACTTGCTCCCACTGCTGTGCAAGTGGTGTGTAAATGTGCAGGAAAGGGCATGACTGAGTTAGTTGATACTGATGGACAAGTGATGTAGACACTCCAAACATCAGTGGAGTGACTGTGAGAATGAATGGGAGTGAATGTGTAGATGTGACCTGCAAGCCATCACTCTGACATCTCTCCATTAATGCATGATCATAGGACCTGTTTGTGCATGTATTTTTCAGCGTAAGTGTGTGCAGCATGTTTCAACAACAGAGTGTAAAAAATTGAATTTCCCCATGAGGGATTAATAAAGTATGTCTTCTTCTTCTTTGTATGTTCTCTCCATGCATGTCTGTGCTTTCCACTGATAACCCAGTTTCCTCTCACAAACCAAAAACCTGTTGGTTAGTTTAATTGGTGACTTTAAATCGCTCTTAGAGGTGAGCATTTTTGAATAGCTGTCTGTCTCTGTGTATCAGCCCTCTGATTGGCTGGCTCCAGTATCCTTCCTCTTGCCCAATGACTGCTTGGGTAAGCATAGATATTTCATGGATGTTACTCAGCTGTGGTCGATATATTTGTGCTGAAAGGGATAGTTCAGGAATTTTTAAAGTGGGGTTGTATGAGGTACATTGCACTAGCCTGAACATTAGCCACAGTGACCAGGACCAGCTCTGCGTCCGTACAGTAATCATTGACACGGAGACTAAAGCTATATGTTACTGCACATGGGGCCACCATCGCTGCATAATTTGAAGAGCTTTAGGTTGAAACAAAATACAAAAACACTGATGGTTGCCTTCATATCTAATTTATTGTCAACAACTTTTCCACCACTAAGCCGCTTTCCTTTGGCACTACTTTGATAAAAGGTGATGGGAACAGACATACAAAAAAATCATATTTAAGCATTAAGGTTTGTAGTGGTTGTGCAGGCTTTGACTATGAAACATTTCCTTACATGTTAACCTTTTTATTATCATAATAAAAAACAAAACCAGTGTCACAGTTTGATTGGCCTTGAATTAAATGGTGACACTGTGTTAAATATCTTAAAATGACACTTGCTCCCTGATTATTAGAATTTATCAGTGCCTTCTACAATATTAACGTTTTTGGGAACATTTTCACAGACACATGGGATGTTTTGAAAAGGTTATTAATAAAAAAAGAGCATAAAAGTGTATAACCATGCATTGAAATGATTGGTTTATGAAAAGAAAAGAAGGTAGTTACTTTTGCTGTCATGTTGAATGAAGGTTTTGTTGAACCCCTGAATATTTTGGGCTTTCAAACTGGGCTGCAGCTCACTAAAGTTCAGCACAGGCTGGTCAGGTGTGCTGCCAGCCTCAGCCAACCGAGCTGAGAGACTGTGAGGTAAATGCAGATTCAGTATCTGCTGGAATAACAATGGAAGTGATCTGAGCTAACAATCCGAATCACTAGGCGCGGGGATTGGAAACATATGTCATGTTGTTGCGCATCACTGATAAAAACTAATAACAGTATTCCCTGACTGTGCTGTATGAGTGAGAGTCAGACACAAAGCCCTAGCAGGAGACCCCCCCCCCCCACTCCTCCTATGTCAGATATATCAGCAATGCTAATGCCCAGGCAGCATCCTGCGCCGCTCACCCTGAACCGCTGAAAAGACAACCATTTAGGCTTTAAAAGACACACATAAACAAAAAAGGAAGGAGGGGATGAAACGAGAGGAAAAAGAAAGAAAAGGCAAGAGGGGGGAGAGGAAGAAAGAATAAAGGGGGGGCCAAGTTGGGGGGGGGGGTTGAAAAAGAGGAAGTCAATTTCGTATTCTGAACCTGGCCGATGTAGTCCTCAGGGATCTGCCTCCGCACCTCAGGATCTGTAAATAATTGACAGATAATATTAATTGGCTTTGGATTAGTGAGCAAGCTCAGTATCACACATTAATATTTGATCAGAGGATGATAGGGACCCTGGCAGGGGATCCGAAGGGGCAGCTGAGGCTGTTTTGTTGATTAGGCCAGAGACGGGAGGAGACGGAGGCAAGTGGTAGCAGCAGCAGCAGCAGCAGCAACAACAGCCCTACACACACACACACACACACCCCCACACACACACATATGGAAACACACAGCCGTGGTTTGATGCTCCCGTTAGCTCCAGGCTGCTAAACCTCCTACTGCCAGCAAACTGCCGGCTCCTTGTTTCGCCACAAAGAAAAAAAGAAGAAGAAGAAAAAACACAGAGGAGACTTCCGGAGCTGCTTTGATTGCTTTCCTCTTTTTATCATAATGTGTGAGTGTGGTCTGAACATCAGCTAAGAGTGCTGTTTTGATTTTGGCTGTCCTTTATCTGTTAACAATGGCTAGCCAAACATGGAAAATGTCCACTTCTAAAACAAGTTAATGCATGTTTGTTCAAATGGTAAATGTTAAGTCAGTAGGGCAGGGAAATCTATTGAGTGGTGTGATGATGATTAATTCTTGTAGGCCGACCAGGAAGTTATGGTAACAATTACTCAACATTAAACCTATGAGATTTTTTAATTGGCTTTTGTAGAAGTGCGAAACTCTCCCTTTGATATGATGAAAATCAGGCTACAGTTCGATTCACTTATGATTTATTACAACATAAAACAACTTGGTTTGATCTGATTGCTGCATAATTTAATTTTTGATAATTAAACCCCAAAACAGTGATAAGACTATCATTCCACAACATGAATATTTATTAAGCTTATTTACAAAATAGACAAAATATATAGACTGTCTAGACAAATATTTATGAATATTATATATTTTATCATTACATGCAATGCAAAAAGTGCATGGCATCACTTAACCCCACTGGCAACACCCAACCTCCAGAGTGACATCCTACCACTGTTTTGTCACCCATTGACCAAGCTAAGTGTTGAGCATAGACTATTGAAAGAATGAATAGTTAAAAAGATGGCGATGAACAGCAGAGTAGACCAGCAGACCAATCAAATCTGACCTGGCCTTAAAGTGACAGGAGCGCCAACTAAGTGTCTCAGTCAGACTGAGAATTGAGGTGGATCAGGGGTACTCAGGTTGTGAGACCTGGCAGGTTTTTTCAATGTTAATGACTTTAAAGATACACTAATGGTGATCAAAATCAAATAAATTATGGTTAGGTTTATTTTATTGGGATAAACTCATTAAGATGTGCCATCTTGTTTTCAAGGGGGTTCAAACACGATACAAACTTGAGTACATGGCTGAAAATAACAAATTAGAAAACTAACAAAAACAACAACTGATGACAAAACACAGTTGAACAACAAAAGAAATCCACATTAGTTTAGCAAGGTACAGAACAAAAGTTACAGGAGCTAATGCAGCCACAATATATGAGAACAGAGTGGAGATGGGTTCAGTTAATTAAACAAGAAATTGTGACGCTAGTCATGAAACAAGAACACAAAACAGAGTATTTACAAAAAAAGTAATAGACAAAATTGATCTTATACTAAGTGGAAAGTCCCACTTCAGTCCACAGGAGCTTTACACCTATAAAAGCTTTTTTTGCCAATCACTTTTTTTTGTATGGTGAATAACGAAGTAAATCTGATCAGAGAGTCTCATAAAAAAATGGTACAAAATACTTTTTAGGTAGCATGGCTAATCAGAATTAATACTTTTGAATATAAACTGAATCCTGTGTCACTCTCATCTCATCCAAGTGTATCTCAGACATTCAGCAATGATCTGTGAGAAACAGGCAACAAATGATAAATCTGCAGAGTCTATTACAGGCTGAGAAAGGTCAGATCTCGATACAAGTCAATCAACAATATCACAGTAGTCCAAGAGGGGGAGTATGAGTTGAGCTTCTGTGTACTTTGTATGTGAAACGGCCATGAGATCGATATAGGACACTGATTTGTGTAGCATGTAATCAATATGCCATTCAGTTCAGAATCAAGTGAAACACATATACTTAAAATAACTAAGTTTTCTTTGATGAGACCCATCTTTGCATTTGATAACAACAAAGTCGATTATGGATTTAAGTTTCCTCTTGGTTTCCAAACATTATGGATGACTTTTTTTATTGAGAAGAAGCTTATTAGAAAAATGCCAATCTTGAATCCTCACGCTATTCAATTAATGTATATTTATTTATTAACAAATTACTAAATAGTCTCTTGTCTTTTTTTATTTTCTTCTTTCCTCATGTCTCCCCTTCTTTGGTAAGTCTTTGTGAATAGAGTAAATGGCTGTAGATTGTGTTACCTTCAATAAAATTTAGAGACAAAAGAGAAAAGAGGAAAAACGCGCCTCGATAAATGGGAGAAATGTTTGATCTGGACATTTTGTAAAGTTGAGAGTTGAAGTTAACTTCAGCCCCAGCTCAAGTTCTTTCTTAATACTGAGAAAAAGGACATGAAGGCAGCCTCAGCTTCTTTTTAACAGGCGAAGGTGCTGTTTACTGTTGACAACAACACAGAACGTACATGGATGAAGACAAAACTACTTCATGTTAAGCTTAAACCCATCAAAGCTCGGGCGTGTCTTTGTCAGATCAGTGCTGAAGTCAGGATAAATGGACATGTAAGCACCATTACACTTCAGTTTCTTCTTTTCATGGGCAGGGTGAAGGAATTTAACCTTATCCTGGAATTTGAGCAGCTCGGTCATGATAGGCCTGGGACATGCTGAGAAGCTTTGTAAGAACCCAGGTTCAAGCAAAATTTGGTATTTTCAGACACAACCATCTCGAGAGTTTACAGAGAATGGTCAAAAACTAAGAAAATATCCAGTGAATGACAGTTCTCTGGTCAAAAATAGGTTGTTAATGACAGAGCTCAGGGGAAAATGCCCTGAGTGGTTCACAATGATAGATGATCTACAGCAGTGGAAAACAACTTCGATTCATACCAGAAACTCCTACTCTGTGTTTAATTTTAGAGCACTTCAACTTGCATAATTTAACCAAAAAAGTGAGAAAACTGCACTCCTCCCTGCTCTTAAGTGCTCATATTTAGCCTTAAACCAACACTACGTAGTTTTTCCACCCTAATATAATATTTCCAGAGTCACTGTGATGGTACATCACCTTACAACAGATTGAATGACACCTAAGTCATGGTCTGAGGGGGTCTGTATCACCTTCACTGGCACTATAACTTCGATGTGGATGGTAGGAACACTTCCACTCTAAAAAACTACAATTTTTTACTGCTTTGACTGCTTTACAGCATACGTCACCCCTCGAGGGTGACCCCTCGAGGTGAAAGCTAAATGTTGGGAAAAGGAGAATATAAAGCAGTTTTTAATTTTTAAAACAGATTTAATGAACAGAAAGTAGTTTAAAGTAAATATGCACTTATTTTCCTAATGGAAATAGGGACCTCTGGCTCACACTCCTGCATAGTAGGTGGCGGTAATGCTCCTCTGGGGCTGGATGCCACCAGCCGTTAAACAAGAAGAAGAAGGAGAAACCTACATGTAGCGTTGTTATCATAAAGCAGCAAAAACCCCAAAGAAAAGAAATGTTTTATCGGAGGAGACGAAAAAAAGAAAGCTAGAGAGTAACAAGCTAAATGCCCGGACAGGGATAAACATCGGCCCGGCGTTTACTTGCTGGCGTGAGCTGGAAGACGAGGAGGGATGTCTGACCAATGCTACTTTAGCCCTGGTACTGCTTGGACTTGTAAGTACATGATGATTTATTCAATAAGAAACATGATCAGACTGTACCTTATCAGTCCACATGGTTTATTTGTCTTAGGAAGTCCTGTCAGCTCACTTCTCCTCCCTCTGTATGTTAACAAACGCATGTTGGTGTACGACAGTGCAGTTGCACTCAACAACCATAGAGGCCCCTAGAGAGCTGAAGCCGGAATCTTACTTTGTGCAGCTTTAAATCAGGTTCACATATTCATTTTTGATAACTGCTAGAGTATGTTCACAATAACTAATCTTCAAAAAACTGTCTTGTCGTCACTGAGACCCTTTACTGTGGTCTTATTTTCTTATTTTGTCTAAGAGGCTCTGTTAGAGCTCCTACATTTTTAAGGCTCGCTTCATCACATGGGCCCAGTTGTGACCAGAAACTGAAAGGTTTTTCATTTGCGTTTTCAAAAGCGCTCCACGTTCACACGGAGATGGTGTGAAAATGATGCGCATTCACAAGGATCCGCAAGAACCACTGCAAATGCTGAAAATTAAATAAACAGTACAAGCCCTTCAATTTGACCCTTAGAGAAAGTGATGACTTCCTGTATTTCTCTTGATCAATCAGATGTGCCTAGTGTCCTCTTGTCTTATATATTTGATGGTAGTTTTCTGTCTGGCAAAAGTCAGCAAAAGACAAGATAGTCACCTGTCAACTCCTAAAAGAATCAAAAACGAAGTATAAGTGATGTGCCCCTTGTAAAATTTGAGTTAAAAACTCCAGAAGTGGCACTAAATGGAGAATAAAACGTCTGGATTATAAGTTTAAAAATGTATGCTTTAAGTACTTTTGCACAATTTAATTACCTTCCCTTCATGGCCAAAGCTCTACAGAAGCACATTCAGATTTGAAAAGGCTTGTTCATCCTTGGATACATAGCGACACCCTGAAGCTGTGGTATTTCTTCTACCCAGAGTACAAGAAGCAGGGACCTTTTTGAATAAAACAAATAAGAAAAGTATAAAAATGGGCAGTAAATGTGGAGGTGCAGACTGTTTCCTGCAGCAGCAGTGATTCTCAGAGTGGGTAAAAACAAACAAGACAGATTTACACAGCAAAACAAGCTGGCAGACATACACGCACAATTAAACTCATGGAGGCTAATTAAAGTGTTACTGGAAGCACGCAGCCAGAGTGTGACAACATAATGAAAGATTGAAGAGGGGAGGAGAGACACGGGACCCCTCCTCACTACACCCCCCATCCTTTCTCTCTGAAAACAATGCCACCTCTCCCTTTCTCCACTCGCCTCCTCTCTCTCATCTACCATATGCTGCCATTTGTTTAGTCAAATCCCATTTAAGCAGCACAGATCTATGGCTGTGAGGCGCTGCTTTGCTACGACTCGGATCACTCTCCATAGACACATCGGCAGCTCGTATCCCTCATGGCCGTGTCACTCGGCCAGCTAGAAGAGTCTCACGGGAGCAGCTTTTTATTGCTTTTCCACATCATTTGTCTGGCGATTATAGCGAGCCTCCTCTGAACCTGGGGAATAATCACAATATTTCAATATAAAGATAGCAGGATGAGGGAGAGGAGGGCTAGTTTGGCTTGGAGATTGTCTCAGCACCCTGCTGTGAAGAGGGCAGCGCTTGGATGAGTTATAGATCATCTGCTGACACAAACGACTGCTTTACATTAGGACAAGACCTCTGTCAAAGTGCACTGCCTGTCCCCATACACACTAAAGTGGGCCTGATTTACAGACCAGGCTCGCCTCATTTGTGTTGAAAAGAAAATATAAAATTATTATATTTTGTTGTTGTGTTTTGTTTAAATGAGAGTTGTAAAATGCTATCTAATTTTATCTGATAGTTATTGAAACAAATGTGCTTTATGTCAACGTTGGGTATTCTCTTTCACCACTTCAACATTACGACTTGACCTTTTAATTCATTTTATCAGTCTGACTCAGCATCAACTACAGGATCAAAAACACCATTGAAAAGGAAAAATTGCAGATTTAAAATTATTTTGTAATTGATATGCAATCAAAAAAGTATTGTATAGGTCAAAAGTAAAAAGAGGAGATTATTTTCACATAGTTAAAAGATAAGTCAAAGAAAACAGTGAATAACATTAAGTTACATGTGCAGGTGAGGTAGAAACTAAATGTGGACTTATTTTGCAAACCTCACCTTAAGACTAAAAAGAAAAAAATAACAGAAAAAAACATTAATTAGCAAACATTATCAATAAATGTATTATTAATGTTAGGGACCTCGTCCGACAAGGTCTCAACTAAAGGAGACCATATTGTTTGTTTGTTTGTTTTGTTTTGGGTTTTTTTATTTAAGTTATTTGTTTTTTTATTCTGGCCTAGCATAAACTTGATCTCTCACTTGTGCAAAACATGGGCTAAAATGTGGCAGTATACAAAAACACATGTAGGTTTATGGACAGTCAATATTTTTTTGGCATGAACATAACACATTATATTCAGTCAGAAATCATGCATAGATATATGTTTATATATAATTTGACACAAAGGGTGCTGAAAGCATCATATTGTAAAGATGAATTAGTGATGAATCTCCTCTTTTTATGGAGCTGGTATCTTAGTCTGGTAGTTTGCTCTACTATAAGTTGGAAGGTGGAGGGGTCTAGTCTAACAAAGGTAGTCACATGTAGATGTGTTGTTGGGCATGACACCCAATCCCAAGTTTCACCCACTGCTGTGTCAGTGGCAAGTCAATGAGTAAGAAAGGGTGTGAACATGTTTGCTGAAACTGATGGACAACTGTCATAGATCCTCCGACCAACAGTAAGTGAATGTGAGAGTGAATGTGTAGATGTGACCAACGGTGTAAAGCTGCTTTAAATTGTCAAAGAAACCAGACAAACACTATATAAACACAAGTCAATTTACAAATGTACCATATTTCACAGGCTGTCACATCCATTGTGCAGCCACGTTAAAATAAGTTTATGTTATATAATATGATACGATAAGAAAGTATGTTATGTGTAAGCAATAAAGTAACACATTAAGGCACGAATCATAGCCCATCTGTGACAAAGCCCTGAACTTGCACAAATACACACAATGTCCAAAACTTTCTTTCTTTCTTTCTTTCAAACTAAAAAAAAAACAAACACAACAAAAACAACAAAGTCAGAATAATACATACTCACCAAACAACTGTACATGTCCATCAATTAAATTTACACATGTGAGTACAAGGGTTGGGCATCTAAAGTGTAATGCCGATACGATACGCATCTCGATACAATGTCTCCAATCCGATATATTAAAGATACATGTGTGGCATTGCATCAAGTTGTCCGTCTCTCTTGTAAACTCCGTAGTGTTGCCAAACTTTAGATTAAAGTTCAGCGGAGGATAAATTCACTCAGTGTCCGACATTATTGTTTACCTTACTCCTCATGCTCCCCTCACTATACGTATTCATCCGCAGTGCATGTACATTCACAGAGCTGATACTTTAGTTTGTAGTGTACACATCTGTAAGTCTGTTGCTTACATTATGTGGGTCAAATAAATAATGCACCCAAAATGGGTTTGATACACTTATTAATAAATGTGAAAATTCAAATTATGTATTAAATGGATTGGATTGTATCAATAAAAATATTTAATAACTGATGCATCTCGATATGCTTCCAAAATTGAATTCATTCTCAGCTACTATACCGGTGCACTCGCATCGTGCACGGGCATGACCGCATATCAATACTTATCGGTTAATCGTCTCATCCCTAGTACACACATATGTATGTCAACACAGCAACCACTTGAGAGGGAACAGAATGAAGCAAGAACTTACCTAATCCTGCCCCTTCCTTACAAATCAGATCACAATACTGAATTACAATATAAACATGTTAAAACCTGCCATTATTCATGGAAACAATATAAATACAAGGGTAACAGCCTCATTTTACAAACTACAGTCAAACTACATAGAAAAATAAATATCTTCAAGCACAACCCCATTTTTCATATAAACCTTCAAAATAACAAATAAAACACACTAATGATATGTAAGCGCTACAGAAAGTGTATGTATATATATATATATATATATATATATATATATATATATATATATATATATATATATATATATATATATATACATATATATATATATATATATATATGTACACTTTCCAGGTACAAGCAACCAGATGAAATGCTGAGCTCCCCCACTACCTGTGTAACTCCTCTATTTTAAAATGTTGAACCCTAAACAGAGAGCGGAGGCCACCATGTGGTTCACACTGAATTGAAAAAGTCATAAGGTAATAATACTCACACCCTTAAAACTGCAGTGTATTTGAACCAAGCATTACTCTTGTTACAAAACAATTTAAAGATAAAGAAATTAATGAAATTAAAACCAAAAAAATAACTCTAGGCTGAATCCTGAAGATCTTTAAACATTTCTAAACTTTGTTGTGATCTGCAGTCAGTGCAGGTGAGACACTCAGTCTGTAGACTAGAACCATTTACCAGAGTTCAAGTCTAGTTCTAAACCCGTGGATTTAGGAGAAACATAAAAAATACAAAGAGATGAAAGGCAGACGTGAATAGGAGGCAATCTGTTTCAGAGAGGATTGCTTGGGACTTGTGCACGGACCCCATAATCCCATTGCTCCATTTCATGGAGTTTTAGCCAGAGGAGCTTATCCCTGGCATCTAACCCCTCACATATTCTGCTTAGTAAGATGGGAACCAGACTGAGGAGAAGCAGGGGTCTGATGAGAAAGTTCCCGTGGAGGTCTGCTGGGTCCAAAGCTGAATCTACAAGTGGAAATGTAACAGTGGATATGCTCATGAGGGTGACTCATTGGGCAGCTGACGACAAACCCTGATCTTCAAAAGCTAGAGTTTGCTGTTAACTGTTTAAAGTTTTATAGCAGTGAACACAAAATATTCACTGTTGCTTAAATTGCCTTTTTGATGTACAGTCATACAAAAGTAAGACTGATAAGTTAAAGCTAAAATGCAATATGTAACAAATACACCCCTGCTTTCATTGTTATGTTTTGCCTTACAAGATGCAGCCACTTCATTTTTCCCCTCACAACCAAATGCCTGCCGAGTTCCAGCCAATTACCAGCCAACTTCCATCCAAAACTCTCTGGGGGTGTGCCTAAACTCCACAATCTACACACCCACTCATGCAATCACAGGGTGTCCCCACACGGTGGTGCTTCCCTCACAAGAGCACATCCAGTGGGCCTCAACCTTTGCCCTTATGAGAGTCAGCCAGTTCCAGTAAGGGACTAGTCAAGGTTCAGTCAAGGAAAGTGGGGAAAGTCTAAATGGCTCCATCTGTACCAGCATTGTCTTCCTATAAACACATGTAAATATAGATTTATCGGCCCAACACTGAGGCATATTTTGAACCTGTCTGAAAGTTGATAATGTTGTGCTGTTTGCACAAAAATGTCTTGCTGATGCTTGTTGGGGTTAAGTCAGATAAGTGATAATCTGGTGATTCAAAGCTTTTATCTAAATTAAAACTAGTCAGCATCTGGTGTAGTGACTTTTGGATAAAGAGGAGGTGCACTGACATCACAATATGGATACGTTTCTATCAAGCAGTCCAGTTCAATTCAGTGTGGCACACATTTACTCATGTTTCCACTGTTAGATATGGAGAAACAGTATCCAAATGGTACCCCACTTTTTGATACCACTCTAAGGTCCCGTTTACACAACAATGTTGCCAGAAATGGAAACAGGAAAGGTTTTTCCTTTGCCTTTCCTCGCTCACACGGAGACGATGTGAAAACAATGCACATTCACACAGATCCGTGAGAAGGACTGAAAACGCTGTAGTGTGCATGCCAGGCCAGTGGTTGGCAATGTAGGTTTGCAGTGAAACAGTGGTGTGACAACATGCGCACTCTTTCAGGTGAAGAAAAACTTTTCACAAACAACAATAGCAAGTGGATACAAGAAGACGAAGGAGCTTTTTGTCCAGACAACAAATCTGTCTGGATATTTTTGCCTGGATCACAAACTGAGCACAGTAAGCAGCACACATGTTGCTCGGTAGAACAGCCAAAGCTGTTGTTGTTGTTGTTGTTCTTAGGTGTGCCCAACCTTCATCTGAAAGAGTACTGCGCATGTGCCCCGTGTCATTGTTTACCCTGTTTGCTGATTCAGGTACTCCAGGCACCGTTCTTGTGTAAACCAAAGGTGCTAACACAATGAAAACTCTCCATTTTTGGCCATGTCTGTTGTCGGGTAAACAGGGCCTAAAGTGGTGCTGAGCGTACCAAACTGGGTGTAGCTAAAAGCACTGCAGTCTGTTGATTGGTCAAAAAAATTGTCAATCCTCATGCGACAGCAGCTAATACGAAAATACATCCCTCACCATGTTCAAATAAGCCATGGATGTAAAGTGATTTGTTCACTGTTGTTGCTGTAAAGGATGTCCTCATGACACAATGCTCCATAGAGCACTGGGGTGCCGGAAGTCCGTCATTTTTGCTCTTTGTTTACAATCGCACTCTACGCAGATCGCTGCACAATGGCGTCACTCATTTATGACCAGGCTCATGTCCCTGCCTTCAAGTGAAGGTAGCTTGCAGTGTATATCAAGATTCTTTGGGGCCAGTTGACACATCAACTTCATCCGTGTCCAGAATCCACTTGACAGTAAACAAGATGAGGGTTTTGTGGACTTCATGCTTTGACAGACATGAAACAGTGCTTGTTGACCTTCTTACAAGCATGTCTCCGGTGGTTTGAGCATGCACCCTGCGGTTTACTTTCATATACATTTCTTTCAAAAATTACTTAAAGTGCTAATCTCAGTCTAAAAATAGATAAGTAACATAATGTGGGAAAATAATGAGTCACAAAAAGCACACAGGACTGTTTTAGAGTTGCTGAAGAGTTTACCTGTAGGCAAAGTCAGGCTAACGCTTCCCATTGACTCCCAGTGTTTGAGCTAAGCTAATTAGTGGTGGGTGAGCTCTGTCTGTCTCTTCCTTGTAACTGCACGCAGAGTCGAAAGAATGGTGTCTATCTGTTTGTCATGGACTTGGGAGTGAGGCAAGGCACGAAAACAAAAAAAAAAATGGCATATCCCTTTAGTAGTTGAAAAATGCCTCAATATAGTGATATGCTATTGTTGTTTTGCAGTAGCTTAGTCTACCAGTTTCCCCCCACGTATAGCATTTGTGTGGTGAAGGTAATTTCTTTGTAACCAACAACTTAGCTCACAACATTTACAGGTAGCTTGTCCATCACTGTTCATAGTCACATAATGATTCCTTACAGTGTATCACAAGCAGGCAACAATTTGCAGGAATATTGTAACAAGACTTGGCGTAAAACCATTTTTAACTGGAAAATGACACCACTGTACACAGGAGCTCTTCACTCTACTGTACTATAAAATATCAGTGCATGTCATCATATCTCCACTCAGAAACAGGTAAACATTTAAAGACATAACAACAGTGATGTTGTCCATTCTTCAGAGTACAGGTTATTTGAAATATTAGTGATATCACAATTAGAATTGGGATGATGGAGAAATATCTCGCCTCTGGCAAAGTGTACAGAAGGAGTGAGGCAAATGAAGCAGCTGCCAAACAGGAGCACACAACTTTCTATCTGTCTTCATCTTTGGAGGGGGTGGAGGAAGAGGGGGTGTAAGTCCCTGTACCAGAGGGAGGGATGCTGCTGTGATCCAGTCGTAGCCTTTGATCCCTGGGATGACCTGAGCTACCACCAGGACACTGGAAATGAACACACCAGAGGCCTGTGGGACCCAATCCATCACTGTTCAGACCTGCATCTGGCTGTGCTGGAGTGTGTGTAGTTTGTGTGTGTTCATATGTGTAACACATACACACAGGTACATACACAAGTCAGTGCCTGAGCAAATTAATGACAATCTGCTGGTCAGGCAAATCACTGATACTTCACGAAGCTCCACAGTGTGATGATGCTTCATGCAAACACATTTATTAAATGCGGTGGTCAAACTCAGCCAGGTGTAAAAAAAAAAGTATATTTTCCAAAATGGGGAAAAACTAATAGGTTGCTCTGGTTAGCCATGTCTCTGATAAGATAGATAAAATAGAAAAAAATTGCATAGATAAATGGACAAATAACCTCCTGCGCAGCATGTGCCCATAATGACATTACTGTATCCAACCCAAACCGTGTTGAACCAGCCTGCAGACATGCTCATTTTTTTTCTCTTCTTTAAAGAAGAGAATAGATAGATAGATAGATAGATAGATTGATTGATAGATTTTGTAAGAATAAATCAAAATTCTTAGATAATGGTCAGAAGTCTGAAATCAAAGCCAGAATTCTAAGATTACTCTTTATACTGAGATTTCAGCGAGAACCGGATTGAAAAGTATTAGTATTCAGAAAAAACGTCTGTGATTAACTTCAAAAATCTGACATTTTAGGAAGTAATGAGATTAAAGTAAGAGCTTAAAGGTTAATTTGCCAATTCTGAGAAAAAAAATCAAAATATAAAATTAAAGTCAAAATTTTAAGATCAAAGTCACAATTATAATTTTAATACTAAAATTCTGACTGTAATCTCAGAATTTTGAGTCTTTCCATGTTTCTGAGATTAAAGCCACAATTCTGACCTTTTGTCCCTTTATTCTGAATTTCAATTCTGTAAACCATCTTTATTGCCCGAGCTTCTGTGCCAGTTCTTTGTGAGCTGACCTTCATCATAGAGATTAATGCTTATGCTACTGATATGTTTGGGTGCATTGAAGCAAGTTAGAGATGTGATGTTCGTGATCAAGTCGAGTCTTTTGAACGACTCTTTAAAGTGAACGATGTGAACTGTTTCGTAGTTGTGAGTGAGCTGTTTGTTTGTGAGCCATTATTAAATAAAAGTTGCCCACGCTGCCTTCATGTGTCATCTGTGTGCCCCTTGAGTCTGAGTTGTGCACCGAACGCTTCATTCACGTAAACACAGCTACACTGTAACTATTTTTGTAAACATACCAGTATTTTACTGTAATATCTACAGCTACCTGTGAAAGTTTTTTACAGTAAACTACTATGAGTGGAAATGGATTTTGTAAAGGTATACTGATTTCTGTAAATGTAATATTATTCTACTGTAATATTTACAGTTACCTACTGTAAATATCTGTACAGTAAATAACAGAAAAGGGCTTCAGTCTGTTCCATTGTGACTTGAGATTATAACTGTTATGCTTTATGTGGATATGCTTGATGCAGATATGTCATGTCAACGCATTTTGACTCGTCAGAGTCTTCATCAGGACATGATTAACAACACTCACAGGTGTTAAGATAATTGTGGTTGTTTTTATATTGGTCGAACACAAAAAATGTGTGAAAGACTGGCAGAACACAAGTATGCCATAAAAACTCACAACCCAAATTACCCAATAGCACAACATTACAGATCCGCTGGACATACTAACCCAAACTCTCTCAAAATCATGGCAACTGCAGTTATTCCCAAATCTTTGAGAGGAGGTGACAGACTCAAATGCCTCTTACAATGTCAAACTTTTTAGATTTTTTCTCAGAGCCACTTCCTTCCCATGCCTAAATGAGGAGATAGATTTCTCCCCCTTCTTATAATCTGTTTTGCATTTTTGTGTAGCCAGGTCTCAAATGTCTTTTTATTTCTGATGTCATGTGACAGTGTCAGATGACACTGTCACATGACATCCTCCATGTATTTTAACACCTGTGTTGTTGTCCTGATGAAGACTGGCAAGTCGAAACGCGTTGACATGACATATCCCGGATGAAATAAAGGATTTTTAACATTATCAGAGTGCCTCAGATTATTGATGTATTCTTCAAATGCTTTAAACTAGATCACACACTACTAACAAAGTAATGGGAGCAGTTTTGGGGTGAAGCATTTGCCCAAGGACACATCAACATGTGACATTTGACAGTGGAGCAAATCACCAGACTTTAGACGTTTATTTTATGTATACCATGTAAACATAAAAACATGCCACATCAGCACATTTGCCTTTCAAGAGTAATCCTCATCATAATCTGACTGTTTTAACACGAGTAAAATCAAATCTGATGGAGCAGAGAGGGGAAAAAACACGATGTGACAAATTAAAGGATGTCTAGAGTCAAAAATGAGCAGAAGTGGAAATTATGTCTCTCCTACCGAAGAACGAGTGTTTGAGTGGTGCAGTTTGGAGCGCATGCTAAATCTCATTAGACAGTGCAATACCCAGAGCAAATTAAACCATTAGCCTCCGACATGTTTAAAGGAACACTTTAAGATCACTTCCTATTAAGGCTTGCCAGTAAACAGGCCTTTGAAATGGAGCCCTCAACTCGGAGCAGAACAGTGTTGCAGACATCTGCCATACCCAGCCAAGCCCACAGTAAACTGCAGGGGAATGCTTTCTGTGCTGCACATCGCTCCACATTACACTCCACATGCTGCTACAAGAGGGGAAAAACCCTGGGGATTCATGGCCTCGTAGTGGAAGGCATAAAAACACGACTTAGGGGTTGATATTAAAGTCTGCCGTGGGTTTCATGTAAGGGATTATAGATCCACACTGCATATGCTTTAATTTGAAAAGTGGGTGGCCTTTTTGATGGCGTAACATTTTTAGTGAGGCAGTGATAATCCCTCTTGTATTCCCATAACCAAGGGGATAACTGATATGAAGCAGTGTTTGTGCTATAGACCCATGCCCTGTCAAATGCTGGAATTTGCTCATTTGTCTCCATATGGTGAAACTGCAGCCCAAAATTGGAGACATTTGTATTAAAACCTTGTTTCCTGATGTTAGATCTACAATAAAGTCTTAGCTCTGCCTTTTAACACAAGAAGTAGGTTCCTGTAAATCATTACCAGCTGCTGAAGCTAGCATAATTCACAACGGAATTGGCGACACACCCCCTGAAGTTTACTGAGAGGAACCTGTGGGGAGTAACCGCTGTGTAAAAACTCCACATTTTTTTTAAAATGCAGGGCCATTTTAAGATTGCTAACATTTCTTTGGAGCAGTTTAATGTATGGTCTGTTAACTGTTTTCAGCTCCTCGTGTGATTGGAAGGTTGTGCTTTAAAGCTAGAAAAGCTGAGGCAAGCTCCACTCATAAATGCCTTCATATAGCATCCTAACATATACTTCAGGATGCTTTTTAACTGAGGGAGATCATTTCCAGACCAGAGAAATGAAATGGTGAATGGACCTGAGCTTAAATAGCACATTTCAAAGTGCTTTTACACCGCAGGTCACATCTACCCATTAGCTCAAAAACCTGCTCACATTCACTCACTGATGGTTCAGTTTCTATAAAAGTCGTCAATCAGTATTAGCTAACACATCCACAAAAATGGCTGGGCCCCTTATTGACCCACTAGAGGCCCTTTAACGATATGATTTTGTTCTGTAAACCCATGCGCTGGATCAGAGGGACAAGTGCCCACCTCTGGTCTTGGCCAGGCTTCAGACTGTTCCCATCTTTTTACATTTGATTCCATCCAAACGTTTGTTCTGT
Source organism: Cetoscarus ocellatus (assembly GCA_037902135.1). Lineage (NCBI taxonomy): Eukaryota > Metazoa > Chordata > Actinopteri > Labriformes > Labridae > Cetoscarus > Cetoscarus ocellatus. The sequence goes on from JBAMNC010001127.1 coordinate 413,784, forward strand.
TACCCAAACGGCATTACACAGTCCAACATTGAGCCCTCAGTGGTTTAGTAAAACTGACCTTGAGGAATGATAATCCATCCATCTATTCATTATCTGTACTTATCCACTTTGGGGTCATGGGGGGGCTGGAGCCTGTCCCAGGCATTGGGCGATCAGCAGGGGTGCACCCTGAACTTGTCGTCAGGGCCACATAGAGACACAGACAATCATTAATGCTCATATCCATGCCTGAGGGCAATCTGGAGTCACCAGTCAATCAAATGAACATGCTTTTTGTCTGTTGGAGGAAGCCACGCATGCAGGGGGAGAACATGCAAACTCCACACAGAAAGGCTAACACGGGAATCAAACCAGCAACCTCTTGCTGTGAGGCATGTGCACGACCTGCTGCGCCACTGTGCTGTCCTTAAAATGATATTATGGCCAGAAAGGCCAGTGACATTTTAAGGAAAAAGGGGCTACATTTAAGACACGACAGATACATGCACTTTTCTTTTTTTGGTAGAAAATATGAGTGTTTGGGTTAAAAGTAAAGTTTGATTATAAATGCTTAAATTCAGAGTGGACTGTTTTAAACCCTTCATGGTTGGGCTTTGAGCAGACTTGAACAACATGGGGGAGGCAGCTTTGAAACTTGAATTGAATTTATTAACAAATGCACTAATTTTGACCTGTGGAGAGGGTGTGCTGTTGTGCGTCCTGTGCTACAGACTTTCGACTTTAGGCCAGGTTTTAAGGGGTTTGAGGTGCAGCCACATCCTGAGACCTTAATAAGAACACTTGCTAGCTTTGTGCTTCAGTAACTACAATTACAAATATTTAGCCTTTCCTTTAGCCCCCTTCCATTGTCATTACAGACCCTGATATTAACTTCAGAGAGATCAACAAAACTAAATACATGGTAGTTACTATAAACAGCACACATATATTTGTATGACCAGGACTAACAATCATGGATGACCTGCTGCTGTAGACCTGCTCAACTCCATGTGCTTTATCCTGCATTAACCATCAACAGAAATGATATAATTTAACATAAATTCATACTTTTAGACCAGTTAAACCCAGTTTAATGTCAGTTTAACTAGATACTGCTATATTAATCAACATCATTCCTCTCCTGTTTATTATCATTATAGATTTTAATGTTAATATTAGATTGATCTGTCTATCATGGTTGTTACTGAATATACATCCTTAATAAATACATTTATAACCATATAGACACGAGGACCCTCTTGAGAATGAGATACCACATCTCAAGGGGCTTACCTTTAATAAAACTTTATTCAGCAAAGACAAATATGATGACAGATTGTGTATCTTTTCCTTGACTTCCTTTCTCTGAAACCAGCTGCTGTAACAACACAATGTTCCAGTCTGGGATCAATAAAGTCTGTCTATCTGTCTGTCTGTCTGTCTATCTATCTATCTATCTATCTATCTATCTGTCTCTCTATCTATCTATCTATCTATCTGTATCTATCTAGCTAGCTAGCTAGCTATCTTGCTGTCTATCTATCTATCTATCTATTGATGTCTGAAGTGTTCTCCATTCACAAGAATGGCCTGGACAGATTCCAGAAATATTCAGTCCCCGTCCATGTCTGCTGACATCGGCATGACATTCACTGAAACCAAGACCAAGGTTTACAAAGATCACCTCAGACAAAAGCAATCGATATCAGAAAAATTAAGTATATGAAGCAGCTCAAAATCTCTGACGCCTCTTGTCTAAGTTTTCTTTATTGTAATTCTGCCTCATTGTATTTTTCCTCATAAAAACTTTGCATTTCTGCCATCAGGGAGCAGACTTAATTCTTTGACATAAAAAACTTGTGTACTCTGAGGTCTTGTGCGGTTTGGATCTGAGCGTCAGCGGTTAGGCTCTGGGGAGCTGCATGTCTACCCGGGTTGAAGCCAGCTCCGTGTGTTGAGAGCAGTTTTAATAGGGTGCTGGGGAGAAATAACACTGCTGAGAGAGGCGACCATAGGCTCTCTGCAGGAGGAGTGAGAGACAGTTGTGCCAGTCCTTGGTCGGAATCACACACATTCACATTCCAGTCTAACTGGATATTGCCCCAAAGTCCCCCTGAGGAGATTAACCACAGCTGAGTGTTAACTCCTTCCTCTCTGTTCAGCTACCTGACGTCCAGCAGCAGATCTCTGCTCCAACACCTCTGTTGGATAGAGCTCTGCTCCATTACATCACTGTCTCAGCTCCAATTGAAATGTTCCTCTGCAACAGGGATGGGCAGCTTTAGTGGCTTAGAGGGCCACATTAACCTTATCCTCAGCGCCAGAGGGCCAAAACATTGGAATGATATACTCATAGTTTTGGATTATTTACTGGATATTAAAGTACATTATATCGACTGTTACATCTTTATTTAACAAATGTATTTCGAGAATGTGCAAAAGGGCAATTTACAGAAACAATTCAAGCTATTTATAATCTATTTTCTGTATATGTTCTTATTTTTAATGTTTTATAGCAGATTTTATCATGTTTTATGCATTTACATGCTCTTCTTGACATTTTAAATCGAATGGCAGGCCACAGTGAGGGAATAGGAAGGCCGAATGTGGCCCCGGGTGGCCAGTTTCCCAACCCTGTTTTACAATCTCTGACATCAGAATTATAGAGAAAACTGTATGTAAGACTCAGAGAGTCATGAAGAGTGGTACCAGTAATTTTGAAGGAGACCAGCTGATACACATAAGTGTTTTTTCTTATACTGTTCACCTACTATGCAATTTAAAATAAAAGCTAAATGCTGTGAAAGACTGAAGAGTTCAACTGAGGAAAATAATTTGTGAGTGTTTAAAACCCTTTATTGGTCAATACATACTGCCCAAACATCTTAGCATAAGGTACTACATGTATTCCACTATCTTGAAGGAGGTGATGTTTTAGCATTTGACCAGGCAGCAGTAGCCTGGATTATTTCAACTTTTAGTCTTCCCCCAGACCAGTAGAGCAGATTTTAGCCTCTTCACAGTCAAGCTCTTGTATTGTAACAACAAATGGTGAGTTCATACAACATTTGAACTGATATGCAAAATATTGGGATATGTGTTGTTAAATTTGTGTGTAAAAATAATAATGGCATGTTTAATCATAAACCCTGCTCACCTTAAACAATGGAAAGAAAATACGCCTGTGTTCTCCATGTCTGTGCCAAACTTTGAAGTACAGAGGGAGTTTTGCAGGCTAAGCTACCAACAAAATGAGAAGTGGTTTAAGAGAGGAGCTCAATTGTTTCATCACTGACTGGATTGATTACTTTATGCTCACTGAAATGCCAATGTTACAGTCTCACTACAGGACAAAACTAAAATTATAAGCTGTCCATTGAATGGCTATTTGATTTTCTTTTACATGTGATTTTGACATTGACCAAAAATATCATCACAAATATAACTAGAAAAGCACTCAGAGAGCGCAGACCTCCACCAAGCTGCTCAGTTCCACCCATAAATTGTGATTTCCACCCAACATTATGGTCCTATATTTATTTAATACACACATTGTGGAATGAAAAATATCAATCTGCAAAAACTGTGATTATTGTTGATATAAATATCATCCAATCGAGTGACCTAGTTCGTAGTGGGTCGTTTAACTTGTTGACTGAACCAGTTTGCTGCTGCTTGTACAGATGTTGGTGTTGTGCTTCCAGTGGGCGATGTCACCAGCCTGTCGGTCAGAGCAAAAACCACGGTGCTATGGTGAGCGGCGCGTTCACTTTATGTGTATGCAATTTGGGGGTTAGATTTTTACACTCACAAACACATACAGACTTCTGCTATGACGGACTATTTCCGTATTGACATTATCAGCAGCCTTGTTTCGAGTGATTAACAGGCATGGCTGGAGGGACTGTGAGCGAGCACAGCTGCCGCATATGTTTCTGTAACGTTAATGGGCTCACAGTAATGTTACAAGTAGCTGTGAGTTGTACAGGACTGGGATGTTTATTACAACTTCGGGAGAGTCTGCTGCCTTAATTTATCATAGACGCCAAGGCTCCAGGAACAGCGCTGGGCTTACTCCATTCACAAAACTTCCTCCTCTCCACTGTGTCTGTGAGCAGAACTGTGCATGCACAGCTTTCAGAGCTGATTGGCTGTTTGGCGTGCCCTGACTCTGTGTGTAACCAGAGCATGTAACCAATCAGATGGTGCTGTGGGTGGGGCAATGCTGGAGACAGAGTAAAGACAGCAGACTGAGGGGCTTGGAGAACTCCTCCTATGGCATTGCAAGGGAAGCTGGGAGATGTAGTGACATAGGCTTGAAAAACTAGACGTCAGTTTGCAAATAAACTACAAATGAATGGGATTTGCTATTATAAACTTAAATGTTTTTTTGTGACCTCAATCTGGATTGAATCATCACCAAAATGTAATGGCTTCTTCTTTGGACCAAACCACACCTCTGGTAAAATTTTCATGTAAATCCATCCAGTAGTTTTTGTGTAATCTTGCTATCAGACAGACAGATTCACAGACAGACAGACCCTGGCGAAAACATAACCTCCTTGGCAGAGGTAAAAAAATGATACAGGTTTGGGGTGTAAAGTATAGACTGTAGAAAGTGATGTTTTAAGTTACTGGAGCATCTTTGAATAAGCCCATCCAGTTACTATTGAAAGCACTGCTATCTCAAACAAACATTTAAAGATCCCATATAGTGCTTTCACAAGTTTAACTTCCCCTTGAGTGTGTTTTACTCTTAGTGATAGAGAACTTCTGTGCATTAGAAAAATAAAGTCTACAGCAGGGCAGTAGTTTTGGATGGGCCTTTCAATATCATGAGTTTTCCTCTGAGCACAGACGTCTTCTCTAATTATTACCTGATACAGCAGCATTTTTTACACCGATTGCTCACCCTGTTTAAATACCAACTGATCATCTCACTTACATCCAGAGGTGTGCTTGTCAGAAAATGAGCAGTGGTCAGGCGCAGCGTTGGTGTGTTCCTACCATGAGAATGCAGAAAATGACTGTGCTTTAAACCTCCTCATCCCTGGTCTGAAGTCGAAAGTCTGTGGGACAGAGTGTTTCTGCTATTTTAAGGACACATCAGGGAGAGCAAAACACACAGTTTACTGAGCTCTTTCTCACCTACACAGGATCCACAACAGCTCAAGACTGAAGTTTTTTTACCAGTCAATTTAACGGGGAGAAGACTGGTTTTTACCTTCTTTTAAGCGCTCCTCTGCACTATCCCCCTTCACACTCCTGTGCATAATACTCCTCAAAACAAGAAAAACACCCACAGTTTGGGATTTTTATGCAACATGGGACTATAATATTTGATAGCAATAAATAAGGATTATTATGCTGACAGTTATTTATACCGGCTGGTCGGTGTATTTTGGAGAAACAGTTGGGAATGGAGCAAACAATTTAAGCAGAAGAATCCATCCATCCATTATCAATAAAGTCAATATAGGAAGTACAGTGACTAATTCTACTTATACACACACCTACTAACACATACACATCTTAGATATTATCCTCACCCATATATTTAGATAAGGAATCTAGAAATTTCAGGTTAATTGGCAAAGGCTAAATAATAAAATAGCTTGGAAAGTTGCTTTGTAACAGGATACATGATAATGGAAGAGAAAGAGAAAAAAAAAAAGTTCAGAAGCGACCGTGTAATAAAAGTTGACATTTATTTTATCTATTACTGTGGAGTAATGTCTTATAGTCACTAATACTGTGTTAATGTAGAAGTGAGTTTCATTATTATTTTTATCATATGACTGTGCGTGTGCAGTTAACATATAGGCTGTAGAAAATATTGGATGAAGCCTTCATGTGTTGGATCATTAAACAGGTTTTTGAGTCCAATCTGTGGAAATCTCCTTGTTGAAAACACGGTTTAATACTAACTTTGGATCAACCTACAAACAGTCCAAACAGCAGCAAAAGCCATGCCCCTATGCATAGCTAAAATTCACACTTAAGCCAAACAGAGAAGTTGATCAAATTTCAACTGTGCAGTGGGAGTGCCTAAAAGCATGAACTATTTAGACTAAAATGGTCTGTTGGCCGTTTGTACAGTCTCGTTCATGATGTCATTTCAAGCCCCGGTGACACTTGACACTGTAAACACTGCAGAGATATAAAGAGGGGAAAGTTGACCAGCATGGTGTTGTGACCTCTCACACTCCTCCATATAAAGTCATTGTTATTATTATGATTATAAATTGAGCTAGTCAAAGCACAATCCTTTTTCAAACCAGGCTGTAAGCATCCTTATTGTACTGTATATATGGGCTTTTCAACATGATGATGTACAGATGCAACCATGCTAAGCAGAATTGTCATTTATATATCCTTTAAATTATAAGTGGTAATGGTGTCATGTTCATCACATAATTGTGTAGGATCTAACTACAACTGTTAGGAATGGGCAGGTCCAAGCACTTTTCTGTCATTGACCAACCAAGACTCTACCAAAGAAATTGGGGAAAATTCAAGTGGCTCCATCTGTTTGTGATGTAGGGGCTTTTTGCAGATGTCTGCATGGACATTAAAGGAACTACAGACTTCCACACAGGCTTCAATTTCAACAGCAGAGTTTGCTGCTTGGCTTAAACTGGTGAGAAAAGGAAGTAGAGCAGGGGTGCCACACATTACTCAAGCAGAATAGACAGGAAAATAATAAAAAGAGACAAAAATGACTGTTTTAGGCGAATAGTTATAGGCTCAATTTGTAAGTTCCTTGATATGATATGGAATGCTTTTATTGTGAAGTTTTTTGGGCCAGTTATTCAATGAGCCAGGTCACCTGTTGGGAGATTTATTGTGATGCTTAATAAATAGTCATGTCACGTGTCACACATCAAGCGTGAAACCAAGGTTACACTTTTGTTTGTTTTTGGTTTTGAAAGTAAAATCCTTGTTTGACATGAGAAACATGTCTTGCTCACACAGACAGGTTCTAGTCTTTTTTTTTTTAATAATGCAGGGACCTTGTCTGGAGTTTTACTGCTTTAAGAAAAGGCAGGACAGTGACAGCTTGGGGGCGCGGCAATCACACAGCACATGCATGTCTGATACAAAAGTCACAGCGCTGTTAGCCAAGGCTGACATGTGCTGCAGCCAATATGCATTCATTCTGATAAGCTGCATCAAGCCCCCCCTCGAGAAGTCAGAGAAGACACAGACCAGTCAATGTCTTTATTCTCCAAAGGTCCAGCTCTGCTCCCACATGTTGGAGTAAGCCCTCTGTAGACTTTGATGTGAGCTTGCTGGCTGTGCTTCATGGTATCACCCCCTTTTCTTCCTCCTCACTGATCAGACAGATGATGATCGACAGGGTGACGTTTCAGTCTGACCTGCTGCATCCTCACTGCTTCAGTCTGTCCGCCCCAGTCTGATGTCTTCTTATCGTTCTCACAGCACTGATCCCAGCTGTATATCTCTGTGCGCTTTATTATTCTGATATTCAAGTCTGGATTTGACTGAATCAGCTCCTGATACAATAATCAAGGTGGAATATTGTTCCTAAATTAGAAGAATGATAGCTCTCCCTCTTCCTATTTAACCTCAATAAAGAGCTTCAACAGAACATTTAAGACAAACCACAATAAATCTCCCAACAAGAAACCCAATTCACTGATTAACTGACCTGCAAACTTCACTATGAGAGCGTTCTTTACAATCAAGGGGTGCTTTTTTATACAATATAAGTGGCATCTGAGCTGACAACTTTGAAGTCTGTGACATTGCACTGTGGACATACATACCAAATGGAGATGGGGACTTGAGTCACACTTAAGTCGGACCAAAAGGTGCTTTCAGACATGGACTCGAGATTTGACACTCACAGCCAATCATTATTTTTTTAGGTCTGGCTTCTTGTAAATAAGAGCTGGATGTAATTTGTGAACATTCCTCACCCCCCCCCCCCCCCCCCCCCCCCCCCCCCCCCCCCCCCCCGCATGTGATGTGTGGGCATCCAAACTCAATACCTGCAGCTGCCACAGACTTAGGACCAGTGTTGCCAGATTTTTCTACTGAAATAAGCAACCAGGTCAATAAAAACAAGCCCAAAACAAGCAACCTTCAGCTTTTCCTTTCCTAATGTGATATATTACTTGAAAAAAAGACAAATCTACATAAAGTGTGTTTTGATTTTCATCTACATTAAATTGGAATTTCACAGTGACATTTTTCTTTCTTTTGTTCTTAATTTACTTCCTCAACGTCCCTTTTGTTTGGAGGTGGAACATCCTTTTCTTTATACAGAAGTGAGTAGAATAGAATAGAATAATCCTTTATTCATCCCACATGGGGAAATTTGCAGGAAGGGGCTACTGTTATTTATATCTCTGTTATGACTAAACCGTCTGTCTGACCTTGATTTTTGTAACCAAACAGACATAGTCAGGCTTTTATCTAAGTTTTATGTTGATCCTCTACAGCTTTATTGTGGTGAAAACAGTAAGAGCTACATTAGAAATAAATTTAATTCTGGCTATAATCAATCAATCTTTATTTGTACAGCACCAATTCAAGTGTTATCTCAAGACACTACAATAGAGCAGGCTGAAGACAAACTCTTCATTTTATGGATACACATATATGCACACACGTATATACAAATACATACATCCAAAACCCAACATGAATCCATATAGCCAATCATGAATCCCTCCATCATGGCGACAAGAAAAAACCTGTTTAGCAGCAGGAAATCTTGATTGTGGATCCATGGACCAACACAGGACCTGTCCTCATCATATCTGTCTCTGCTGAATATGAATGTATTAGAGATTAGCCCCTTGAGATGCAGCATCTCATTTTCAGGAGGGTCTGCGTGTCTGCATGATTATAGTAATAGTTTTATATAAGTATCATCAATAATAATGATGAAAAGAGTAATTAATCTAATATTTACATTAATGTTGAATAATATAACAGCATCAAATGAGAATTTATAGGTAATGTATCTTCAGTCGATAATGGGGGGTGGGGGGTGGGGACTAAAAATAAGAATTTATGGTAGTGACAGACTCATGGATGTCCAGACCATAAATCTGTACCCATCACATTTGACTCCATTGAGTATAGATTCATGAAAGGTAAGTCTCTTGAGATGTGGTATCTCATTTTTAAGAGGGACTTCATGTCTATGTGGTGCTAAAGACAGTTACTATGGATGTGTAATCAACCATGGATAGGGAGATCATGCTAATGTCTACAATAACAACTATAATGATTATAAACTGGAATGAGGCTGAAGGAATGGACAAATATTTATTATGTCTGTAACTGTAATTGTATAAGGATTTCTTTTTTGGTGGAAACATCATTTTTGCCTCTTTTTACCGTAAAGTTTACATTTGTGTTTGGAGTGGGACAAAATAGTTTGTGTAACTTCTGAATTAATTTAATATTGGTAATAGAGTGAGCATCAGATCCCTCCTGGGTTTCGGGGCACAACAAGCCCAAATGAGCAGCTGCATTTTTGGAAATCTCCCTCTTTCTACGCTTCTTATCTGAGTTGATGCAAGCGATGAAAAGGAAAGTGGAGAGCACTGAGGCAAAATCATCGCATCAACAATTAGTTCCAATTCAGCCAATTCTGCAAATTCAGTACAGATTTTTGTGTTCTAGCAGCTCAACTTGCTTACAACTTTGAACAAACATTTTAGCTCTGTCCCTCTCTAAGTCCGGAACATCAACATCCCACTTTAGCCTGACTTCCTTGTCTTTGGATAAAAGGATGCATGGTACAAAAAGCAGATGTTAAGAGCAAAAATCACTTCAGTTTGTGAAAAGCAGCTGCCTCATGTTGTGCATGTAAGCAGTGGGACACTCAATGGGTTACTTGCGGATGTGTTGCAATACCATGGCGATTCGTCACTTCTCAGGCTCTCTTCTATCATAAAAAAAGCATTTGAGTGTGTGAGGGTGAGTGTGTAAGCATTACAGAGTTCTGAGACAGACTGTGCACGTGTGCAGACGAAGAGATGGCTATGCATGTGTGTGCGTATGGTTTGTATATGAAACCAGACGATGACTCTCAGCAGCACAGCCTCTGTTGATCAGTTTAAGAAAAATAAGTTGTCTGCATATTTTACACAAGTAAAGCATTTTACCTGAATAAACCTGTCTGCAAACCCTTCTGTGTCCTGCTGCTGCAAAAACATAAAGTTTAACAAGCAGGATTGACATCCAGTTTTCCTGGATGGGGTGACCCAGGATCTAACTATAGACCAAAAAACAAACAAACAAAACTTTAACCTTTGCTCGGGTTGACTGCCTGTCAAGAGCCCAAAACACACACATTTTATTCCTTTGCTTCATTCTTTGGCTATTACCCATTTTTATATTACTTTATTTCCTTTTAGTCTCTTTATTTACTTATCTATAGCTTTAACCCTCGCATCATGTTGAAAAAAATATATTGTTTATGTTGCAGGTCATTTTGACCCCTGCTGTGTAAATCCACTCAAAACAGTCAGAAAACAAGTTCAATCAATAACAAACTCATTTCAGATTATATAAAAAATTAGGAAGAGACATACAATACATTTTATTTGCAACACTATATTTAAGAGCTATTTAGTTTCAGTTTTTCCCTCTTCATGAACACTTTTTTTAATTTCACTTGCCCCATTTTCTCAGATTTTTAATGTTTAACATTTCAATGTTAACTGTGTGCTTTCCGCAGAAGTAATTCTTGAATGTCACACAAGACATACTTGTTTTACTGTCCTCTTGGGAAGGACAGACCTGGCATCTTTTCCGTTTCTTTACACCTGTATCTACTGGACTCATTGCAGATTGGTTGGATGACCTGAGCTTGACCTTTTCAATGACAGACAAATCAAAAGTGTCCAGCCACTAAATTTCATGAAGAAAAAGAAAGGATAACCAGTCAACACGAAACTGAAATGGGTCATATTGACCCTTAACATAATACGAGGGTTAATCGACCTGTATTGGCCCTCCTGGTCTCATTTCAGGCTCTGTCCACATGGAATAGAAAAAGTTTTCATTAAACACCTTTCAGTAAATTTGTCTGTCCAAATGAAAACGCTGTCGGATATAAGCCAGGCCTATAAGTGGCGCTGTAACGCTGCTGCAGACATACACCAAAACCAGAGAAGAAGAAGTGTCCTCTTGTTGCTCACAGTGGTTGTAAAGGAGCAGAAGATCTTGCTGTAAAAGTCATAACAAGCTCAAAACGATGCATTTTCTGCCATTGTTGTCAGGGTTCATGCATGCTGTTAGCGAGTGGCTGTGATGTCATCTATTGTGAAGCTATCCGTATTCGTTGTACGCACAGAAACACAAGGTTGGCATTTTCAGATTCATTCACCCTGAGAAAATGTGCATTTTCAGGCACATGAAACTCAGTATCTGTGAGGACGAAACCACTACATGTTCAAAAACGTGTGCAGATACACCTGAATCCGTCTGCGTGTGGCCGGCCCCTTTGGTTGCTGGGTCTTGCATTGCTTGCCTGGTGTTTTCAGATGTTCTCAGATGTTCTCTGTTGTACCTCCTGCTTGTCATGTTTGAGTTCTCCCTGTTTACTGTGTTTTATTGTTTGGGTTCTTCAGGTTTCAGTTTGAGTTTCTGGTCTTGTTTTGTTTCCTTTGTGCTTGAATTCTTGAGCTTTCTCCTTATGTCTGCTCTTTTTTGTTGCACTTATTAAACCTTTATTTTTAAAAGTCTTTTATAAATATAGTTAATATTTTTATTATAAAGTTATTGTATCCATAGGGACATGCCACCATCCCTAAAAGAAAATCATATTTGAAATGAAACGAAGCATGCTTTACTATGGAATCACTTCATTTTTCATTATTTTTGTTTGGATATGTGAAACAAATAAAAGACTGTATTTGTTACTGCAATATTGTAGAAGGAAGGAAATAAGTCCTGAAACACCTGCTTTTGATGCACTTCTTGAAAAATCCTGGAAAATCAGACTTCCAGTTCTTTCCAACAACAATCACAAAAATGCCCCTAAAATTTTTGGAGGATCTGAAACCTGCTCGACTCCATGTGCTCTATCCTGCATCAACCATCAACAGAAATGACATTTAACACAAATTCATACTTTTAGACCAGTTAAACTCAATGTAATGGTAGTTCAGCCAGATGCTGCTATATTAATCAACATCTGTCCTCTCCAGATTATATTCTCTATACATATATATATATATACATATATTTTTTCTTTTTTTTTTTTTGTTAATTTTACCTTTATTTAACAGATAAATCCCATTGAGATCAGGATCTCATTTACAAGGGTGACCTGGCCAAGAGGTCAGCAGCACACGTCAAAATAAATACAAATTCATGGTAAAAGTTTAAGGTAATAAATGGCAAATCAAGACAATAAATAGATATTAATGTTAATATAAGAATAACCTCTCTAACCATGGTCATTATTAATAATACCTTCATAAGAAACACCTTTACAACCATGTAGACATGGGGACTCTCTGGAAAACAAGATGCCACATCTCAAGGGGCTTACCTTTGATACATTTATATTTAACAGAGACAAATATGATGCAATAAAGATTGATAGACGGATTTATTGAATCTATATTCGGCAGAGACAAATGTGATAAGGACAGATTTCAGTCTCTGCCTGGATGGATACAGGTCTGGATGTATGTATGTGTTTATAGAATTATATATATACATATATTTTTATATATGCATATACGTGTATCTATAAAGTGAAGAGTTTGTCTTCAGCCTGCTCGATTGTGAAGTGCCTTGAGATAACACTTGTTATGAACTGGTGCTATACAAATAAAGACTGATTGATTAATAGAAATGTCTCCTCTTAATTTTCAGTCATGAACAAAGCATCTAATTTTATTTTACAGCGAACAGATTAGAAATGACTTTGCACTCGTGTTATAGCACTGAAGTCAAAAACAAAATCATTCATATTCTGTTGTTGCATCGACATCCTGTTTTAATTTCACTTAAAAAAAAAGCCCTCTTAGCTTTCCTATGCGTGGATGTCGACTGTTAGCATGCAAGTTCAGGTCTCTAAACAGAGTATTTCTATTTACAGGAAACACAGCCATTTCTATTTGAAGGTAAGAGAGGATACTGGTATTTTGAATTATCTCTCCATTTAATCATTGAGAAGTCAGTATCCAAACATTTCTACCCTGCTGCCTCAGTGTGTTGTTTCTTTTTGATTGTATAGAAACATCTGCTCAGGTAGAGGAGCAACAAAAATGCTCGTTCTTTGCCAAACGAATCCTGCTTCCCGTGCTCACGGTGCACACACATACACCAGAAAAAAAATCTCACATGTACACACTTAAACATACGTGTCCTATTGGCTCTGCAGGCTTGAACTCCGGCTGTCTCAAAATTAACCACTTCCTCTGTGGTGGCAATAAAAAAAAAAAAAAAAAAAAACAGTGACTACAAGAGCAGGCACAGGATGCTTCACTCACCTCCCTCCCATCTGAGCACGCTGAAAGTTCTGCGTCCTTGAGGTTCAACTTTTAAGCATCAAACGCGGTAAAAGTCATACTAATTGATGGTGCATCTGATTAAAATGAGTGGCTAATGAGAATCGAGCCGGGAAGAATGCGAGAGAATCAGTGTTCACGCTCAACTTTTAACCTTTCTGTCGGAGGGCGAACCACTTTGATGTTCCTTGGTCTTTTCATCAGGCCCGTTTTCGGTTATGAAAAAGGCATTTTCAAAGTACAAAGGCGAAGCTCACATTTGTAATTTGTCTCCTCTTGAGGAACAAATGGTCATCAGAAACACAGTTTTCCCCCCTATGAACTATGCAGAGGGGAACTATAAATAAAGCTGCAAAATGAGAGGTGAGGGGGCTGCGGGCTGTGCTGTCAATCCACAGGGTAGATTGGGAGGTTGGGCTCTGCAGCCGTTCTGCCTGGAGTCTTACACCCAGAGAAACTATACTGTGATCACACCCTCTGCAGACTTAGAGGCTCTCGCCTAGTTAGAGGGAGCCGGAATTGGCAAGGGGTGGTAGTGGTTGTAGATGTGGGTTTGTGTGTGCGTGTATGTCACAGGGGGTGCGAAGGGGAGTGCAGGCGGTACTTGGATGGAAATAAAGGTCGAAATCCTTGACTGTGAAAACTGTCATAGCGGGGGACATGTGCAGAGCCTGTTTGCCTAATAACCTGGGTCTTGTAAAAATATGAATGTGGAGTCCTCTGGAGCATATAATTTAACACCCCTATGCCAGGGGAGATGAGTGAGAATTGAAGCGAGTACACCTTGACAAAGGCTATTCTCTTGGTTTCACACCAGCAGAGCAGTACCATGCAGGGTGCTGCTGCTGCTGCTGAGGCGTCGGTGGCATCGACACCAGCCTATAAATCTAAGCTGCACGAGAAATAGGCACGACCATGCAACATCTCTCAGCATTCACCTTTAGCACATTTTTTACAACATGAAATAATACTCTCAGTGTGATGCTTTGTTGTTTTTTTTATAAACCTTGAAAGAACTGGAAAAAGGAGGCTCAGCTAGTGAAAGTTAAAAGGTTAGTTAAGGTTTTTGAAGTGGGATTGTTCAAGGCCTATGGCACAAGTAAATATGCAACCTGTGAGCTTTGTCCCAAATGGGATGTTAACTGATATACAGTAGCCAGTTGTGCAATAGAAAGCCTTGTTTACCCACTTTTGGTCAAAACTAAACAAAAAGAATAGGTTCTGATATCCATAAATAACTGGCAAACGTATTCGGGACAGACTTCTCTATTAACTGGGAGTAACTCTTTGTTGGAATGTTGTTGTTATCTACAAATAAGAAAACTAAGTACTTGTTTGCAGTATTGAGCCCGGAAGGAAATTATTTAAAAAAAATGACTCAATCCAGAGGCTGAATCACCTTTTCATTGTGGCTTCAAAAGAACAAATTTCAAGATTTGTGGCAAAAATGGAAGACCCTATATCCTCCCTAAATCCATTAGATTAGATCAGGTTAGATATAACTTTATTTATCCCTTTGGAAGACTCCCTCAGGGAAATTAAGATTCCAGTTGCAACATTTAGAGTAGATAAGAAGATATATATATAAAAAAAGATAGATAAAAACAGAAACATAAATAATTATGAATAAAAACAGAAGTATGTCCACTGGCTGGCTAATGTTCCTCCCCGTCTTCAGTCTTCCTGTTACTCATCCTCCCTAGTGAGGAGTTGTACAGTCTGAAATGTCCCCCTTTTTTTTTTTTTTTTTTTTTTTTTTTGCTTATTTGTCTTTTTTTTCATTGCTATGGTTTATGACTCTCATGTCATTAAGATATTATTGGAAATTATATTTAAAAATTCTTTAAAGAGGGACCACGCTGGAAGTTTGTTTGCAAGTCATTGTATCATTGCCCATTATGTGGGATTCCAAATAAATAAATAAAAAAACACACACAAAAATGAAAAAAAATAGCTCAACTGGACACTACAGTACAGTATTTTACTTATTCTCAGCAAAGCCAATGTGTTGAGAACTTCTGTTTTTTTTTTTGACGCAGGGGTTATGTATCCCTCCATCGTCAGATGAAACAAGAAGCACTAACTTTCAAAAAAACTAATCTCATTATTAGCCAGTAGCTGTGGGCACGGGAGGAAATCTTTAACTTCATAAAGCCTCCAAACTGCTGTCATATGTTGTATTCCTGTATGGTAAAATGGACACAAACATGATCTGTTGTTGCAGAGGCGTGAGTCCTGATGTCCGTGTAAAACAACAAGCCAAGTTGTCCAAAGTTCAAACAGCTTTTGCCTGTTTTTAAGGATAAATAGCGATCCATCTTCATAATATCCGTGAAGTTAGATTTATATCAGTTTTTCCAGTGACCCTAACTGACCCTGCTGCAGCGCTCTGACCTCAACAGCAGATGAGAGGAGTTTCTGGCGGAAGGATAAGCAGCCCATATGTAGCATGACAAAATAGTTCCCAACACGAGAGATTTGTCAAGGAAAAGGGATGCGATGTGAAAAATCTTACAGTAGCATCTAGCCGAGTGAAGGTTGTGGGTTAATTATCAGGCGAGTGCCTGCCCCAGCTATCTCCCCTCAGGGACAAAGCTCACGATGGCAGTCAAATTTACTTGGTGCCATAGGCTTGGAGCAGCCCCAAAGCATAAAAAGCAAAGTAACCCTTTAAGTTCCTTTACATTTATCAATGCAGACAAGCTTATAGGATTTGCTTAAAGACCTTGTTAAGACATTAATACATACATAAAACTAGAAAAACACTCAGGGAGCACAGACCTCTGCCAAGCAGCTCAGTTCCACCCATAAACTGTGATTTCCACCCAACATTATAGTCCTGTATTTATTTTATACGCACATTGTGGAATGAAAAATATCAGTCTGCAAAAACTGTGGTTATTGTTGATATAAATATCATCCAATAGAGTGACCTAGTTAGTAGTGGGTCTTGTAACTTGTTGACTGAACAAATTTGCAGGTGCTTGTACAGATGTTGGTGTTGTGCGCACCGCGGCGCTTCTAGTGGGCGATGTCGCCAGCCTGTTGGTCGGAGCAAAAACCACGGTGCTTCGGTGCACATTCGCTCTATGTGGAGTTTGGGGGTTTTGATTTTTACACTCGCACACACACAGACTTCTGCTATGACAGACTATTTCCATATTGACATTATCAGCAGCCTTGTTTTGAGTGATTAACAGGCACATCTGGGGGGACAGCGAGCGAGCAGAGCTGCCGCGCATGTTTCTATAACGTTAATGGGCTCACAGTTATGTTACTTGTAGTTGTGAGTTGTGGAGGACTGGGATGTTTATTTCAATTTCGTGAGAGTCTGCTGCCTTAATTTATCTTAGAAACCACAGCTCCAGGAACAACATCGGGCTTTCTCCATCGGCAATTTCTTCCTCCTCTCCGCTGTGTCTGTGAGCAGAACTGTGCATGCACAGCTTTGAGTGCTGATTGGCTGTTCGGCTTGCCGTGACTCTGCGTGTAACCAATCGGATGGTGCTGTGGGTGGGACAATGCTGGAGACAGAGTAGAGACAACAGACTAAAGCCTGGCTCACACTACAGGATTCTCGGCCTGATTTAACCCAGATTCAGCCCTCCCGACAATCGGGGAAGAAATCTGGTCGGGAACCAAAATCGGCCCCGACGTTCGACCAAGATTATCTTCTAGTGTGAGCGGGTGACAGATCAATCTTAAGCCCCACGATCGTCTCACAGACTCGTCGGAGCCGCCCCGATAATTTTCAAACATGTTTGATATTTATCTGGGTGATTACGCAACTCATATTCGCTGAGGATGACAGTAGCCAATCAGAGAGAGCCGCCTACGATGACCGGAAATGACCGCGAGACAGGAGTTATCAGAGGCAAGAATGGCGAGCACAAAGAGCATGCGGGTGAGATGGACAGCGGAGATGGAGGACAGTCTTGTCGATCTGTGGCAAGACCACGAATGTTTGTACAACGTTTCATGCAGAGATTATCACAACCGATGTGAAAATGACGTTGGAGAGAAATCGCATTCACATTAAATCTTCCAGGTGAGATAATAATGTGGCAGAGTGCCGCAGGTAATCACCCCAGCGCTGATATCCAGGACAACAGCTCTCGCCTTCATGTGATATCGCTTGTATACATCAGTTATACAAACGCATTTTACTAGTTAACAGTAATAAGCGAGAAGGAATAATGATTTGTTTGTTTAACTGCCGCACTAGTCTCTATATTTTGACCCAACGTGATCCTACGTCATCTCCTTGGTGTGATGACGTAGGATCACGTTGAGTGTCTCTCTGGTCCGATAATCTTGATGAAATCCTGTGTGACCAGTGTGCGCTGGTCATGATTTTCAAATCTTGTAGTGTGTGTTTGCTTAAGATTTAAGAGAAGATAATCTGTCAAGATTCTCTTTATGTGTGTGATACAACCCGATTTCAGAATCTTTTAAGATTTTTAAAATCCTGTAGTGTGAGCCAGGCTTAAGCGGCGTGGAGAACTCCTCCTCTGGCATTGCAAGGGAAGCTGGAAAATGTAGTGACATAGGCTTGAAAAACTAGACGTCCGTTTGCAAATAAACTACAATTCCCATAATGCCGTAAATGAATGGGATTTGTTGTTATAAACTTAAATGTTTTTTGTGACATCAATCTGGATTGAATCATCACCAAATTGTATTGGCTTCTTCTTTGGACCAAACCACACCTCTGGTAAAATTTTTATGTAAATCCATCCATTAGTTTTTCTTGCTAACAGACAAACAGACTAACAAACAGACAGACAGACTCTGGTGAAAACATAACCTCCTTGGTGGAGGTAATAAATTTTGTTGTAAAACTGAGGGCTTTGCTACTAAACACCAAATTTTAGAGTGGCCTAATGTGAAAAGGGGTCCAATTATCACTTCAGATTCATGACAAATAAAGCTGTAATCTCTGCTCTAGGATGCTGTGGGCATTGATTGACAGACAGATAACCAGTAGCTTTGCATACACGGACACAAAAAAATTAAAATAAATGTCTGATCAGATTAAAAGAGCTCCATGTACATACATCAGTCAGAAGATTCTGAGCCAGAGGAGATCACTGATGAGGAAAGAAATGTCTTTTTGAAATAGAGGGGCAGTTTATGCTTTTAATAGAGTGGTGGGTGGCACGGTGGTGCAGCAGGTAGTGCGTATGCCTCACAGCAGAAGGTCGTTGGTTTGATTCCCAGGTTGTGCCTTTCTGTGTGGAGTTTGCGTTTTCTTCCTGTGCATGCGTGCTTCTCTTGGGACACTCCGACTTCCTCCCACAGACAAAAACATTTTCATTAGGTTGACTGGTGACTCAAAATCACCCTTAGGTGTGAGTGTGAGTGTGAATGGTTGTCCATCTCTCTGTGGCTCAGTGATCTACTGGCAACCAGTTTGGGGTGTACCCCACCTCTTGCCCAAAGTAAGCTGGGACAGGCTCCAGCCCCCTGCGATCCTGAAAGGGAGAAGCAGAGTAGATAATGGATGGATAGATTACCGCAACTAAAGCCTACAGGATTTTCAGTGTGCTGTTGGGTAGCGGCTCATGAAAAACTCTGTGGCAAACAGAAGTTCTGGAAACTTAGTTTTTTATTTTTCATCATGATAAGTGAACTTATCTGTCCTGATGTTTTAAGCTGAACATAATTTTACCCTTTTTGGAGTGTTACTATATTAATTAAACCAGGTATCAGAAGTCCACAGGATCGACTACAGAGCCTGTATGAACCAAACTGTGACCAGAATCAGCACACTGAGTCTGAGTGCAAGTTTTGTAAGAATGAACTATGTTTACTTTAAAGTGGAGTTTCAGAAAAATAACAATGACACATTCAATTTTTACAATTATTATCCAGGGTTTTTCTTTCACATTCAAATAAACAAAATGAAAAAACATTAAACAAAAAATATTGTGCACTGTATCACGAAGTAACTTCAACTCAAATTCACTGAGAGCTATTTGATAAACTTTGTCCTTTAGTTCAAAACCACACACAAAACTAATTGATTGTTCCTATCTGTACCTCATGTTGCATATTGTGAGTTTTCATCCTACCGCACTGTAGCATGCTTGGTGGCGTATGTCGGGGGGGGGGATCTTTTGCATGCAATCCGGTCCATAGTTCTGCTCTGGGCTTCAGCTCACCATCAAAAGCTCCAAATCCACAGAATCAAAAAACCTGACCTAGTGCGGGTAAGGTCAGAACTCATACATAACCATAACCATACTAAATATGTCATGTAAACTCAGATTCAAAATCCTCAATAAAACAGTAAAAAGTGTAAAAGTTCTTATTGCTAAGTAACAATCAAACAGCTAACACTCTTAGCATGAGTGAATGGCATTTCTCATTGTTTTCGCCAACATGACGCTAGTGCTATTAGCGTTTAGCATGGTCCCACTAGCATTGGCATTTATTTAGCATTAAGATGGTAAAATCTCTCTCTCACGGATGTGGGGGTTCTTCATAAACCAGCAGTGTTACAATCCCCTGGTCACTTTCACAAGATCCTCATGAGATATTATACCCTGTTTGGGTACTTATAACACTTTTAGGTGGATTTTTATGAGATGTTCTGTACTGGTTGTCTGTGCAGGTAACTTCCTTCAGTACTGCGGCTCAAAATGAGGGGACATCAGTCTGTACGCATCTTATCTGCTCACTCAACGGGAACTTTTTGCTTGTAACCTTGATAGTTAACTGTTTCAATCTAAATTTATACTATTAATATAACTATATATGTTATATTTATACTATTACTATAACGGCAATAATGAAACGATAATCATATTATGTGGTTCATTTATTATCAGATTAAATCCAAACTGACTTAATTTCATCTGCGCTACAATAATCCATGTGAGTGACCAAGCTATCAAGAAATTCCAGCATGGCGGTTTTTCCTAGAAGCAGCTGCGGCACTTCCTACATACAACATCACGTTCTGACTTCTTGTTTGAGAATTTCCCCAAAATCAAATGACCTATCAAGTTGGTGCCCATCGCTCTGACGGTGGCTATGGAAGAAATTGTTTCATAAGAAATCATCCTTTTAAAAACACAATTATGCTATAAAATTCAAAATCAGGGTAATATCAGAAGCAAATTATTCCCAAGTCCCATAGACTTTTAGTCATAGGGTCTGGTAGTGCTAGGACTCATTTCTGAACCAGTCTATTCTGAATGACATTCATGGAAACATTCATTCTGAACAACTCCTCTTGGTTTTTCCTCTCTTCTGCATAAAAAAAAAATGCTTGAAGCACATGATTTGGGTTTGATTCGAAATAAATAAAAATACAAACATCCAAAGTCACTAATGGAAGCATTGTGGGTGAAACTGGTGAAGATTCCCCTTGGCCATTTTTACTTAAGCAAACTCGGACAGTGTGCAGGAGTTTCTTTGGTATTTCATTTATCTTTTTTTAGTTTTTAGTAATTGAATAGTAAATTTATCGAATGTTTTCTGCAAATAAAAACATTGCATTAATAGGTTGGCAGTATTAGGAGAAGTGAAGAAACAGTTACTTTCAATTTCCTCATAATCCACTTGGGTAGGGTGACCATATTCTGAAAACCCAAAAAGAGGAGCCTCAGCAGCATGACACAGGCAGCATGCATGCTCAGCACCTTGACAGGTACAGTGGAATAATGCCAGTGGTCCAGTGCAGGGCTTAATTATAGATATTAACCCTTTTACTACTATGAATATGAATGGCCGCCTGGTCTTTTTTTTTTTTTGGCCTTTTTTGTCAGTAAATGTGTCAGAAAATGCCCATTGAGTAAATTATTTTGCACCTTTTTTCAGGTAAAAATAAAGCATTCTAGCAAGTATTTGTCGTTATTAAGTTGTAAATGCTTAAAACAGTGTGTAATTACAAGAAAAGAAAAAAGAGATTTGACTTTTCAACAGGTTCCTCTTTATAAACCCTTCTAAATAAACGCACAACACTTTTGAGAAGACAAAACTGAAACTCAACCTATTTCATATTATTTATTATTTATATTCTTATATTTATTAACTATGAAATCCATAAAACACCAACCAAGATGAAAAAGACGATGATAAAAACGATGAACAGGGCAAAAAATATAGCAAAACAAGGTGATAATACAACAAAATTCAGCAAAAATATGGCAAAAGAAAGGCAAGAAAACACTCCAGAATTATACTAAGGTCATTATTTACTATATTTTTTTACATTATTTACACAGAAAATACTGATAAACCTCTGATTAATGACTCACACGTTCGTCTGTGAATCCTTTCTCTGCTCTCCAGCTCTGTCAGCTCACTGAATTCTTACTTATGGTATATAGGTTAGGACAGAGCTCAGACTGTCTTTTAACATCAAGAATGTAACAGGGACTCTTTATCCAATAATGATAAACCATAGACAAGATGATAGCATATGTATGAATGAACCTACAACATTTTCCAGCTAAATCTTTTGAATAAAGTTCAAAGTACTTGTATGAGGTCAATGAAAGTCATTTTAACACCTCATATTTTATTCATAGCTTCAATGACTTAATGTCTCAAGGCCCCTTGAAGCTGTGAATTGCTTATCTATGTGATGATAAGATTGTATATGCCGTTAAAAAGCATTTTAAAGGCCATACATTTTCAGTTGTCTCCATCTCATGTAGAATTTTAGAGAATAAAACCCCTGTTGACAAACTACTAACTTTTGGCCTTAATAAATATCCTGCTGAAATCCAGAGCAGGATGATTATTTGTGTATTTTAAAGACACTGGGCCTCCATCGGATGAACACACAGCCAGCCTGAGTGTGACGCTGCCTGAACTTTGTCGAAACATGAATACATTTGGAGCTATGGAGCAGCCTGACTTATTGTCATTCACAGGGTCCAGCGGACATGCACCTCTTGACTGGCTCAGTCTCAAGTCATTCTCCGGGTTCAGTCATGGAGCTTTGGAGGACTTTTCCCTCTGAGATGGAATGAGAAACAAGAGCGCTGCTTTCTTTTGTCTCTCTTTCTCCCTCCATGCAGCAGCACCGGCTCCGACCTGCATCTGCGAGGCGGATTAGGCCGACAAGACGAGGCTGCATTATGTCCTGAGGGGGCTTTACTGTAAGGTTCGCCACCGGCCCTTTCTCTCTGTCTCTCCCCACTTAATGTACTGCTTCACTCAAAAGCAGCTAAATCTTTGTTAACAGGGAAACGATGAACTCACAGGGAGTTAATCAGAGTCAGTGCAAGGCTGGCTATTTGCATGTGAATTGGCTGTGGCTGTATACCAGGCCTCTTTATGTCATTCACTCTGCAGTGCCTCGGGCTCCTGTCCTCGGAGACACTGCTATAGGTACATTTTGGAGAAATACGTCATTATATACCACAAGAAGAAACAGCTTTTAATAAAGCTGGGGTAACCAGGAGTCCGCTTTATTTCACTTTATTTCTATTTCCCAGAATTATTTTTTATTTGATCCACCTTGTACAGCTTCTTGGCTGCTTTTTTTAGTGTTTGCTGTAACATATTGAAGCGGGATGGTCTAATTTTCCCCATTTTTCTGAATTTTACCATCTTTTTGCTAGGATATAACCATGCACAAGAGCTCAGTTAAGCAAGCCCATCCTCCTTTGCTTCCTTAAAGCAAAACTTCCTCCTGTCTTCTAGGTTTTCTTTATGGATTGATTTGTAAAGGTTATTGAGAGGGGCTGGAGAGAGGATGTTAAAGGAGAGAGTAAATCTGATGTGGAAATGTAGACTTAGTGGGATTTATCCATTGGAGAAAAGACCTTTTCACTTGTTTTGTTGGTTTATCCCCTAAACCCCGTCTCACCCCCCTGCCTAAAAGCTTTTGACATCTTCATCTTGTTCACAGTGGGCAGGCTTTGTTTGCTCTGCTTGAAAAAGCGGATGGGGCTCGGCCCTCCCCTCTCCGTGGCACAAGTGTAGGACTTTGCCATGGCAAAGGGGGGATTTCTCTTTCCTCCTGCCCCCTCCTTTTCCACATAACTACAATATGGTCATTGTCTGCCGGTGAATAATGTGGCCACTCGGGCAGCATGGACTGCTCCTCGGGCTTTGACTGTGAACCAGCTCTTTTCTTCAGCGTGAAAGGACTCTAATCCATGTAAATATAAGACTCCGGGTACAGCTTGGCCACAGTGGGGAGAGCGAGAGGGAGGAATGGAGGGGAGGGTCAGCAATTTAACCTCTGACCCAACAAATAAGAGGCATGTAAGTTTTAGAATTGCTCTCCAAAGAGGGGCTCCTGTGGCAGAATGAGCTTCTTTTGTAATCCTTGCAGTCTGGGGCTGATTGACAGGGGCCGGGCTGGGAGCACGGTGCAGCACAAAACCAGGAGAAAAACAGAACTACAACTCTGCAACCAAGACACAAGACAAACAGACAAAGTGGATTATTGGTTATTTCTGTCCAGGGTGCAGCTGTTGGCAGAACAAACAACATGTCATCTTGTTTGTTTTTATATCTGGAGAAAGAAATCAATCTTACACAAATCTGCCCGGTCTATAAAGATATCAAAATCTTTCCAACATTTAACAATCTGTCTCTAACAGTCTGTGCGCAAAAGGCAGCTGTACCAGTAGGCAAAGGTGGACAACTGTTCGGGGACACTGTGCTCCATAGAGTCTCATATATAGTCGTTGTAGCTGAGTTTTACAGACTGTGATTGTACCTCAGTAAACTCCTGTTATATCCTCACATCAACAAAGAAGGAAAGAGGTGATGGTGCTGCATACCCGCCCCTCTCCATTGAGTTGTTCCAAAGATGGTTGCAAGTGTTTTAACAACATACTTTTGGATGTCATAAAGAATTACAAAGCTGACAACAGCAGGTATTTAATTTTCCAGTTGCATACACTGACCATTTAGTTGCCAGCAGTGTCTCCATTTTACAATTGTACATGGCAGAGTTCACTTGGAGCTCCACTGAAAGTGATAAAAAAAAAAAAAACACTGCGCCAAGTACCTGGAATGATTCTTAAAAGAAAGCTAAGGTTCTGTCCACATGAGGACAAAAATGTTCTCATATTGTAAACATTCTCTGTGAAGAGGCATCGTCAAAAAAATGTCTCCATCTGCACGAAAACACTGAAAACACTGTAGTACATATGCCAGGCCTGTGTGTGGTGCTGTATTGCTGCCACAGACACCAAAATCAGAGAAGAGGACATGGAGCAAACAGAAACATCATGAGAAATGTGAACAAACACTGGCATATGTTGTTTTCTTTGTCCTCTTGTTGCTCACGGTGGCCGTAGAGAAGAGGAAGACTTTGCTGTAAAAGCCGAAACAAGTTCAGTCGCTTCTGCAGCACATGTACAACCCCGTACTTCACCATTGGTGTCGGGGTTTGTACATGCAGTTTAAGCAAGAGACTGGGCTATCTGTGTGCTGTACACAGGGAAATGCAAGGCTGGTGTCTTCAGCTTTATCCAATCTGGGACCTGTTGTCAAAAATGTGTGTTTTTGGGCACCCAAAATGCCGCATCAGTGTGGATAAAACACCTATACGATTGTGCCGACACGCCTGAAACAACCTCTGTAAATGTAAAATCAAGTCATGTCCAGCTAGAACAAAAGTCCCAAAATATAGTACATGTCTGAAATTACTTGACATTGATTTCAGATGTACTGTGGACTGACTAAATTGCATAAATTGGTCAGCGATATTTCTCTGGCAGTACTATTTGAGAGGGACCTGACAACAGCAGGATAAGGAGGAACCCTCTTTTCCAAACACTGACTCTTCTTTGTGTGGCAGTGTCAGCAGGTGAGTTGATTTCAGTTTTCCACACTTTTTAGAATTAAATATATTTCTAAAATGTTTCACTTTTCTTGTCAAAATTTAATACAATTTAAATTATGTTGACACACTTTTTGTGCAATGTAAATGAAAAAAAAAAAAAAAAATGTGCACGTCTACACACTGAGGCTGGTGAGATCCTCATTAGTTTTGCCTTTTAACTCACGTTGCAGGTATTGCCAGCTTAGTGATGCTAATTTAGACTTGTAACTCCAAGCATTTTTTTTGGACCTGCTGGATTTTTTCATAACGATGCATGAAGACAGGAGCGCTGCTAAGAAATGTGGGCCCCATGAAAAAAAGAAAACAGCACAGGGCCCCACCGCCACTGCCCAAACCAATCCTGCAAGCTAGTCTACACCAAGTGCTTGAACGGATTTGACACTTGTAGTGTCAATCAGCTCGCCCGCCCATGCACTCACAAATGCTACAGGGCTCCAACAGGAAGTCTGCAGCCTGTGCATGACCTCTGGATTTGGTGAAACCTTGTCAGTGAAATCAGAGCACTGAGAACCAGACTGATCTTGTACTCTTGTGCTCTTAGAGATTACATTTTAACACTAAAATCTAGGTATTTGTCACACTGTAAAGCATTACAAAGTGTTAAATTTCAGCTCCAAAAAGAGTCAATAACTACACCTATTAGTGTAAATGTAACAACTCTCTGAAAAGAGTTCAATCAACTCTCTGTGGTGTGGACACGTGGTGATTTTATATGCTCTTCCAGTGATAGTTTGAGTATGCAGAATTTGTTGTGAATGTTGACATCCTGTTGTTTATGTTGTTCAGTGTGAAAGTCACTTAGTATTAAATCATTTGATACTTATTTGGGTGAGGGTGTCAAAGTTGATGTTCACTGCAGGCAAAAGTTGCCCAAATAAGACTTTTTTGCCCATAAGTGACCCATTTCTGATTTTTTTAAGACAGTCTGAACAGCACAAATTAGACCCAGGCCACTTTCATATGTGGTCCTAAATCAGACATATATAAAGTTTTTCAAGGCAACCTCAGGGTCACTTCAGGGCCAGAGATGGTTCATGCTGAAGTCTGATGGTCGTCACATTTAAATTATAATGTGAACAACCACACAGGGTAATCAGATTTCAACAAAATTGAGCACTAAGACTTGCAGAGTGAACATAGCCAAATTTATATAAAGAAAATGTGCTTGTGCTTATTACCTTATTACCTTATTATTTTTTCTGACATTGTTCCATCAAAATAAAGGTCCCTAATAACATGGGAGGTTGGGACTTTTATTGTGAAGACGCGTTTTTAAGAGGACCATCTTTCAACAGACACACCAAGTTTCCATGTAGAAATTAAGAGACTTTTAAAACAAACATCTGTTCTTTCCCATTTGACTCTTTCAGGTTACTTTAATCAGACCGCCTGTCTCTGTGGCCTAGTCTCAGAAAACATATATTTACCGATGGCTGATTCCCAGCTCTGTCAGCAGGGTATACAGAAAAGGAAGCTTTTTGTGTCGCTCGAGCGCGGGGGGGGTATGCATAAGGAACATACCTGCATCAGTGAGCTGTGTAAGGGTCCCATCTGTGAAGAGAGAGATAACTTAACAATAAGCTAATCCAATAATACACTTACAAAAATGTGTCATTCTTTTCTCATGTTTATGGCAACATTATTACAATATACACACAGTGGCCACTTTATTAGGTACACCTTTTCAACTGCTCGTTGCCTGGTCTGATGAGTCTCTTACCCTACCATCTGAGGCCTCCAGAGTCACCAGGCCTAAATCCAATAGAGCAACTTCTGAAGTGTTTGATGCTGTCATCTCAACCCAGGCCACAATCTCTGAGGAATCTTTGAAGAACTCAGGCAGCCCTGAAGGCAACAGTGGGCCAACCTGATATGTGCAAGGTATACCTAACAATGCGACCAGTAAGTTCATATTACTTTTTTAGAGACAAAGGCCCAGAGATTTTAAATGTCATCAATCAATCAATCAAACTTTATTTGTATAACACTTTTCATACAAGTCTTGTAGCACAAAGTGCTTTACATGAAAAGAGAAGAAATAAAATAAAATAGAATAAATAAAAAGTAGAAAACTGAATACAATGAAAATACAAAACCCCACTCACCCTCACAATCCACACCCCCACACACACACACTCACTTACACACGGACACACAAAGACACAAAGACAAGATTCTAACAGAAAACAGAATAAGAGGACTGAGGAAACGCTCTCGTGAATTAAGAATGAGGGAGCACAGGAGCTAAGGCTACAATGACAATAAAAAAAAGCCTGATAATAAATTATATAAAAAATATAATAGGAAAGATAAATAAATAAATGTGTAAATAAAAAAAAATTGAAATAACAATCTGATAAAATGAGATAGCCAAACGCCAAATGCATAATAATTTCTACCAAAGTAGGCTAATGGAAAGAAAATGGATTAACAGAGAATACAATTCCGAACAACAGAACTGAAATTGAGAAACAAAACATATTAAGAGGGTTAAAACAAATAAGATTAAATAGCAATAGTAAATGTAATCAGTTAAAAGCCAGTCTAAAAAGGTAGGTTTTGAGTTTGCCTTTAAAATATGAACAGAAGGTCCTGCTCGAGGGTCATAATATCAAAACAATGATTCACCATATGTTTAGTCATCAATCGAAGGTATTTTACTCCAAATCTTCCATAACAGTTCAATAAATGTGATCAGTACATTGAACCTTTTTTATCACACAATCATTTTTCTTTTTTTTTTTCAAATTTGCACAAAAGATCAAATAATTAAAATCACCTTTAGCTCCATCCTGGTGCCAAATCTGGAACACCACACCTTTCTCTGTCATTTTGGACATCCTGTCAGTGTGGGCTCCGCCACCTCGCAGTGAGCACCAACTCCTGGAATATGTTATGCTGAAAAGTGGAGAATAAAAGAGGCATTGCAGCATTTTAACCCGGAGCAGCCGCGTTCTTCACTCCTGCCCTTCAACAATCCTGCCATTACTGCAACTACAGCTGTAATTTTGGACGGGTCATTACAGCTCGTCCTCCCCATCGCTGTCTCCCGGTTATTTTTGGATCGTCTCACTCATCTGTGTTTTCCACAGAGATCACCTGTCAGTTCAACAATGTGGTGCTGTGGCAGATTTTTCATTCACTTGGCAAAGTTTGAGAATGGAGCTAACTTGACAGTCCACTTATTGTTTTTATTATCCCTCATACCCCCCCTACACAGTTGGGAACAGTTCAAGTATTTAGCAATAAAGAAACAACAACTGGCCAACGGAAATTCAGTTCAGACACAATTCAAACATGCCCTTCTTGGCTGAGATCTGGTGACTGTGGTGCTGGAGTACAGTGAACTCATATTTAAACTCAACCTGGAACAGTTTTTAAAGAGGACTCAGATTTGTAGTCATTAAAGGGATATGGCAACTTTTTTTTTTTTTTTTTCTTTTGTTTTCATGTCTTGCCTCAGTTCTGAGTCCATGCCTAGCAGACAGACTCCATTCTTTTGACTGTGTGCAATAACATTCTTAAATGTGCATGTAGAGGGCATTTAAGAATGGCTCTCAAACGAACAGCTCACTCACAACTGCAAATTGGTTTTGATTGTTCACTTATAAGAGCTGTTCAAAAGTCTTGACTCGTTCTCACATCTCTTGCTCAAACCACTGCGGAACAAGGTTAACAAAACAAAGCCTCTGATTACGAGTAGAAGAAGATAATACAATGATAGTGAAGATAAAATACAGGGTAAAAAAAAGTCACAACAAGCACACAGGACCATTTAGAGTAGCTGAAGAGTTTATCTGATGACTGTAGGCAGAGGCAGGCTAACACTTCCCACTGACTCCCAGTGTTTTGAGCTAAGCTACTTAGCAGTGGGCGAGCTTTGTCTGTCTCTTCCTCTGCCAAGGAGGTTATGTTTTTTCGCCAGGGTCTGTCTGTTTGTTTGTTTGTCTGTTAGTAATATTACGGACAAACTACAGGATGGATTAACATGAAAATTTTGCCAGGGATGTAGTTTGGTCCAAGGAAGAAGACATTAAATTTTGGTGGCAATACAGGTATTAGTCTGGATTCAAAAAATTCCCAAAATCTTAAAAAAAAAAAAAAAACATAGGCTTTTCTAGTTCTGTTATTACTGAATTTGTTAGTTTATCTTTTTGGGGGGAGGAGGTTTTTTTTTTAACTATTTATTGTTGTTTTTATGTCTTCAAAGGTCCAACAAGTGACGGGCATTGCAAATTAGCTCAGGCTATCAATGCTGTAGTGTGTGGCAACATTCTCTTTCTTCATACTGTTCCTACACAAATAACCATAAAATAAAAATTAAATAATCTTCATGTTGTTTGGGGTGATTGAGCTTGCATTATCCTGCTGAAAGTTTCATCAGAGAATGGTCATAAAGGGATGGACATGGTCAGCAGCATTATTCAGATGCTTAAACAATGGTCAGTTGGTCATAAGGGGTCCAAAGTGCACCCCCCACCATTACACCACCACTAATGTTTCGACTAGAGGGAGGTACCACATACAGCCCCACTTAAAACATCCCAAAGAGAAAGCACTCCACAAACCTCCACCAAGGTATCTCACATATTGCTGTTACATGTATAAGCAATAGTTCCATGATAAAGTTACCATCATAATATGATTCCCTGACCCCGAAAACCCACACTTAACACTCAGAATGTAGTTAGACAGTTATTGAGCAAAAACGAGCGTTTGCTTATGGTAGTTATCTGGATCAACAACAAAATCTAATCATTTCTGAGTTGGGCCGTGACCAACATCTCCTGAAAATTTCAGCAACATCAGTCCAGTAGTTTTTGTCTAATCTTGCTAACAAACAAACAAACATATGCCGGCAAAAACATGACCTCCTTGGCGTAGGTAACAATCCCTTTAAGGTAGAGCCGCTATTCTTTCGCACCTAAATGAGACAGTTGTGGTGGTTCAGTCATCTGGTTGCCTACTGGTTGTCTCCCAGTGGAGGTCTTCTTCTTGGCACGTCCACAGGAAGACGACCAGCGAGGCAGACCCAGCACCCATTTTTATATCAACTTAGAGGAACTGGGAAATGTTGCAGTAGAGAGTGATGTTTGGAATGAACGGATTGGCCTGCTGCTTCCATGGCCAGGTCCCCCGGATAAGAGGAATAAAATGAAAATAAGTTCAGGGCGGCACAGTGGTGCAGCAGGTCTGTGTGAATCAGTGTTAATTTTGATGACTAATTATTTTTGTCATAGTTTTCATCAACAACCTTTTTTTCCCTGATGAAAACTAGACAGTCATTAATCAAAACAAGTGCACTTGGACAAAAACTAAAAATATATTAACTGACGTTTTCATCAACAAATAAAAACTAGACTGAAATGTTTGACAGAGACTTAATCCAATCAGACCTGATTTGGTCATGTAGAAAGTAGAGACAAGTTAGGAATATATCCAATCACAGCTACTGTGGTTGTGGGGAAAGGTAGGATGAGTTAAGAGGGACATCCAATCATAGCTGCCTTAACTTCGTGGTGGTGGGATAAGTTGTGGAGTGATCCAATCAAAGCTACTCTCTTTATGAATTGATATATTCATGTAGAGCAGGTTCACTGTTTGTTGTCAGTTCTGGTATTGTAACTGAAATGCTCTGCCAGGTAGTCTAATGATCCAAGTGTAAAACATGACTTCAGAAATTCAAGGAAACATAAAAGATGCTTTACCATTTACACTTCATATTTAGGTGACTAAATTTACAGTAGATTGTGTCGACTAAAATGTGAAATTTCATCAACTAAAACTAGACTTAAAGAAAAACAATTTAGATGACTAAATTGTGACTTAAACTAAAGATATTTTAGGCACAAGACGAAGACTAAATTAAAAAGTGCTGTCAAAATTTGAAAGTTTGCATGTTTTTCCTGTGTATGCATGGATTCTCTATTCTCCCCCGTGACCCCAAACAGGATAAGTGGTGTAGATAATGAATGGATAGAACTTTGTTTACAGAAGAAAACCTTTCAAGCTAAAATGGTAGAACTTCTTTAAAACTGACTAAAACTGGGCTTGAAATAAAATGGAGTCAAATGAGTGCAATGCAGCTTAATATGAAAACCATCTGCATTTTAGACGAAGACTGGCTGTAAAGTAGCTGCCCAAATAAACAGTGTTTTGCTCATGTGTGCATATCTCTGCACCAGTGTGTGTTTACATGAGTGTGACGGTGTGAACAGTGAGCGTACAGTGATTAGGTGATCTGCTTTCTGCCTTTCATGTGTTTTTAGTCTCCTCTGCTTTGTTCCCTTTTTCTTAATTACAGCCGCGTTCTCCTCAGAGAGCATGTAACCCACTACCCACTTCCACAGCAGCATCCCATTAAAGGCACGCACCCCACGCCTCCCCGCTACCTTTATGGAGAATACAATTAAAAAACGGGAGAGATCAAAAAGATGCCAGCAGCCTGACGAGGGTGATGTTTTTCTGAGAAATGCAGATTTGTGTTATTGATGGACGCCCTGTTTGGAAATCATTACAGGACAAGGAGTAATCAGTGGAGCTGCATCAGCATTTTAGTCGTCGACAAGCAGCAACACCCCCTAACACACACATACATAAATATATATATATATGAACACACATACAAGGGCAAACACTTTCAACAAACTCTATGTCTGCTAACAGTGTTTATTAGTTCCACAGCGGTTACCAGCATTAGTTGTCCAAACAAGCTCAAACTTGTTTTTTATATTAAACCACAGCTTCAGCAGGCAACGTACACAACTTCATTACTGGAGCCAAAGGCTGTGTCCAAAATCCCACTCTCATTTCCTACTCCCTGTTTACTAGAGTAGTCTGCAGTGGGCTATGTCAGACGTCCTGATCAGTGTTGACAGTTTTTTTCTTATGAAATAAGCAACCAGGTCGATAAAACAAGCCAAAAACAAGCTACCTCCAGCTACTTTGTTCTAATGTGATATTTTCATTTTTTTAACCCTGTAACTACCAGCTCAACTGTTTGGCAGACGTCATAAATAAATGCAGGGATATTTAATGTTTTAAAAAAGAAAACAAATCAAATCATTTGATTCTGTTAACCTTTCAGGGAACAGAGAAAACTACAAACAAACCAAAAACCAGATATTTTCATTGTGTGGGATTTATAGGTTTAAAAAGCTAAAAACATAAAAATGCACAAATATTTGGGAGAAAATCCATTTGAAAAGGCGGAAATGTTTGAAAATAAAATAGCAATCAAAAGTAAAAAAAAAAAAAATATATATATATATATATAATAATACATACATTTATACACTACATTTATAATAATAATAATAATACGTTTATTTATATAGCACCTTTCAAGATCAGCAAAGTCACAAAGTGCTTCACAAAACAAATAAAAACAATAGAGCAATTTTTAAAGGTACAATAAAAGAAAACACAGCACATTAGAAACATTAAGAAAAGGCCAGACCAAACAAGTAGGTCTTGAGTTGTTTTTTGAAAGAATCAACTGTTTCAGCTGATCTTAAACCCAAGGGGAGCGAGTTCCACAGAGTTGGAGCCATGACACTAACAGCACAATCACCTTTAGTTTTGAAATTTCAATCTCACTGACATTTTTTTCTTATTTGGCTCTTAATTTGCTTATTCAACATCCTTTTGTTTGGAGGTGGATCATCCTTTTCTTAATATAGGAGTGAAGGGAGGGGCTACTGTTATTTATAACTCTGTTATCATTAAACAGTCTGTCTATCCCTGATTTTTGTTACCAAACAGACATAGTCAGGCTTTAATCTAAGTTTTATGTTAATCCTCTACAGCTTTATTATGGTGAAAACAGTAATAGCTACATTAGAAATAAATTTAATTCTGGCTGTAAGAATTTATTTTTGGTGGAAACATTATTTTTGCCTCTTTTTACAGTAAAATCTACATTTGTGTTTGGAGGGGGACAAAATAGTTTGCGTAACTTCTGAATTGAGTTTATATTGGTAGGAGAGTGAACATCAGATCCCTCCTGGGTTTGCGGGGCAACAAGTTCAAATGAGCAACTGCACTTTTGGAACTAGCCTAAAAAAACGCAACCTGCAACTGCAAATATTTACAAGAAAGCGGACCTGGCAACTATGGTCCTGAACCACCTGGCTGCAAACTGATACTGATCTGTAAAGAAACAAAAATTATTATTTCTTCACTCTTTTCTGATATAAATGAGACCGAAGGGAGTTTTATTTTGAAAGGATGACCAGATCCTCACGTGTTACCCTGTGTAGCTTGACTTAACACTCAGAGTCTCTGTCTCTGTCGCCACTGTGATGAACAAGAGTACAACCTGAGATAAACTCAGTGTTAAACCTTCTGCTCATGCACTCCTCCACCTGTGCTCTGGAAGTAGCTGTATCCATTTTTGATTCTGTGCAGTTTATGTAACTTGGGGACAGTTGAGGCACACAAGAGCGCTCAACTTCCTGAAGTGGAAGAATTAAGTTTTAGAGGTAAGAACTAATAACCTTGCCATGCAGCTGGATCAGCCTGATTCAGTGTCTGTGATTAGACAGATCCATCTTGCACAGCTCTGATGTATAACAAGCTACAAGGGAGTGACAGCAGGAAGTGACTACTGCGACAGAGATTAGCATAGATGCTAACAGCTTCAGTAGCAGTTTTATCAGATCTAAACCACATTTCTTTATTAAATAAAAAAATAAATAACACCACTACGAACTTCCCAATAGTAAGGATATTTTTGCTCTGCTCCTGGCATGTTTTGAAGAGAGTTTGCTCTGTGAAGTGAAGTGGCTTACACTCTGTGCTCTACACCACCGTAGTGGCTCCTGCCTGCTACATTATCTGATTGACCTGTGATGGATGTGATCGTTGGACCCATTGTCCAATCACCTGCTGGATATGCTTTTAAAAAAGTTCAGCCCTCCCCAAACACTTTCTATGGCCTCTTTCCTAGATGGACTTGTTAAACATATTTAGTTGTTTGTGTTTCAGGTTAAAGAACTAACAAAATCCCCATCAAAAATCAATAGAAACATTACTTCACTGTACAAACACTGTTTTCACAGCATTTTCCCTCACACTCAGAAGGTGTAGTGGTTCAATTAGTTACCATGTCAACTGGTGACTTTACAGCTGAGTAAATGTCCTTGTTAGGCAGATAATAAAAACAGAGTCCATATAAAACCAGGTTGCAGTACAGAGAAGGTTGAGGACCACTGGACCACTAAATAGTGCACTCATTGATACAATAAAAAATAAATTTTTGGCCATTACCCTGCCTGCTGATAATAACATCATTACTGTCAGATAAATATATCTGCACAACAGATCAGTTATTTATATATAGGGTGGAATTTTGTATTTTTTCCTTATAATCAACCCTAGATTTGCTTCCATCAAAAAGATTGATATGATAAATAAATTCAAAAATTGTGTGGGGGTTTTAGCAAAACTTCGGTAAAATTGCACTAAACAGCAGAGTTATTACAAGCTTTCCGTTTCTTCAAATATATGTGAACTTAAGGGCTTGCTACGACCTAAATCCTTGGGTTAGGAAAAAGCTTTCAATGCATTATCGTAATCGAGGTCTCTTCTAGCTGTACACCAAAGTTGAAGCCAGTCCAAGCAAACCAGAGGATAAGTCCTGGCTTCTGACTCCTGGAAATGGCAAAAATATTTTAAAAAATGGTAACTTACTAAAAATAGTGGATTTCCTAACCTTACAGTGCAGCTGGATCCACTTTATTAATTGTCTGTAATCTAGCAGATCAATCTTGCAAAGCTCCGAACCGCAACGACTGATCTGTCTGCAGAGGATCTGGCCAATCAGGGACCTTTAAAGCACGTACAAGCATGATGACAGTCAGAGATGCTTGTACAGAGAATAACATAGATGCTGCCAGCAGTATCAGTTTTGTCAGATCTGGGCAGAGTTTCTCACTGGAAAAGACATCTCTGCTTCACCTCTGACATGTTTTGGTGAGAATTCACATGGATTTGCTCACGTTTCCTACTTTACAGTAGCTTCCAACTACAATAACATGTGACTGGCCTGTAACAAATGTGATTGACAGATGGATAGACCAATCAACTTCCTGATATGTTTGTGAAAATTTCTACCCCACCCAATCACTTTCTTTGGGCTGTTGCCCAGATGAACTGATGAAATTAATTCTGAAAAGAATGATATTGCTGTGTCTTTCTGGTGTGTGTGGTTATGGGTTTCCTGTCGGAGAAGTTAGAGAAATGGCCACACTGACCTTTTTGTAGATCTCAGAGGGCCGCTCCTGCTCACCAAATTTCATCTTTCAAGCTGTAACCTACTTTTCCTGATGCTCGGTTGAATACTAAAAGGTCATTAGAGGGCTATTTAGGCAATTGCCAACACTTTTATGGTGCCTGTGTAAACTTTCCACTTTTGCAAACCATTTATTTCTGCAAATTTTAAGCATGTTTACTGTCCACACACAAGTGACATCATCATCTATCATGGCATCTGGCTTAATTCTGGTAATTTGACCCAGAGCTCATTCAGCAAAAACAGTGCAAGCACTACAGTCAAGGAAAAGAGAGGAGAACTTGTTGAATTCCACAATTAATTCAATTTGGTCTGAAACTTTAAAACAGCTGCTTCAGGACCAGCTGTTCTCAACAGTTGAAGCCTGAGTATACACACACCATCTTCAGACAGCAGCTCAAAAGCTATTTTCATTCATACATGGTGTGTAAATTCATTGTCCTGGTCATTTGAATGGCTTTGTCAAATATAATAGTAAAACAACAACACAATAACACTGGGCACAGTGTTAATTTTGTTGATTTATTATTTTCCTCATAGTTTTCGTCAACAGCTTCTTTTTCCTTGATGAAAATGAGACAGTATCTAATCATAACAAGTACACATGGACAAAAACTACAAATGAAATTAACTGACATTCTCGTCAACAAATAAAAGCTGTAAATGTCTGACAGAGACTTAATCCAATCAGACCTAATTTGGTCATGTAGAAAGTAGGGACAAGTTAGGAATATATCCAATCACAGCTACTTTGGTTGTGTGGAAAGGTAGGATGAGTGAAGAGGGACATCCAATCACAGCTGCCTTAGCTTCATGGTGATGGTGGGATAAGTTGTGGAGCGATCCAATCAGAGCTCCTCTCTTTATGAATTGATATATTCATGTAGAGCAGGTTCACTGTTTGTTGTCAGTTCTGGTATTGTAACTGAGATGCTCTGCCAGGTAGCCTAAATAAAGGTGACTGCATTTCACACTAAAGTTAAAATTTATTTCTATTAATTTATATATTCAAAGTTTGCTACCATTCAGTAAAGGGTTATTAGATGTTTCATTTTATCCAAGTGTAAAACATGACTTCAGAAATTCAAGGAAACATAAAAAATGCCTTACACTTTACACTTCATATTTCAGTCTAAATTTACAGTAGATTTCATCGACTAAAATGTTGTGAAATTTCATCAACTAAAACTAGACTAAAATTAAAACAGTTTAGATGACTATTTTATGACTAAAACTAAAACTAAATTTAAAAGTGCTGTCAAAATTAACACTGGTCTGGCACTTATTGTAATGCACATGCCAACAAGTGCTCAGAAAATAGGCTGCTGTTTGGAAAAATCATTCATTCAATCATTTTTGCACTCCAAATAGTGTGAAAGCTTGAATTAACTGGCCATAATTTTTTAAAGAAAATAGCTATAGAGCCCACACATTTTAAAATTAAAATGTGCCTGATGTTTTATTGCCTCAATGACTGCTCTGTAAAATACAGCGACTCAATAAAATTTATAAATATGCTCCGTTAATGTCTTCAAAAACAAAGGTCTTAACTTTATTACTGTAACAATCAAACATCAAATATTTCTTTAGCAATGAATACTATCTATATTCATTCCCTTTACATTTAACAGTCATATCCAATAGTCTTATTTGTCTGTTTAAGTCTTCTAAAATCTATTTTTTTCCATCGTGAGAGGCAGATTTTTGTTAAGATTTCGAGACACTGAAGAGAAAATAGTGGGAAATAGGGAGCTCAAACCAGGCACTGATATATATGAGCTAATATTTAAACAGATATTTATTTTAGAGATTTAAATCAATGCAACCGTTAATTACTTCTTTTAAGGTTTGATAACTCATGGGATTATGTGACTGCAGATTTGACCCTAAATGATTTTTTTAGATAAATCTCTTCACAAAAACAGGTGAGACTGAAAGAGTCTTTTCAGGAATGGCTTCACATTTGGTTCATTTAAAAGAAATCCACCTGTGAGCATTTATTTACAAATATTCATCCAGGGGTACAAATATATGTGTCAAACTTTGGGATGGACATCATGACAGCCCTACAAATTAGAAGCCAAAATATCCCCCATCGGGCTGGCAGCGGTATGGGTGATCTGGACTGATCTCACATTTAAAGGTTAAGAATAGCAAACAGTTTGGTACATAAATTGAATAAAATAATCAAAACAATGTCATGGCAATCAAACAGAATATTTTTTATTTTAATTTACTGTAAAGAGCCCATATTCTGTTTGCAGAGCACTGACTGTAGAAAGAATGCAGAGTAGTTGACAACATGGTGCTAAGCTGCGCAGAACTGACCAATCACCACAAAATAGACCAGTGAACCAATCAGAGCAGAGAATACAGCTGGGTTAGGTATCATCAGTTTGTGGTAAATAGAGGGTGTTTTTAACATGACTGATTGTTTATGTGGGTGGTGCAGCAGGTAGTGCACCAGCCTCACATTAAGAAGGTTGCTGGTTCAATCCCTGTGTCAGTCAAGGCCTTTCAGTGTGGAGTTTACATGTTCTCTCAGTGCATTCCTGGGTTCTCTCTGGGCACTCCAGCTTCCTCCCCCAGTCCAAATCATGCTCATTAGGTTGATCGGTGACTCTAAATTGACCTTAGGTGTGAGTGTGAGTTTGAATGTTTGTCCGTCTTTCTTTGAGGCTCTGTGATTGGCTGGCGGCCAGCTCAGATTTAATGATTAAATATTCTTTTAGATATTTGAGAAAGTTCAAGCCTGTATTTTAACACTGAGACGTTTACTTGTGCAAAATAAAAGGCAGATGATTGAAATGAGTGAACTTTGTGTTGGGACAGAGATGCAACATTGTACATTATATAACTGTTTGTATTTCTCTACATTTGAGTGGGATGGAGCAAAAGTAAAAACATTAATATTAAGCAGTGCCAAAGGCTCATCCACTCCTGGCCCACTGCACTGAAGTTTAAACCAAGAACTGAATGTAAAAATGAAGAGACTTTTCAGAGGGTTGGCGCTCTTGAATCCTAAACTCATTTTTATTCAATGTTCTTATGTAATGCTGTAACATATGTTTTAATCTCAATAAGCTGCAGGTTGTAATTTCCAAATTTTCAGTCATTTATATTGTGATGGTAGATTTTAAAGTTATTATTGACATTATACATCTGTTATCACTGCACATAGTTTTACTTCTATCACAGTAAATACTATAAAGTAAAACAAGATTGGGGTAAATTTACATGCAGGGCAGAAGTAACGCTGTCATTGTGTTGCTCTGTTTGTTTGTCTCTGCAGCTCCTCCTCACAGCCTCAGCAGATACCTGTCCCTGAGTCTGGTGTAACAGGATTTCTGCAAAATAAAATGTTATTCCTCGCCACTGTGACTTTGCTAAAGGTTGCTTCACTTTCTCTCTGTTGTGTGTCTTAAGAAAACATTGTCATGGATTAGTAAGATGTAAATGAAGTCGACTGATTGGGATTAAACATAAAGGATTTAAATATTTAGTTGTTAAAAAATACATGAAAGTTTGACTAATTGAATTACTTCTGCTTCCACTTCCAAATAATATACATTTTCTCATCTCATGTTAAATTAAATTAAAGACGACTTGACTTAATTGCAATTTTGATGAATCTCGCCCATCTGTGTCACAAGTGAAAAATGAGTTGGGGGTGTTGGGGGCTTAGCTTGAAGTGTCCCTCCACCAGCAGACAGAAGGCCAGCTCCAGATGTCATTCACTGATGTGGCAGGAATATTAGAATACAATCACAGACCAAATCAGTATACAGCCAAGTCTACTGTAGGAAATGTCCAGGGCCTTGAATATATAAAACGTCTCATGATGCAAATAGAAAACCTTTAATAAATCTATACTCAGCAGAGACACATGAGATGAGGACAGATGTATGAGCTGGGCGTCCATGGGTTTGTAGCTATCATAAATTCTTATTTTTATTCCCTTTGTCTCTGCCTAGATGGATACATTTCTGGATGTATGTATGTGAATATATATGTGTATAAATGTATTTAGATATATATGTGTTCCTATAAAATGAAGAGTGTGGCTTCAGCCTGCTTTACTGTAAAGTGTCTTGAGATAACACTTGTTATGAAAATTTTCTATACAAATGAAGATTGATTGAGTGATTTTAAGTTTACACTATATATAACTTGGATTTTGTGTGAGTTAATTGAAGTGTTTGGTTTTAAAAGCAGCGAGCAGAGGACATGAGAGCAGTAAATGAGGCAAAATACTGACGAGGGTAGACAGTGTCTCCTGAATAACATGAATGTTGATTAGTCAAAGTTATGATTATGTACACATGTGCCAATAAACATGGAAGGCTAATGACATATTGTATTTCAGATAGCACTATTGTTTAATTGTACACAGTGTAATTCTCACTATAGATTAAAAATGTGCTCTGTCACTGAAATTATGTGTAAATTTTACATGGTAAAAGTGCTGTTTTTATCTAATGAATCTTGGGATGTTTGGGGATCCTCTCTGGGAAATTTAGGCAACCAAGCACTTTCTTATACCTGAGCGCATATTTACACTCAAGTTTCAGAAAAGTTTTCATTTGTATAAAGG
Organism: Cetoscarus ocellatus; assembly: GCA_037902135.1. NCBI lineage: Eukaryota > Metazoa > Chordata > Actinopteri > Labriformes > Labridae > Cetoscarus > Cetoscarus ocellatus. Next base: position 453,986 of record JBAMNC010001127.1, read on the forward strand.
CAAGACTATGTAACTTAAAAAGGAAATGCCTGATACCTGTTGCATCAAAAAATATTGTACCTAAATTGAGCTCTAAATGAACTATGATCCAGATTCTTGAAATGATTCTTTGGAATGATTTACCAATCACAGTGCAGGAGGCAGACACCCTCAGACCCTATGAGTTTAGACTAAAAACTTCTCTGTTTGATAAAGCCTTCAGTTAGCGCTGGCTCAGTCCTGGACCAGCTCATAGTCGGACTGCAAAAGGCTTGGACCGCCTGGGGATTTGGCAGACTGAGCTCCCCCCTCCCCCTCTATCCCTCCAGCCCTCTCTCACTCTCTCCGTCACTCTTCTTTTGCTCTTGTACTCGTCCCTAGTTTTCGTGTTGTAGGCTGCACGGCGTTGATGGTATGGACAGCCTGCTGCTGTGGACCTGCATGGCTTCAACTACTACAATTACTAATGTTTGGCCTGTCCTTTAGCTCCATTTCACTGTCATTACTGTTCATATTATCAACCTCAGAGTGATAAATGAATTAAAATGCTGTAGTTTCTGCAAATATCATACATACAGTATAATACCGACTACCAACAGGGACAAGCCGCTTGCTGTGGACCTGCTTTATTCTAAGAGCTTCATTCTGCATCAACCATCAACATCACTACCTCTGTTTGTTTGTTTGTTTGTTTGTTTGTTTGTTTGTTTGTTTGTTAGCAAGATTACACAAAAACTACTGGATAGATTTTACTGAAATTTTCAGGACGTGTTGTTAATGGCTCAGCTTAGAAATTATTAGATTTTGGTGGTGATACAGATATTTGTCTGGATGGAAAAAATTTCAAAAAATCCCATTAGTTAACATTGGGTGGAATTTTAAAAATCATATCTCTGCCATTTTTAATGGATTTGCTTCCAATTTTACAGGATAATATGGGGTCCATGTCTCTATCATCAAGGTAAATTCATCTGGATCTGATCCAGATTGACATCACAAAAAACTTTGAACCTTATAATCGGAAATCCCATTGACGACATTCAAAAATTCATATAAAATCAAGATATTAAGTGGTGTTCCCAAAACTTGTTGTGTTCATACAGGATAACAACATCCATGTATGTGCTGAGTTTGGTCTGGATCTTGACTCTATTCTGGATCTGGTGACCCAGACTTGTATCTTTTACAGGGATTGTGGAAAAACCACTGTGGGAACTGAGCTGTTTGGCAGAGGTCTGTGCTTTCTAAGTGCTTTTCTAGTTTAACATAAAGTCTCATTTTTGAGTTGATTAAACACAATTTCATTGCACTTCAAGTATATTATTTAATCAACATCAGTCCTTTCCTCTTCAATATCATTATGGTTCTTGATGCTAATATTAGAACAACTTCTCGGTCCATGGTTGTTATGGACCTTAACAACCTTATACAGTATAAGGGGACCCTCCTGAAAACCAGATGTCACATCTCAAGGGGCTAACCTCATTAATTTTAATAGAGACAAATATGATAGGGATAAATTTATGGTCAGGACTTCCATGATTGTGTCACCATTATGAAAGCTCACAGCTTGGTGTGTCTACCGCTCTACCTCTGCCCACCTCTACCTCGAAAGACTGATTGAGGAGTGAAGCCATCAACTGTTAAATTACATTTTACTATGTATAAACTTTTCCTTCTGTCTGTAAATAAAACATTTTTACTTTTTATCATTTTGTTAATATAAAACTTTGGATGTGCAGGTCTCATTAAAACATGCTGTGACCAATGAGGGCAAAGGACATTAAATAAATCAAAATAATGGTTGTAATCAGGTCAAAGGCATAGTGAGTGAGCGAGATACAGACAGACAGACAGACAGAGTGGATCTGCAGAGGGTCTACATAACTCTCATGTCTAACAGAGAAGTTAATAAAGCTCGGTGTTGTGTCACTTCTGTTTACACAAACACAAACTATCCTCTGTCCCGGGGGAACAAAATTCCTCAAACACACACGGTATTCCAGCAACCTCACAATAGATACTTACCCTGATGTGAATATATCATGGACATTTATTACGCCTTTAGCAGAATCCTAGACATTTAATGCAAGTAGAAAAAAGATGGTTCTTCAGCTGCATCCATTCTGTGGAATCTGTATCGATATGCGAATCAGCAAGGCCTGCAAAGGGTCACAAAAAGCACGAGCTGAGTAAAGATCAGCAGCTTCACCGTAAGCGATGACTGAAGTGACCTCAAACTCCAGCATTGTACTGGAGTGGTGAGTGGATCAAAATGATTACCAAGGACTGGACCTTATGTCCTCAATGATACATCAGTGGTAGGCACCAGGTGCCTTGCACAGAGGCAGGGGGCTCCGTCTGTGGCCCCTTCCTGCAGGAGATTTCACACATGAATGGGGCCACAGGAAGAATCAAACAGTAATCTGAGTACTATTTGGCCTTGGCAAAGCATCCAATATATCTATCTATCTATCTATATATATATCTATATATATATATATATATATATATATATATATATATATATATATATATATATATATATATATATATATATATATATATACTGTATATACCTGAATGATTCCTCTTAGCTATCAAAACAAGTGCAGGACCAACAGACTGAGAAACTCCTTTGGCCCTCAGGCCATCAGACTGTACAGCTCCTCACTGGAGAGGAGGAGGAGTAACAGGAAGACTGAAGACAGGAAGGAGCAGCAGTAATTTTTAAATTTTTAATTTTTAATTTTTATTTATTTATATTTCTGTTTATATCTGTCTTTTTATATATCTTCTTGTCTGCTATAAATTGTACTACTGGAATCTTAATTTTCCTGAGGGAGTCTCCCAAAGGGATAAATAAAGTTGCATCTAATTTAATCTAAAGAGAGAGGCATGTTTAAAAATGCTTCACTCATTTGGAAAAAAATTATAATTAATGCAAAACAATTACTATTTTCTAAGTATTTTTAAGGCCCTAACCCCCTGTTCAGTGCCCTTGCCTCTGGTACAGATACAAATGTAAATCCAGCCTTTATATTTGGGCATTTGTTAATATTAAGATTTCTATGTTTTGTGCTGTTTGTCGGATAGAAATAGATGTAGAGTATGAAAGACCTTCTGAATAAAGATGCTGAAAAATCATCAACAGTATGCAGCATATCTTTGTCAACAATTTCCTTCTGTCAAACTTATTTAAAGCTTTAAAGTAGCCGTCATAAAGTTTGTGATTTTTTTTTTTATATTTACATTTACACATCAACCAGTGAATCTGCTTTTTCAGAGGCAAATTCTGGAATTTTGAACAATATTTTTGAACCTTCAACCGGACGTCATCTTTGGAGCAAACAGAATGTGCAGATCGAGGAAAGAACATTTTTTTCTCCAATTCATGTTGTCCTAACTTTAAAAAATGGGGCTGTCAAGTTTAGATGTGAGTTGCTGAATAGATTAAATAAATAATACCATAAAAGCTTTTGAAACAATATTTCAGAGATAAGACAGTTTGTCTGTTGGATTTATGAGACATTAGATCATATGAATAAATGTAAAAATAGATAAGATATTGCCACATGTATTTTAGAGGGTATTTTTCGTGGCTATAAATGTGTGCTGGGAGCTTTAGCCTGTTTTAGGTGTGCCTTAAGTTTGAAAATGACTGTCTGAGCCATTAAATGTCAAACAAATTATGTATTTGAGTCTTTTAGACAAACCTGATGTCACAGATTTATATTTTACATTCAATTTTTAAACTATCTTCATAATTTTAATGGGTTTATTTAATATATGTATTTAAAAAGATATGTATTCTATGCTAAATCCGACCCTCTAAAAATCAAAAAAATCACAGGAGCTAAGTTTTTGCCTCTTTGTTGTACAGTAACTCAACTTTTTATTGCTGAGAAATCCTTGCGAGCTTGCTCTATGCCTGACGTATTTTTTTTTTTTGCCTTGGAGCAAAGTGATTGAAGATTTAAGTATAAATTAATAAAACTGAAATATTTCTGTTTACAATAATGACTGGTGGTAGTGATGGTTTGCCTTTCAAATCTCTTTCTTGCATCTTTTTTTTTTTTTAATCTCCGAGCCTTGAAGATGTGAGTCTACTGCCCCCACGTTTGAAAAAAAAAAAGTGTGTGTGGGTGTGTGTGTGTGTGGGTGTGTGTGTGTTAGAGGAGGGAGCAGGATGTGTGGGCTGATCTGTAATTAATTCATTTTTACCTTTTTAAATAAATGTACCATGGATGAATTAAATATTGGACTATTTGAAGCAGCGCAGCTCTGTCTCTTGAATATTATTGTTAATTATCATCCTGTTAATGTCTCGTGCTCTGCTGTGAATGTTGTGAACACACGTTTCTGATATTATTCCAACATATATCTATGCATGCAGACCTCGGTGCGCGTTTGCATAAACCTCTCCTTAAAATCTCTGTCCTTTTTCTTCATCCTGAGTTTATGAAATAAGAGAAACGAGCCAGTCTGCCTCTGATACAAATACATACAAACTCGTATTTTTTTTTATTCTTGTAATCTTTCCTCACTACCTAATATTATATTTCATACACGCCCGCAGACATGCCCGCTGCCGCTATGTTTAATGTATAAAGGCAGCCTTATAGCAGATAGAAAACGCAGATGATAAATATGCATGTATTCAATTAAGGGTATTACAGGGGACCTGATTTGCATAGGGATTTAGGAGCTTAACATCATATTTGTGCTATAAAACTTCACAATAGCCTAAACGCGGGCTGTTAGGCGCGGGAGGGGGCAGGAAAGGTAGCTTTTTTGTTTCTAAGGAAAATAAAAGGAATTAGAGAAATCAAGGAAACAGATTTTTGTTACTATTAAGATGTTGTTTGAGAGCATAAAAAAACAGTCTAAAATATTGCTCTTAAACATAAAAGGCAGAGGGTTAAATGGCCGCCAGGATTTCTCTTTTAATCATCTCTTCTGTCTTGAATTGACTTAAGTTTCAAACAAAAAAAAAAGCCAGAGCTGCTGATGTGATAACGTGTAATTTTCTCCCACGCCGCTGTAACTGCTCCCTTCTTTTGTGCGCGAGATCAAACCTCTCCTCACGGTCCTCAAACACGTCCTCCGATGACGGAGTCCACTTCCCCCCTCCCAATTAAGAGCAGAGAGCTAATTAGAAGCAGCGGATCCGGGATCAGCTCACGCGTCACGCTGCTAAGGTAAATGGCTCGCGCTGGATGGAATAAAAGACGGAAGTCGCTAAATTACACGAATCAATGACAGACACATACATACACTTGCTATGAAATGAAATAAATATATGTCTAGATTAAATATGAATGGTAAAATGCTGAAATGTTGCCCAGTTGTGCCAAAATCAATTTTACGCACGAGGATAAAACCCCTTTAGACCACTTTATTCCACATGGACGTCATTTTAAATTCAGTTTTCACCTTAATTTTAATTTCTTTTAATAGATTCAAAGCATAACACCTGCAACTAAATGAATTGCTTTTCTTTCCTGAAGCGTCATTTATGAACAAAGCTGTTTTTAGGAGTGGGGAGATTGGATAAGCCCACATTCACACCTTCCGCTCAAGAAAAAGGCCAAATGTGAAAGGACATACAAGTGAGTGAAAGTTGTGTATGCAGGTTTTGAGAGAGTAAATTAACATTTCTTTGACAAAAAGGTGCATTTACCGAGTTTAAACGATTCCATGTGGTGTTTGTTTCCCTTTTATTTAGTTACGCAAACTGAAAAATTAGGCAGCAACGCTAAAATGCACCCACAAACGATGTTCGGTTCTTTATTTTCTTTCTGCCTGTGATGACCTGGTGAGCCGGGAGCTGCTCGGTGCCATGGAGAGGCAGAGAGCAGCAACAGTGCGCTGCTGCTGCCGCCGCTGTGGAGCCCTCTGTGCGCGTCACTGGAGGAAAAGTCCCAGCGGAGCAGCTCAGTGCCCACAGAGAGACATCCAGCTCAGACTTTTCTCCTCTCCTTCTTCTTCTCTGCTTCAAAAACAGGCTTTCATGCTGCAAACAGGTGCGGGGGTAGGAGTCCAGTGGCGTAATGGAGGCAGGAGCAGGGGAGGTGTTAGTGATTTGGAGGCCGGGGGCAAAGTTTACTGCAAGGCTCCTCCTGTAGTGGCTAAAAAGAAAATATCACGAGCTCTTCTGAGGAGCTTTTGGGTACTTTCTGGAATATTTTATCCGATTTTTCCCAAAAGAAAAATGCAGAAATAAAATTGTGACGTTTTGACAAGTGTGTGAAACTGGCAGGGAGCTTCTGTATGAAGTTAAGACGAAGTCAAGAGTTTGTCTGGGTTTTTCTGCAGTTTTTTTCTGTCAGTCTAACTGGCAATTATACACATTCACACCTATTGGCAGGGGTAGGCAACTGGTGGCCGGGGGGCCACATATGGCCTCCCAACTTCCTCAACGTGGCCCACAAGTTGAAGGTATACCATTTAAATTCCAAAAGTTTGTCCCTCTGTCACTGAGGATAAAATAGATTTGACCCTCTAGGTTACCAAAGTTCTGCCTACAGGCAATGCAGAGTCACCAGTTAACCCAACAGGCTTGTTTTGCTCTGAGGGAGGAAACCAGACGACCTAAAACCCACGCATGCACATGGAGAACATGCAAACTTCACACAGGAAGGCCCTGACTGGCTCAGGTAGTTAACATGCAAAGTTTAATTCAGTGAGAGAAAGACAGGGAGCTCAAGTTTCACAGATCGGTCGGTGACATGAAATTAAAGCATCATGATTTACATTTGAGCAAAATAATGAAGAAAAAACAGAATTTATTTAAAACTGAAAAATTACTTAAACTCTCAAAACTCACCACATACTATTTGTACAGTTGTGGTTTTCAAACTTTTTCTGCAGGTGGGACACCAAAGATGAAATTCTTAGTCATACTCATGCAAAATAACATCTTAAAATTGGATTATTATGTATGTTATTTTTTTTCCCTCCATTTTATAAGAACAGACATGAAATATTAAAAACTGGACTTTAAAATAATTCTAACAAAAACGTTTTTTTCTTTCTCATAATGTCACATCTAAAAACATGATAACAGTTAATATAAACTTAGAGAACTCATTTTTCTTAGCTGACAGTGAACGTCTCACATTGATGCCATAAGTCCGCTTGTTAATAAACTAAGAAAATAATTTCTACTCTACTGATTTCGTCACAGAATTCAACAAAGTCTTTTTTAACAAACAGAACTCAGAGCTAACACATGTTTTTTTTTTAACCTAATAGTCAAAATTTGAGGTATTTATAGGTGACATTTAATGGAAGATGCTGGCGCTTTTGCTGCCTGATAATAATACAAAATAAATTTAAAGTTTCTGAATTTTGATTTTTATACGTAAATCAAAGCATATTTATTAAATTAGCTGCTCTATAGTTGCATTGATGACACATGACTGTATAAATTCCTAAGCTACACCTGGACTTGTCTCAATGCACATCAGTGAGCAAATTAATAGAGCACATTATTATAAAATAATATAATTATTGATAAGAATTACGCCCTGACACTGTGCCAGTCGCAAAAGAAGTTGTCATTATTTGGGCCAGTTTCACCCACTTTCCCCAAATTGCTTTGCAAAAACAGAGTGTGCACCTCATTCAACATGCACTTCCTTGGTATTGAAAGTGATAATTGACGTATACCTCATCATTGATGCTCACCTGTAATAATCATAACTTGAGGCCCCTTGTAGCACGAGGCCCCAGGCGGTTCCTTATCTGTGCCTGAAATTCAAACCTGCTATGGTCAGAAGGTCTGCTTCTCCCAGAGCGCTCGGTAAAAGTATAGCCAAACACTTCGGTGACGGCGGAACAGCCAATGAACATAGATGGTGCGTCGTGACGCAACAGGGCCCCGTTGATAAGGAGCGGAGAGTCCAACCGGGACCAGAGAAGGAGGAACGGTGGTTTGGGGGGCCAGCAAACACTCGCCTATCATCAGTCAACGTAAAGCCAACTCCTCCTCTTCTGCTGTTACGCACACGCATGCAGCCTCCTGGCATAAGACAAAACATTAACCAAACAGGCTACTGTCAAGGAAAAGTGCCTCTCCCAGGCGGCCGGCGGGATTTTATATAGAAAAGGCTGCTTGATTTTTCCTTTTTCTACTTTTCTGTGTCGGGAAAAGTAGTTTGATCTGCTGCTGTAAGCATCCACGGACTGTGGAACCTGGAGGAGGGGACGAAGCCTCTCTCACTGGCTCCCTGTCAGCTTTCCTGGACATAATCTGTTTGCTTCTTTCTGACTGTGAGGTGCAGTGAAGGCTGCTGTCCTTCTCTGACAGAGTTACTAACTGTTCTGCAGAAAGAAAGGAACAATTATCCAATGCCTCGCAGACTGTCGATCCCCTGAAATATTACTTTCGGCGAGGAGGAGGCATCAGTGCTGAGACCCATGCAGCGGGGCTTCCATAGTTGGTATGTTTATTCCCGTAAATAGAAGAGAATCATAGACATAAATTTTGGTCAGTTTAAGAGAAAATTTCACACCTGAGTAGAAATAGACTGTAGTAAAAGCAGGGGCATCTTGATGAATTAATCATAGCTTATTAATGATGAGAGCTGCAGAGATTCGGGTGACGGTTTCCATTGGCAGATGAGACGTAGTGTGGAGAACACGTGTCCAATTTTTCCCTCATATTTTTTCCTCCCTGATCTGGATTTCTCACTTTTCACGGCAAGAAAGGAAAAGATAAAAAATCGAGAATTTTGAGTGGCATTATTGCGCAGCCTCTGATGGACATCTTGGCTTGCAGATCCGAAGAGAACAGTTATAACATCCTCCCATCTGCGGCGACGATGCTCTTCCATGGCCTCCCTGGAGGCGACGTGCACGGTGTGGTGGAAGAAATGGACCGGAGAGGCAAGAGCGAGTCAGCAGCCATCAGCTCAGCCATCGATATGGGGGAGTCGGAGACGGTAGGAGAGCCTCAGCCGGCCCTGTCGGCTTGTTAGCGCAGGCAGCATGGCAGCCTCTAACATGTGACAGTGGCTGCACTCTCACAGCTCACAGCTCTTTCATTTAGCTCTTTTACTTTTGATCCATACTGAAAGACTGTCGGAGGAATGTGCCAGCAGATAACTACTTCATTAAAGCCTTGTAAACTTCCTCTAACAGGCCCAATTCTTATCATGTGTCAAACTTAGTTTACTGTCAGAGATGCAAAAACATGAAGCAAGAGCTGAACAAGCTTATTCCTCCAACAAAGCTGCTCGACATTGTGCGTAATCATCAAATATTTAATTACGCAAAAGTCTAAAGTCTATTCAGCCTTTACTAGAAGTGGAAAACAGTGTAATATGGCGCACAAATTAAAAAAGGAACTATTTTTTTAAGTACCAAGATATAGCCCAAACGTTTTAGCAAGAAATGTTACATTTTAGACTCTAGTTTGGCCAAAAAGCATTTTAAGTGTATTATTTATATGTAAACCTTTGCAAATATATATTTAACACTGGGAAGTGTGATAAAGAACGCCGTGACAATAGTAATAGAAAATAGTATCAATGAAACATTTTGTTTTGCTTGATTTCGCTGCAACTTGGAGTAAAAAATCTGAACATTTTTACGCATAAGAGTTTATTTTTGAAGGCCTCTAGAAATTACATTTAATGGCTGATTCATAAACAGTGTTAGTTTTTTATTTGTTGGTGACAATTTGCAGTGTATTTTTCTACACCCAGATAACTCAATAACAAAAATAATAATTACAATAATAATAAGAATATTTGTGGTTGTTTTGATTAGGTAAAAGCATATAATGTCTTAAATCTTTTATACTCTGCTGTTATTAAAGTGTAGAGTAAAAAAAAATCAGAATAATATTTTTCTGTGAACTTCTTAGAAAGAAAACAGGCCTGACTGCGGTTAATGTGTTTAATTTTTTAAAATTTCGTTGAAAGAGGAAGTTCCCTTCCTTCCTGGAAAGCATATTTAAATCCACTTTAGATTGTATTATTATTATTATTTTGATTTTGAACCTCTGTGTTATTTTGTGGTTGTGTTTTTGAGATGATAATACTTGAGAATAATTATTTAATCCTAATATTTCTGCCTGCTCTCTCTGTGTGGATCTGGACCTTTAAAATAAAAACAAACCAAAACTCTTCACTGATTTTCTCTTTGCTTTAACGCGAGCTCGTCAGGCTCTCCCACTGAATACTTTCTCTTTTTCCCTCGTCTGTCTCCCACCCCACGTCCTCTCGTGCAGTCCATACCGTGCCTGAGCAGCGAGCGCGTGGCTCTGTGCGCGGGCTGCGGCAGGAAGATCGCGGACCGTTACTACCTGCTGGCCGTGGACAAGCAGTGGCACATGCGCTGCCTGAAGTGCTGCGAGTGCAAACTCAACCTGGAGTCCGAGCTCACCTGCTTCAGCAAGGACGGCAGCATCTACTGCAAAGAGGACTACTACAGGTAGGAGGGCGCGCAGGGCCAAAGAGAGCCAAACACGGGCCAGAGAGCGTGACTTTACACGAGCATGTCTGAAATTCACACACCAACCAATAAAACCCTCACTAGGTTTGTTGTTATTGTCGTAAAGCCTCATACAAGAGGTTTTTTTTCTTATCATGTGATTAAATGAGAGGCACAGAAATATTTTAGAATTAAAATGTTACATTTCTGTAAAAAAGCTGCGAACGAATTTATTTTCTAAAGCTTTAAATGTGATAAGAAAGGCATGTCTATAAATAAATGTAGTGTTTTTAATTAGCATTTAGGACATTAAGGTGGTAAAAGAGGCAAAAAAGACAGCGATAAAATGCACTGAAATATAAAATAGAAAAAAAAAAAAACAAAACAAAGAAAACGTAATTGGCCAAAAAAAAAAATAGTACTCAAAAATGTTTTTAACTGAAAATATTTCAACTGCATGTGTTTGTAACGGTGCAATGAATCACATATATTCTTTTTTTGCTCGGATGACGGATTATTTTTGCATATATAATCGTTTTAGGCCAAATTAAACATACATTTTTAAGCGTAAAGGCGTGTGAAGTATTCACAGTGCAGCCCAGGAAGTAAAAAAAAAAAAAAGAACTGAATGGAGAAATAAAATTGTTCTGCTCTGTCTGTAGCTCTATAATTCGCAGAGACAACGTGTAGTGAAAGAGGAACATTTAGTTTTAGCTGCTCTCTAGGGTTGTGCCCCTCCACACACCACCACACAACCGCCAACCCAAACTCCAGACCCTCTCCAACTAAGTTAACAACGAAGCTTTGGGGATGCTCGGTATTTTGTGAATTCGAATTAGAAAAATAGAAAACTAAAACTGTATATATTTTTAAAGGGGTTTGTTTTTACATTCACACCTAAAAACATAAAACAGACAGGGCACATTAACGCAGGCTGTCTGGATAACTTCGCAGTCAGTGTTTAGGGAGACGTGCTCTGTTTTGAAGTGCGTAAACATCACCTGTGTGCGTAAAAACGCACCTCAGTCAGCAGGTCTGCGCGGCGCACTCATCTGCGGGTCTGTCCGGCTCCGAGTCCAGCCCCTGATGTCGTTTCTGTGTTGTCCGCAGAAGATTTTCGGTGCAGAGATGCGCTCGGTGCCACCTGGGAATCTCAGCGTCGGAGATGGTGATGCGGGCCCGGGACCTGGTCTACCACCTGAACTGCTTCACCTGCACCACCTGCAGCAAGATGCTGACCACTGGGGACCACTTCGGCATGAAGGACAGCCTGGTGTACTGTCGGCTGCACTTTGAGACTCTCATCCAGGGAGAATATCAGACACACTTTAACCACGCGGACATGGTGCCCCACAAAGGCCTGGGCCCGGCCAACACGCTCGGACTATCCTACTTCAACGGCGTGGGGACGGTGCAGAAAGGGCGGCCAAGGAAGAGGAAGAGCCCGGGGCCCGGGGCCGAGCTGGCGGCTTATAATGCGGGTAAGAGGGGTTTCATTTATTATCTGTGTCAGTAAATAAAAAGTAAGACTGCCTGAAGGGAAGGTTTCTCTCGAAACTGACGCTAAATGCGATTTATACTTGGTCTGTGTTTCTGCTTCAGTTTGACTGAAACATGTCCTCCTTATGAGGGAGCGGAGTTAAAATATTTCCAAAATGACAACAATATGAGCTTGTAAAGTCGCTGCTGAGTTGCACTAAAACCCACACAGTGTGAAAACGAGCTGATTAAGACTGACAGGCTTCATTTATGAAAATAACACTCCTAACGAGGCTTTTTTCTTTATTCAACACTGTGAACTTTCCCTCAAATGTTTCCGCTGGGAGTTTAAATAAACTCACAATAACGACAGAGCCTGCTTAGAAATAGGCCACAGCTTCTCCAGCTTTTATTTTGAAAATCAGAGCTCATTCTGCTTTATTATTTGCTTTATTATTTCCACTATGCTTCTGCCCTGTCCTTCTGATCAGCCTGGATTGTTGTGTGATGAATGTTTTCCACAAAGACAAACAAATCAGCTGTAAAGTGAGCACCATCATGTGTTCTGGAGTGAGAAAAGTCACCAATAACCTCCCTAAGCACTTCATAAATAATCAAATGTAATCAAATTCAGTCCAGTCAGGCCCCTAACATCCATCTGTAAACACTTTTTTACATTTTTGTGCAGATTAAAGTTTCTCTGCAGCTCCAGATTACAGCAGGCCAATGAGCTGCAGCACTCCAACACTTTTTAACTCCGTCTTGCTCACACTTTAGATTTTAGAAACCATATTTTAACAGAATAACCACCCCAGGTTCCAGATTTGAGTCATTTTAGTTGATCTGGATTCCTTTTAACAGAAACACTTTTTTTTCTCCCATGTCCTCTTTGGGGGATAAAGCAGGAAAGTTTTTTTGATGTTCCGGCTTTTGCTTTCGCCCTTTTCCACTTGTCAGGCTCCATAGACATCTACAGACCCCAACCCCCCCCCCAAACCACACACACACACACACACACACACACACTGCTGGAGACTTTCTGCATTGGGACGGGGCCAAACGGGGTGTGTAGCTGAGATCAATGTGATTTGATGAGTTATTCACTGGAAGAGAGAGCAGGGAATACAAGAACTCTCTTACTGCTCCAGTCTGTGTCTTTAACGCTCTGACTCCAGTTAATTAACCATCTGATCATAAAACTCTGCACACTACATTCACATCAGGATCAGGACTCATCTCAGTCACAGAAATAAACTTTATCTCTGATTATCTTTATTATTATTTTTATTATTTTTTTTTTTACCTTTAATGATTCTTATTTTTAAACTTCCATGAAAGTTTAGCCCTCGATTTCTTTTAAAAGTGAGAAAAATCAGCTGTATTTTATATTTTACATTCTGTTGTCCTGCTACACAAGAGGGCGGTTTTAACAACTTGGAGGCTGCAGGCAAAGACTGTCAGAGGCCCTCCTTCACAGCCTGTGGACAAAATAACTTATAACAGACTTTTAAAGTTCACAAACTTTTAACCAAAAGAAAACACCGTCAGGATTACACTAATAAGATGACAATGTTTGAACAACTGGGCAAATTTAGAATTTTTTTTTTCATAATTTACATCTTAAATAAATTATATTGTTTCCAAACACGTGTGCTTTAATAAGAAATAAAATTGTTCAAATAAAATGGCAGCATTTGAAAAATATGAAGGAGCTTCTCAAACCAGGAAGTCTGATGTTGTCGTTTTCATTCAAAGACAGGGAGGGTTGTCAAAACTCTGTTGCCAACCTGTAATTAAGGCAAAAAATGAGACGAGCCAATAAAAAAATGAAAGAAAAACAAAAGAGAAATGAAAACATATGACAATTTTGTTTCCCTTGAAAGGCTTTGCATGAAGGAGTTTGCAGCATTTGGAAACACGGGGACCCCTCCCCCATTTAGCTTCAAGTGAAGCCTGTAAAAATAATCAGAGTTTATTTGTGGGACTTTTAAAGTTCATAAAGGTCATAAAGGTCACGATCTGTGGCAGATTTATCCATGAGAAAGAGGGCAGCGTCTGAATGACACAACAAAAGTGTTCCAACAAATGGGTGAACTTAGGAAGAGTCACAAATAAACTTACATTTTTATTGAATCATACATAAAACATATTATTCCCAAACAGACGTGAGCTTTTATTAGTGATGAAATTGATCAAATAAAATGGCAAAATTTGAAAAAGTGTCAAGAAATACTTCTTTACACAGTAAGAAGGAAGTCTGGTGTAATTATTTTCATTTACAGAGCGGGATGATGTCCAAATTTTAGAAATTTGATGCCAACTTCAAATGAAGGCAAAAAAGATTAAAAAAGAATAGATGATCCAAAAAACAAAACAAAAACAGAAGAAATATGAAAATAAATGTCCAATTTATTTGCCTTGAAATGTTTCTAAGTTACATGAAGAAGCTTGTGACAGTAGAGCAAAAATGACACACATAACACTATATTTTAAATTTTTGTTTTATATTTTAAGTTTTATTAAGATGTTTGCAACATTAGAAATAATGGTTGACTCTCCAACATTTAGCTGTAAGTAATCCAAGCTGCAAACAAAATACTTTCAGTTTCTTTTTAGCAACTTTAAAAGTCAGAAACTTTGTGATCTTTTTCACATTTATCAACAAAACAAAGAAAACACTATCTACATTACACAGTTATTACACAATTAACAGACAGTTATTGCACAGTATTTGTCCATGCTTGAACAAACGGGTGAACCTGAAGAAGTGTCACTGACCAGCTTCCTTTTTTATTTCAATAATAACCAAATTAAATTAATTCCTAATGTGTGTGTGTGCTTCAGTTTGTGATAATGAATTTAAAAAGTGGCCTGAAACAGCAAAAATCTTACAAACTGTTTTATGCAGCAGGAAGTTTGATGTATTATTTTCATTAAAAAAGGACGAGCTGTCTTAAACACTGCTTTCAAAATTATTTATACCCAGGATAAATGAAGCCAAAATCTCAGCACAAGTCATGTTCCTATTCATACAAAAACATCCCTTTTTAAGATAAGATATTCCTTTATTAGTCCCACAGGGGGAAATTCCAATTTTTACAATTTACTGTCTCTTTTTACTCTGCTCAGGTTCATGAGTGTCTCCTGATGAAGCAGCTGCATCACTCATGAAATCTGTATTTACAGAAATGTTTGATAATTCATTTGTAACTTTGTTTAATTTCATAATTTTTGCAACACACACCTGAGCCTGTTTTTAAAATCAAGTGAAATAATACATGTGCAAGACCAAAAAGTAATAAATTCCACTCCTTAATCTGCTTACTGCAAAAACAAAATGTTTTTTTTGGAGGTTTTATTACATTTTGAACGTTGGCAACATCAAGTTATGACAAAAAAAAAAAGAGAAATTTTTAAATAAGCAAAATATAAAAATAAAGGTCAAACGAATTTTGCCTTGAGTTGCTGTGTGAAGAAGTTTGCAACATTTGGAGACAACTATGAAGAACTTAAAGAAGACTTTGTTGAATTTGGACACATTTTTTTTTGTTTTGTTTTGTTTGTTTTTTTTGTTTGTTTGACCAAAAAGAGATAGAAACCGTCTTAAGTACATAATGATTGAAAATGTTCAACCAAAGGGAAATAATTCAGGAAATTAAAAAGATATCAAATTAATAAGTTGTATATAATAGCACAAAGACTGTGAGGCTGTGAGTCTGCACAAATAAGCTGGCAATGCCTTAGGTGTGTATATGTGTGTGTTTGTGCGTATGTGTATGTGTGTGTGTTGGGGGAGGGGGTTTGACTGGCGAAGTGTCTGTCAGCTTATTAATGTAATTCAGACGACGGTGTGCAGGGATTTACCGTCTATATTTTACTACAGGGAGAGATAGATCACTGTTTTTATTGCACAAGTATGGCAACATTCCATTAAAGCAAAATTATAGAAATAAGAAGAAAAGTCAAATTTAATAAGCTGATGAAAATGACAGATTTTTCAGTTGGTGATCTTTAATCTTGGAGATAAGTTGGTGATATCTGAACAAGAGTCAGAGAGATCAGCTTCACAGGATCAAATACTTTATTAACCCACAAGGGGAAATTCTGTTGTTCAGTTAGCAGTAATAATATCAAATAAGACATTAAAATAAATAAGAGCATAAAAATTAAGTAAACAGATAAGTAAGCAGGCTGCAACATGCAGAATTTCCAAGTTATAGCAACTTCCTCATGAAGGAAAAATAAGTAAAATAAAAGTGAGACTATGAACAAGGCCAATGAATGAACAATATTAACATTAATAATATTTATATGAATATAATATGACAGCACTGTGCGACAGTAAACCACATTTGACTGAGTATTTAGTATATAATGACTTTATCATCAGAATCAGAATCAGAAAGACTTTATGAATCCCCAGGGGGAAATCCAGTTGTTTAAGTTGCTCTTAAACACAGTATAGCAGCAGGAAATATCAAACAAAGACATTAAAATAAATAAGAGCGTAAAATTTAAATAGATAAAATGAAATGAAAAATTGAATAGAAAAGAAAAGAAAAATTATGTAGGCAGGTTGCAACATGAGGAATCTTTAAGCTACTTCCTTATGAAGGAAAAATAAGTAAATGAAGTAGAAGTGAGACTATAAATAAGGCCAAGGAGTTTATCATGAGGCCCTCAAAGCTGGGCCCCAGCCTGCCTACCTTTGTGTTTTGGTGAAGCTGCCGGCCCACAGTTTTTCTCTTTCATTGGATCTTTTTTGTTTTTTCAGCCAAACTGTACTTTTAATCACTGACGTTAAAAACAGTGAGGCCTGTTTCACTTTACACGAGAGGATCATGTGGACTTGTCATTCAGATGTGGGTTAAAGTGAATGTAATCAGACATTTTGACCTGAAACCAGCTACAGATTTATTTTCCCAGAGTAATGAGAGTTAAAGATGTGTCTGACAGTGGAGTAAAAAGAGCATGAGGCAGCCTCAGGTTGAAGGAGAGCAAAGAGGCAGTGCGCCCTCTTCTGTCCTCAGCCTGAAACAACCTCAGACTTCACCTGAACATCACATGAGAGCATGTGGCGACCCCAAGCAGCCTGCAGCCCTCACATGTGAGGAGCACCAGCGTGGATGAGATGTTTGTGTGTGTTTGTGTGTGTGCGTGATGGACGAGGAGGAGAGGAGCAGGAAAAAACAGGCTGCTCTGTGTAAAAAACGCTGCAGCATATGCTCTGGACAGAAAGCAGCATTTGTTCTGCCTGGTGTGTATCGGCTAATTAAGTGAAGTGTTATTCTGGTGCTTTTCACTCACTTCATATTCATCGTTTGCAGCGTTCGGATATTGAACACGAACTGTTAGGCATGCAGCAACACTTTGGGTGGTGCCAAGAAATTTGCAGGCTGAGATAAATACATGTGTTTTTGTGTGTGTTTTTTGTGTGTGTCTGCTGAAGCCAAGCTATAGCACCTCCTCCAAGGACAGAGAGACATGTGGACAGGGACAGACAGGGGGACAGAAAGACAGAGGAGGTGGAGAGAGGAGGACGAGCTGCAGCTGGAAGAAACAGCTGTGGGGTCACAGCTCTGATCGCGATGATCAAAAAAAGAGCTTCAGTCACCTTTAAAGAATTATAAAGAAGATACATAGATGGATAGATAGATAGATAGATATATTGATAGATACTTCATTGATTAATAAATTCAAGTGTCAGCTGTTCTACTTGTACAAGAAGTAAAGGCAAGAAACAGAGCAATAAGGGATGGCAAGTAGTAAAATTACTGTAATAAATAAGTTCAGATATTGAGACACAAAAGTACAAAAAAAAACGTTAACATGTATGTATGTTGAAAAAAGAAATGCGAAAAATAACATGAGTGTTTTCACGATACAATACCAGTAAAGAAATATGATACTTGTTTTGACAATATCAAAATAAAATAATAAATAACTCTTGATTATTATTTTTTTTTTGGTAATAACTTGAAGTGCAGGTCCAGGAAGAGTAGCTGAATACACAACACATTTAAACTGTAAATTTATTGTTATTTTTCATAAATGCTCGACTTTCTTTTCTTCTTAAAGGTTCCAACAATTTTTGAGTGTTAACATAAGATAAAAAATACACAAACATGATGAACTAAAATGACCAAAAAAAAAAAAAAAAAAAAACTGCTGTAGATTAAGTTAATATATTAAATTATGTGAATGAAGTCTTCCTGGGTGGAAAATCTTATTCTGTAACTGTTTTGTAAGGATTAAAATTAAATTGAACATTTTTATTATATCATTTAAAAATGATGTAACAATATGATATGGGGATGCCAAAATGCTCCACTGTCTCTACTATTCAATAAAAGGTGAAAAAAAATACACCCTAAAATATAAATACATATTTATGTATTGGATAGCCATAATTCTGAGACAAAGGTTAAAAAAACAATAAGGAAAAAATAGGGAGCTTTATGTTATTTTTGTATTTTTGTGACAAAAATGATGATCACATTGATTGCCTTTGAGATTAAGACCATGATCACTAATTTCACAACATAGATTATAAGGGACACACAGTATGATATCAGCTTATGTGAACATTTCTGTTGATATTTACAGCCAATATATTGGCCATTATATCCCTTATATCCACCAAAATATTGTTAGAATATACGAATGTACCACCAAGCTTCACCTTATTATCAATGAATGCCTACAGTCAAACTCAGCTGTGTTATTTTAGAGGCTAGATAGATAGATAGATAGATAGATAGATAGACTCAAAGATACATATAATCAAAGTATAAAGGTATAAATATTGGCTATAAAAGAAAATAAAATACAAAGGGACATTTACTACAATGTTTCCAGTAACAAGAGAAATATCTAGTATCACTCATTTTTGTAAATAAAATGTTTTTCTTGTTTAACCTTTCTGTCTAACACAAATTAACTATAAAGAACAGTCACTCTTGAAGTGGAGACTGCACAGTTTTATATCATAAATATATTATGAATATATTGGTACCTGTGATTATGAATTCAGGAATTTGGCTTACTTGATATCAGCAAAAAATCCAGTGTCCTCCATAAACAAATTCAGACAAAATGAAATGTATGCAAAGAGTTGATGCTCAGTATAAATACATCAAAAACAAACATGATCATTTAATCAGGATTATTTTGTTAGAATGACTGTTGGAGCCTTAAATCAAAACTTTATTTGAAACTTGATTTATTGCCCTGCCCTAATGCAGCATGTCAGATATTTCTTTCCAACCTTTTGTCCCAGTGTATAAAAATAAGCACATCTGTGGGTTTTGTTCGTGCACTTTGAGCTGTGTTTTAATATAAATAATGTTCTCTGAAAAAGGGGCAGCAAGATTGTAAAATGTAGAGAAAGTTAAATGATCTGACAAGCGATCAGTTTTCTCTACATAACCTGATGTTCTTTCCTCTTTTGGCCAGCAGCTCTGAGCTGCAATGAGAATGACGGAGAGTCCATGGACCGGGACTCCCAGTACAGCTCCAGTCAGAAGACCAAGCGCATGCGGACATCCTTCAAGCATCACCAGCTCAGGACCATGAAGTCCTACTTCGCCATCAACCACAACCCAGACGCCAAGGACCTCAAACAGCTTGCCCAGAAGACCGGCCTCACCAAGCGGGTCCTACAGGTAACTGCAGCTACAGCTTAGCTTCACACACACACACACACACACACACACACACACGGAGGCCAAGACTGGTGAAAGAATTTCACCTGTGTCCAAAGTAAATCAGCCTGAGTCCAAGTGTCAGTGTATGAAGTGAGGCTTTCCAGAGAGAAGCCAACAAGCAACTTTGTTTCAGACGTGATGTGTTTTTCCTCTGCCTGGAACTCTGCGAGGGTTTTTGAGAAACAACAAAAAAGCTGGACAAAAGGATTTTATCTTTCTTTATCTTATTTTCATCTTTTTCCTCCTCTTAACATGCAGTACACTTTCCCACTAACACCTGAAGAAGCTTCTTGATAGACTAAGTCCATATCAGTGCAGGAAGACTGTGTTTTATCACTGGTTTTGATAACAACATATCTGCCATAAGTGTTACCTTATTCAGTAAGAGATTTAGCCTAAAACAGGGGCTCCACAACTACTAATCAAACTTTAAATCTATGGCACCAACTCATGACGAATGTTAATCCAGAGCCGACATGAATCCACCTTCAGTGCAGCACTTTGCAGCATTTAGCAGGAACACAGAGTCAGGAGCTGTGTTGGGGTGTGAGTGGATGGAGAGAAATGATGGAGGCAGAAAGAGAGAAAAAGATTTTAAATGAAAATTCTACAACAATAATAAATGTATGGCTGCCCAGAGTAGATGTCAGCATTATAATTCTCTCCATGCGTTTATAAAGGTGATTATTGTCGTGGTATTAGCAACAACAACAATGGATGGAGACATGTAATATTAACATTCACAGCTGTAATGATCATAATATAAGGGCTTGATATTGGTTATTAAAGTAGGTATAATTAAGCTGCTATCTACACAATGCTTAGGGCCCCTGGATGGGACCCTCTTTCTTCGTTAATATTTCTCAAATTTCTCTTCTATATTACAATATCAGAAATTGAACTTAAAATCTCTTTATATATGTTTTAATTTTTAATCAGTAATCATCAAGATAATAATTTTATTTCATATCACTTTGGAGAAAAATCTTTATAATCATCAGCCTGCAGTAACAGAAAAAGTGAAAGTAAATTCAGAGTTTCAGTGAAGGGACAGACTGGCAAAGACAAAGAGCACACCTTTCAGGATGTGATTAGAAACATGAAAAAGCAATATATCTAATGGAAATAGTTTTATTCATTTGTTTTATGCATTAGTCCAAAAATATTCTTTCTGATCCAGCTCCCATCCTTTGGCAAACCCCCAAACACTGGTCGAAAATACTGAATTACTGTGCTTTCTTCTTTTTAAAATCATCATTCTGGCCAAAAAATAGCAGAAAAGTGCAAAAGTCAGTTTAGAATCTAGTTTTACTGAAGTGTGACGCTTCTTTGTAAAAATTAAATATAAATATATATATATATATATACATATATATATATATATATATATATATATATATATATATATACATATATATATATATATATATATATATATATATACATATATATATATATATAAAAGATTAGTTATCTCACTTTATTTAATGCATTACAAGGAAGTCAACTCAACGGTGTATTCTCACATTTTTTAACCATCACTCCCACACATTTGTGCAAAAACAACAACCTTAGATCGGAGTATATATTTAGATCATAGATGCAAAACAAAGGTGTGAAGCAAACTAAAAATTAGACGGGACACTTTGACCTTAAGACAAAACAACACTCAAACTTAAGCTCCATTTTTAACTTGCTAGAGCCGTCAGAACACACCATTATGGCTGATAACTGTTTAAAATAATCAGCCATCGTACTGAACTTTCATCATTATAGAGGACTGCTCAACCTTTCAGCCACAGTGACGGGCAGCTCAGCGGGGGGAATCTTTGTTTGAAGCAGCATTAAGTGTGTTCGCTCTGTCTTGAAGCTTCTGACACAGTCTATGTGTCTAATATGTGGACACAGGTCGTCCTGATTCAGGGCTGCAGGCATTACATCTGTTTAAACTCCTAAAATAACAGGTTAGACGTGACTTTAAACTGATGTCTGAAATGATCCATAGATGTGACTGAAATATGCTAATAACTTTAATATGCAAAGCTTCATGACTGAAAACAGGTGAAATAATCTACAATAAAAGTCTTCATCTGTAATTGTGGGCGAATGCTTTTATTCTGAAAGAATATGAACAATTAAATTAACATATTGTTCGTTTTCTGACGAACCTGATACACTGAATTAGAGCATTTAACATATACTATACACAGAATATATATCAAAAGCCTCTCAAACCTTTCAAAAGCATACCCAACAAGTGATTGGACGATCGTTCTGTCCATGACATTAACTATCAATCAGTTAATGTGATAAGCATGTAGTCCTGTTGTGATGTTAAATACAAAACTTAAGCCACTTCGTAGAACAAACTCTTGCCAAAACATGCCTGAAGTGGAGCGAAAATATCATTTCTATCATGTTATGCTGTCCGTGTTATTTGTTTTTCATTCATTAAAGGAATGCGCTCCAGATCTGATTAAACTGCTATTGAAGCTGTTAGCATCTATGCTAACCTCCGTCTCAGTAGTCACTTACTGCTGTCGTAGCTTCCACCTCTTCCTGCTCTATAGGACTCTGATTGGGCCGTCCCACTTTAGGCACAATCATCCTTGGAGCTTGGCGAGAAGGATCTGCCTGAGAATCAGGCGGATCCAGCTGCTGCGCAAGGTTATTCCCAAACAGTAGCTTGACAAAAATCAGGAGCTAAATTATCGACTAAATCGGATTCAACAGACGAAATCTGAGATCAGAGACCAATAACAACGTCTCTGTGATTTCTGAATGGACAGAAGGCTTGTTTTAGGGGTAAGATGGGGTTGTGGCTCTGGAAAATGCATTTTTAAACACACAATCTTGTTTAATTTTTAATAATATAATTTCTGAAAGGGCAGCATGGTGGTGTGGCAGGTAGTGCGCGTGCCTTACAGCAAGACAGTTGCTGTTTCAATCCCTGTGTCGGGCAGGGCCTTTCACATGTTCTCCCCGTGCATGCATGGGCACTCCTGCTTCCTCCCACAGACCAAAAACATGCTCATTAGGCTGACTTGTGACTCTAATTGCCCTTAGGTATGAGTGTGAGCATGAATGTGTCCGTGTGATTGGCTGGCAACTGGTTCAGGGTATACCCCGCCTGGGATAGGCTCCAGCTTCCTGTGACCCAGAGAGGGATATTGGATGGATAGATGGATGGATAATTACTAAAAAGAGAAAAAGGAGAACACTGTGTTATGATATTTTGGTCATATCACTCCACACCATCATTTGGTTGCATTATTTATCATGACATCAATGTTGTTATCATTTTCGAGTACTTTTTTTTTTCATATATTTATGCTGCAAAAGGTCAACCCACCTCCCCATGCATCACATTTAACAGTATTTTGCCAAGGTAGAAATGAAGGATAAGTCTGTAGGTTAATTTGAATGATGATATTGATTTCTAAGTTGTCTATAAACATTGCTATAACATTGTTATGGTCATTTTTTTATCACAAGAATGGTGAGATGAAAATATGAAATTGTGACAGCTCCACCCAAAACCAGTGTTTGAAAAGAGGCTCACAAAACCTGAGCAAAAAAGAGAATTTCAGTGTTCTAAAACCTTTATTTCTGAGCCTTTTTAGCGGATAAAGACATAAAATTAAGAGCTCAAGTCATCTGCTTTACTGAAAATCATTCAGTTTGATTTAAAATTAATGAATATTTTACTAAATCATGATTAAGCCAAATCAAAATCATCTCCATCCTTCTTTAGTGGCAAAGTTACATCAAGTCTTGAGGGTAAAAAATAATTCAAACTACCTCATCAGGATAAATAACAGCTGAGATTTAACATTTGTGTACCTGCTGAAATGTAAAGTTACCTTGAAATGAAAGAAAGATGTAAACATCTGAATGTGATGTTTGAGCTGAAGACTGAAGGATGAAAAAGCCAAAGCTCTGTAGCAACATGCAAAGAAAGAGGAGGCACAATGGAGCGTTTGATTTCACAAAAGACGACAGCAAATTATCTTGGGGACTGAGGAGAAGAAAAATGAGACAAAAAGCTCTCTGAATCAAAATTTTTCTGCGAAGGAAAGAAAAAAAAAGAGAGAAATCATCCCGCTGCTTTAATTAACGCTTGCAGAAAACAAAGCAGTCGTTTTGCTTTGATGCGTTCGAGTTTTCATGCCTGTTATTCCAGCTGAAGCGCCTCTCCCTCCGCCTGTTCCCATGGCTCTGTCATGATTCCATCGCTAACACGCTCCAACACTCGGCTCGGCACAGACCGTCGCCTCGCTCACCACAGCCCAGATCCTGCTTTTTATTTCTGAGGAGAGGAGCAGAGATCAAGAATTGAGAATTTAAACTCAAATGTGAAAATAAATTTACATCAGGGACACTAAAGAGCACTGTGGTTCCAAATTTGGGGTGCAGGACCTCGATGTAGCTGCAAAAACAAGGAGACGTTTTTAATTAGGCTGATTTAAAAAAGTGAAAATAAAGACTGAGAATCATGGCTGTTCAAGCAGCATAAACAGATTCACAATCATTTCTCTACAGTATCCGCAGAAACAGGAGTGCAAATAAAAAACAAATATTGAATTTTCTTGGACCACCACAGCATCTTAAATTCTAAGATCTTCTGTACACAGTGGAGGAGCTCCCTGACTTTGTGTCTTCAGCTCCTCTTTTATCCTCGACTCCAACGCGAGCTTCGTTGTTTAAACACTCTTTAAACAAACCAGAAGGGAAACTCGGAGTACGGCAGAGATTATGTGAATCACATTGTTGGTCTACAAAATGAAAATGTTTGACCATAAAAGTGTTTTTAGGCAGATATTTTCATCAGTCTGCAGATTAAAGGACACAAGATGGCATTTCTGATTGTCTTCGTGAACAGAGGGATGACAAAGTGTGACAAAACAATTCAAAATGAGGCAGAAATT
This sequence comes from Cetoscarus ocellatus, assembly GCA_037902135.1. Taxonomy (NCBI): domain Eukaryota; kingdom Metazoa; phylum Chordata; class Actinopteri; order Labriformes; family Labridae; genus Cetoscarus; species Cetoscarus ocellatus. The sequence goes on from JBAMNC010001127.1 coordinate 478,521, forward strand.
GTTCATACAAGGGAGAATAAATGTGTCTATGTTAGGGAAAATTAAATATTAAGGATGCATGATTTAGATTTTTGCAGACATCATAAACACCGATATTTTATTCTCATTATTGATATCGCCACAGATATTTTTTGGCCTGTTCATTCATGATGACAGTCTAATTGTGTTTAAAACAGTTAAAATGCAGGAAAAAGAACATTGTACTTTGTCAGAAATTATATTTTGGACTTCTAATTGTAAACATCCATGACGTGCCTTAGTGTATTCCGCCAACATTACAGCCAGTAATGTGTAATCAATAATAACCATTTTTTTGTCTTTATCTGCCAATAATGATATCATACTGGTAATATTGTGCCTCCCTATAAAACATCACAAAATAATCTACATATTTTTGGGATCTGCTGGTTATAGCTTTATCAGTTATGTTGGCCATTCAGCAATGGCTGATTGTACAAATAAATAGATAGATAGATAGATAGATAGATAGATAGATAGATAGATAGATAGATAGATAGATAGATAGATAGATAGATAGAGAGGTGCATTGATCAGTGAGTTACTTTGTTGAGGATGAAATTTGTCATGATGCTTTATCCTTTATGACAGAGGGAGAAAAGTTAGGACAATTCCAATGTCCCATTGCTGAAGTGGCCCCAAATGATATAATCATAATTTTTATGATTATTATCAACCCATCCATCCTTTATCTATACTGCTTATCTCTTTCGAGGTCGCGGGGGGCTGGAGCCTATCCCAGGTAACACTGGGCTGAGGCAGGGTACACCCTGAACCGGCCGTAGAGAGACAGATAACCATTCGTTCTCAAACTCATACCTAAGGGCAATTTGGAGTCACCAACCAACCTAATGAGTATGTTTTGGTCTGTGGGAGGAAGCCGGAGTGCCCGGAGAGAACCCACACATGCACAGGGAGAACATGCACTCCACACAGAAAGACCCTGCCTGGCCTGAGGGTCGAACCGACAACCTTCTTTCTGTGAGGCATGTGCACTGCCTGCTGCGCCACTAATTATTTTCTGTTATTATCACTTTCACTGTCATTATTATGATCATATTATTATTATTATTATTAGTAGTAGTAGTGGTAGCAGTAGTAGTATTGTTATTATCATTATTATTATTATTCATTTATTATTTTTTATACGTATTTATTTATCCTTTAACACAAGAGACAACTATTTTTAATTATCTAAACTGAAATACATGTTTGATGTTTTCTTTTAAGTTTATTAAAATAAAAAGCTAGGATTCAGTCAGCATCTGGAGTGGAAACATTCAATCAAACAACATTTATACTGAAAATAAAAATGCCTCTCAGAACATTTGTAGAAGAAAATTGCTCTTTCTTACTAATTCCACTTTACTCCTAAAAACATGAATACACTAGTATATTATAATATTTTGCAATACAATACTGTAACAATATCTTGAAGCACAGTAAAGTCATTTCAGTATATCTTTTTAAATCACTGAGAGGTTGACCCTTTTTTGGTATTGTGATTCAGCCTTTGGTTGCTAGTTGACAGCAGACATTCAGCTGTTTGATTCTCTGTCTCTCTGTTTTAGTCATTTTTTAATTTCTGTTAGTGGAACAGACATATATTTATCCATGAAACAGGGACCATTATCTGTATGAATGACACTGATCAGTTTTTATGTGCGTGAAAATGTTATTTCTAAATACTATGAATTTAAAAAGGATATTTTGCATTAAAAGGTCTTTTTATATCATAAAGTTATTTGCCATCACTCCTGTATTGTGATATATTGCGTAGACAGTTTCTTGAGAGCACAAAACCTTACTGAAAGGAACTAAAAATTTTAAATGCATGAGGATTTCTCTTGTAAAAGAGAGCCCACAGTGTCATTTTGATAAAATTGTTCTTGTATTAGATGGTTATTTCTTTGGGCTCAAGTATTGTCTCTGCTTTTTTTAAATACAGAATAAAGTGTCCATTATAATTTACTTACATGTCAGCAATGTCAGTAGAGTGTTGTTTCCTTTTCATTGAGCAGAGTATAAAACAGTCAGTAAGTATCTGTGTTTGTGTATAAAATGATGTGGTTGGAGTATTTGTGCAGAGATGTTGTGCAGGCTCGATGTTTTATCTCTTCATGGGGCCCTTAATGTCTGGCTGCATCCATAAGATAAAGCATTGTTTGTTAAGTTTTAAGAACATGAGAAAACCAACTCATCTGAATGCTTTTTCTTTTAGCAGCCTCATCCCTTAAACTCCAAAGTGTGCTCTAGGGACTGAGGGTTGAGGCCTAATTACTGCTAGTTTGATCTTTACACTTAGGAAGAATGTGTTGTCTCTGCGTTATTTTAAGCACTTTGTCAGGAGTGTTTTAGGGTGCCACCGACAAATATGGAGCCTAATTGGTGATTTTAATTTAAGAGCATAGGCCCCTTTAAAAGAGGTGTAATTGTTAAATGCATTTGAAATAAAACATTTAAAAACTAAAGTAGTGCAACTTATTGTCTCTTAAATGCGTTTTGTAATGCTTTACCCAATGTTCTGTGATCACAGCGGTGGAGGCAGACAGCATACCAACTCAACACACTTACAACCAGGGCTGTAACCAGAGTTTTGGGACTAGTGAGGTCCAGAATTATGTCTCCACAAATACAAAGGCAGTTCAGACCATGCAAAATGACTGCCCACATATACACCTGCTGCAAACTGACTTGAGAATAACTTATTTTTCACCACTGCTACATTTAATGGAGCTTAAATTCTTATTTATTGTGAGTGGCATGGAGCCTAAGCAGGAAGTGCACATGCCTCACAGCAAGAAAGTCGCTGGTTTGATCTTTGGGTTGGTAAGGGCTTCTCTGTGTGCAGTTTGCATGTTCTTTCCGTGCATGGTTGGTTCTCTTCAGGCACTCCAGCTTCCTCCCACAGACCAAAAAAATTCTCGCTAGGTTGATTGCTAACCCCAAATTGCCCTTAGGTATGAGTGTGAGAGTGAATGGTTGTTCGTCTTTCTATATAGCCCTGTGATTGGCTGGCGGCCGGTTCAGGGTATACCCCACCTCTCACTCAATGTCACCTGGGATAGGCTCCAGCCCCCCCTGCAGCCATAGAAAAGGATAAGTGGTATAGATAATGGATAGCTGGAATATTTCTTGCTGCTATTGATTGATTGTTAAACTTTGCAGTGTGCTGGGACCTCCTGTAGGGGGCAGTGTAGCCTGATAAGGGGAGCACAAAGTCACCCTAACTCAGCTAACATGTCTTGGCTCACTTTGTTTATCAGAGAAGAAAAAAACCTCCCAGGAAACAAAGCAACAAGCACCCTATAAGAAGAAATATATTTTACAAAGTGAAAGCTTTTTGTGTTGATTGGTACCAATTTTTGCAAGTCTATACCACCGAGGTCCAGACCTAAGTGACCTCATAGCTTGTCACAGCCCTGCTTACAGCTGGACCAGCACTGAAACATTGGACTTTGATGAAAGCATGACACTTGTTTTGCTGCTTTAAAAAGACAAACACATGCACAAGCATGCAAATGTGACTTTTTTTTTAATCACTGTCAGATTTTTTATTGTCAATCTGGTTCTTAGTGTGTTGAAGTAAAATGCTGCAAAAACTGAAAACTTTACAAGCTGTCTTGATGTTCTGTTTTCAGTGTGAAAAAAATTGGTGCAAATCTTACTGCAAATGTAACGGATATCCATTAAAGGAGCTTTTCTTGATGGAAAAATAGGAGTTTTAAGTATCAATAAGATGTAGATGTATCTAATTCAGATTGATAAGATCAATTAATTCATGAATGCAGACAGAAAGGTGATATGCGAAAGGCCAAATTATTCAGCTTTTATATGACAAAATCTTCCTCTATAAAACACAAAGATTTTTTAAAACCTATCCAGGTTACTCACGGTCATGTCTTAAACCTAAAAGTAACATTTGAGTAACTTTTAGCTGATCTGCATGGATTTGTTGACTGTGTTGAGCGCACAGAAGTTTGTGCTGTACACATCACGACCCAAGGAGACTTCTACTAATAAATTAATATAAACAACTTTTTAGTTGAACATTAACATTAAGGTCAGATGAAGCTGATCATTTACAACCAGTGATGTTAATGTTCATTTTGTGTTTTGACTTGTGGAAACAGTTTTTGGAAATAATCTTTACATTGTATTAAATTTCTTGTTTGTTGCATCTCCCAGCTGCTCTTGATTCAATGTCTGTAATCAGACAGATTCATCTTGCCAAGCTCCAATCTACAACGATTGTGAGCATGCCAAAATGACACGGCCCAATCAGCATCCTTTAGAGCAGGAAGAGATGGGAGCTATGAGATACAGCAGGAAGTGGCTGCTTGTGCAGAGATTAGCAGAGATGCTAACAGTCTCAGTAGCAGTTTTATCAGATCTGGATCATATTTCTTTATTAAATGAAAAACAAACAACAAAACTACAAACTTCTCTGTAGTACAGATATTTTCACTCCACTTCTGACATGTTTTGATGAGTTTGTTTTACTAAGTGGCTCACGTTCTGTGGCACAGATATCTGACGGGCCTTTAATAAATGTGATTGATGGAGGGATCATCCAAGCACCTGCCAAGTTGCTTCTGAGAGGTTCTGCTCTCCCTAAATACTTTCTTATGGACTCTTTTTCTGATGGACAAGTGAAATATATTGAATAATCCATCTGGTGTGCCAGGATAGCTCAGGATATCCTGGTAATTAAAAGATATTTCTTGGCCCTTTAACTTTTACTAAATGTGGCAACATGCCGTGGATTCAGGTTGCAGCTGTGGCTTCGTCTCCAAATGCACTCCACCATCAATCAAAAGGTGGAGTGTATGAGCCAAGCAACTCAAAGTTGCTTTTACTGTTGCATTTAAGTGGGTGTGAAAGTGCACAGGTGGGCTAACTGATTCTGATGGATATCTGACGTAGAAACTTAAACAATGGTGAGTGAACGTGAGAGTGGATTAATGTGAATGGGAAGATAAGATCTGAGGTGTAAAAGCGTTTTGAGTCATCAGAGAGACTAGAAAAGGGCTGCAAGCTCAAGCCCATTTATCATAGTCCATGTCCATTTATGTAGGGTCTGTTTTCACAAAAGTAAAAGTCAATAGATGAAAATGAAATAAAATTAAAAGAATAAGAAGTATAGCTTTTGTGAAATTTCTTGAGATATTTTCTTTATTTATGATCTGTTGCTATTGCTGTACTATTTTTCCAGAAAAATGTAGAAATTTGAGCCTAAATTGAGTTCAATCTGAACTAAAACTGTTGTCATTAGATGAGATTGTTTTTGATGTCTTGGCTTTAACAACCATCATGGACAGTGGGGGTCACCCATCTCTGACAGGTTTTGAGAAGCCCTGACCCTAAAAGTTGGCAATCCTGGCTCTTTTGGACATAACAGGGTCTCAGGAGGCAAGAAATGATGCAAAAGTCATAGAAAAGCAAGGAAGTCTACGTTACAGAACTTTCATTTAAATCTTTGCTGAATATTTTCTGCCAATGCCATGAGGCAATCCTTTATCACTCATGTACTCACTCGGAGAAGGAGGAGTAACAGGAAGACTGAGGAGGGAGTAGCCAGCCACGTAGTTATATTTTTTAATTTTATTTATCTGATATATATATATCTTTTATCTGCTTTATGATGCTGCAGCTTGGAATCTTAATTTCACCGAGGGAGTCTTCCAAAGGGATCCATAAAGTTCTATCTAATCTACTCTAATCATATAATTAACAGATAGCAGCATAGTACCTTCTGCTTTGAAGCAGGATTGTCTTGGTGTGGCGGTGATAAAGAAAAACGAGGAGAGAAGAGGGGCAGTAGCTGCCTCCTAGGCACAGGCATTCTAACCTGACACACTACATGGACTGTTCAGTATATTTCACCAGTCCCTCTGGGAAAGGGCCCATAGAGAGAGTTTGGGCAGTGCAGAACCTTTCGGGAGCATATCCAGAAGGTCATTGGACAATCATTCTGTCAGTCACATTCCTTACAGGCCAATGAGATAATGAAGTAGGCAGGCACTACAGAACCTAAGACATTTCTTAAATCAAACTCTCTGTAAAACATATCATAAGTGAAGCAAAAATATCCTTACTATAGAGACTTTTGTAGTGTTGGAATATTTTCTTTATTTAATAAAGAAATTTAGTCCAGATCCACTAAAACTGCTACTATGTAGTTAGAACATCAGACATCTTGATGATCTTAATTAGGGCTGAACGATTTCAGGAAAAGATCTGATTGTGATTTTTCTGGCAGATATTGTGATTTCAATTTGATTCACAGTTTTCTTCAAATCAAGCTTCAGTGCAATATTCTCTATGTTTACAGTATAGATAACAGTAAGGAAATCAATGATAAAAAGCACATAACACATTATTCATTATCTAATATTGATGATATATAATCTGTTTTCGTTATTTAAGGACTACTTCAACTTCTACTCCTAAATAGAGGATTTGTGTTGTTGACCTGCTTACCAGCACTTCCATAAATGCAAATTGCCTGCAAGTTTGCAAAATACTATGTGTAAAATAGTTGACACAACAGATCCTGGGTCAGTCAGGAGCGATGCAAAAACTGCAGCTTTGGCGATCACTTGATTGCGTTGTCTGAAATTGCGATTTTGATTAGAAAAACGATAAATCTTTCAGCCCTAATTGTAATGATTCCATAAGTTTTAATGCTTCCTAGATTTAAAAACAGGCGTTTGCTTATGCTTCACTGATAGAGTGTTTCATCATTTTAAAGATAAAATACTTGGCCACAAAACATCCCTTTAAATTCCTCTGCTGTGTTGTTTGGTGCAGCACTTGCAGCACCAGCTCCTGTCATTTATTGATTGTTTCATCTCACACCTCTGAACTGGACTCTTTTGCTCCTGTAGGTCTGGTTCCAAAATGCTCGGGCCAAATTCAGGAGGAACCTTCTGCGGCAAGAGAGCACAGGGGTAGACAAGACATCTGACGGCTCCACACTACAGGGCGGGACGCCGTCGGGCCCAGCATCTGAGATCTCAAACGCCTCCATGAGCCCCTCGAGCACTCCCACCACCCTGACAGACTTAACCAACCCCACCATGCCCACAGTCACCTCTGTGCTTACCTCAGTGCCGGGCGGTATGGATGTCCATGAGTGCCGGAGCCCATCACAGACCACCCTGACCAGCCTCTTCTGATCCATGACCCCCCTCTTCCTCCCCCACCTTTACTCCACCCTCCTGGATCTTAAACTGAGCACTGTTGACCTCTGTGAACATTAAATGGATTAGAAAAGAGAAGGTACCGGTAAAAGAAATCTCTCTGAGCCCATAAGAGACTATTTGCATAGTAAGGCAGCCGAGCCTTACAGAAGGAGCCGTTGTTGTTATTTTGATGTTGTTGTCTTGTTGAGAGCTGAGGAGGCTTGATTTGCATTTTTCAATGTTTACAGGAAGAGACTGCAGAGGGAAAAAAACTGCTTAATTTTTTGGAAATTTGTTTTTTCCAGCACAGTATTTATGTTGTTGTACAAGAGTCACTGTTAGAAGGATTGTAAAAAATTCCTTTTTGAAAATCTGAGATTAAACACAGGTTCAAATATCCTCTGACTGGCATGTCCCTTATTGAAGCTGACCCTCAGTGGGGGTCAACATGGCCTCTATCCCATGTTGTGTGTGCTGTGTCTGGGCAGCTAATCATTCATTCTTTGTTTGATACTAAAGGTCCTTTTATACTGAGGCTGTTTGTTTGTTTTGAATGCACTTTTCAGATCCATAATCCGATTTTTAAGAAGTTTTAAAAACAGACCTTGCACACTTTCTCAAATGCTTTTATTTTTCTACTAATTGAAAAAAATTCCCAAAAATTGTCGAGCAGTGAAGATGAATTTGTGGTTGTTTTTCAATCTTTGAAAAAAGAAAAAAGAAAACATTGAGTCCATCCACTCCAACACAGGCCTATGGATAACTGTAAAAAATAAAATTGACATCAGTGATGTCAACCGTATTTTAGTTCTATTAGTTCTTAAATTTGGAGTACATGTGTTCAACTTTGGTCAACTAGTGCACAAGTAGCCTTTACTAGTGAAGCAAAAAGTGTCAGTAGTACTACTAGTAGACTTAAAAATGTTCAGAAGTATTACTGGTGACTGTTTTGTGTTATTAGTAGTACTACTAACACAAAATTTTCTACAGGTAGGCGATCTTGCTTCACTAGTAAGGTCTACTCACGCACTGAACAAAATTTTTGTTTACTACTACTACTAGTAAATTCAAAATATCTCACTTATAGTACTAGTAGACTGTTTTAGTCTACTCTTAGTACTAGTATAGCCAAAACCTTCACTAGTAGTGTAGACCTAATAAAAATGAAATAGGGGGGGTATAATGACCACATCCAGCACCCTGATTGGTTGTTATGTTTTCAAAAGCCAATGAGAAGCCTGAATTTGCTTTTCCCCACCTCCTTATTAACATATAAGGCTAACAAGTAGTACTAGTGAACATATTTAAGTCTACTAGTAGTTCTAGTAGACCCAAAACAGTATACTAGTAGTACTAGTGAACATTTTTTGCTTTATTAGTAAAGTCTACACGCACACTAGCTGATCAACATTGAGTACATGTACTCCAAATTTGAGTACTAGTAAAGCTGAAATACGGTTGTTATCAATGATATCAATTTTATGCCCAACAGCTTTCCATAGAGGCCTACTGATGTTTGTTTTATTGTATAAGCTTGTACATCACAGCAACAGGCCAGCACTAAAAAGCCTGTTGGGGTCTTTCTTGCTCTAGCAGGGTTACACGTAGAGATGTGATTATCAGAACATTGATGCCACAGTCATAGTCCAAGAAATATCCTCAATTTGACCATAATCTTGATTATTTGCATTATTTTGTCCTGATTTTGAAAGCATAATATTTTGGATTTTGAGTTCCTTTCACAAAAATGACTTCACTGTAAACTCCAGTCATCAGATCTCAACCCAATATGGTAAATGGACTTGAGCTTTTATAGCATCATGCACCGCATGGTCACATCTGCCCATTCACACCCATTCACTCACTGATGGTTGGAGTTTCTATGTCAGTTCTTCATTGGTATCAGCTAACACATTCACACTTTCATACCTATTTACACACCACTGACGCAGCAATGGGAGCAACTTGGGGTACATTGGGCACATTGCCACATGGCAGCTGGAGCTGGAGGGACCAGCTCAGGCTTGGACCAGTTCATAGTTAGGCTGGATTGGCTTAGGCTGCCGGGGGACTTATCGCACTGAGCTCCTTCCCCTCTGTCACTCTAACACTCCCTCTCCATCCTCTCTCTATGTCTCTTTGTCCCTTTTTGTTTGCTCTTGTACTCGTCTCTGGTTCTTTTCTTGTAGGCTGCCACAGCCTGATGATGTGGACCTACAAAGCTTCAATAACTAGAACAATCTCAAATATCTGGCCTTTATTTTAGCTCCATTCCATTATCAGTACAATTCTTGAAATCAACTTCAATGAGATCAACAAAATGAAATACAAGGTACTTTCTGCAAACAGCACACATATATTAATGTAGCCTTGACTAAAACCATGAATGATCTGCTGCTGTGGACCTGCTTGACTCCATTTGCTATATCCCTCATTAACCATCAACACAAATGACAATATTTTTCATGGATTCATATTTTCGGATCAGTTTAACCCAATTTAATGGCAGTTCAAGTAGATGCTTGTACATATATATATATATATATATATATATATATATATATATATATATATATATATATATATATATATATATATACATATATATATATATATATATACATATATAACATGAAGAGTATGGCTCAAGCCATCTCAATTGTAAAGTGCCTTGAGGTAACACTTTTTATAAATTGGGGCGATGAAAAATAAACATTGAATGATTAATTGAAATGCCAAAATGTAAGACATTGTAAGGTTCTCTAAATGAAACAACTGTAATAATTTTATATTATTAAACAGGTACACATTTGTTTTAACAGAGTTTGTTATACTCACATTTAGGATTTTCAAAACAAATGCAGATAGTAATACTGAATTTATGCAGCTTAACACAGAATTCAAGCCAATACCTAAACTTCAGCAGAATGACAAATTTTATATTTTATATACATTGTATGAATATTTTTATTTTGAACTATGGAAGTGTTCACCATTTGATGACACACAGAAGTCTCCAAGATGAATATGAAATGCATTTATGTGTTTCCGTTTGAAAAAGAGTGAATGAAGATGTTTTTCATTTGCATTCCAAGAATAATTTTATCATGTCCTGAATGTTCAGAATTTCATTGTATGTGGCCATGCATAGAAGAAATACAGAGAGAGCAAACATTTTTCTCTTTAATAAATTAAGAATGAGGTATGAATCTCTAAAGCATAACTCAGTTGCTGAACATAAAGTCAAATGTCAAGAACAGTCAAACTCTGTATCAGTGGGAGGCAGAAAAAAAGAAGTAAGAGAGGAAGGGATTTCAAACTTCATTTTATTTTTCTTCAGAATTGTATTTTTTTCTCTTTTCCTGTCTGTAGTAATCCTTCCTTCTGAATAATCCTATGAAATCCAAACCAAGTGAAAAAACTCCCTATTCTGCTCCATCCCATTCAGCTCCAACATTTTTTATGCTCTGTGGGGAATCTGGAGGGGCTGCAACTACCTGAAGAGACTGAGGACTGGACCACGGGAATAATCTAATCAATTAATCTTTCATGTTTTGCTTCAAGACAAGCAGACAGAGACCATTCTTTCAACTGTGCATGCAGCAACAAGGAAGAGACACACAAAGCTCTCCCACCGCTAATTAGCTCAGCTCAAACACTGGGTGTCAATGGGAAGCGTTAGCCTGCCTCTAGCTATAGTCATCAGATACTCTTAATGGTCCTGTGTGCTTGACAAGATTTTATTTTTTTACTGTGTTATGTTATATTATCTATTTTTAGATTAAGATTAGCACTTTGTCATTTTCGAAAGAAATACATACGAAACTAAACCATAGGTCAACAAAACAAAGCCTCTGTTTACGAGAAAAAGAAGATTGATACTAACGATTATGGTCAACCATATGTATTTCTTTCATTTTTTTTGACTGCACGTACAGTCAAAAGAATGGTGTCCATCTATCATGCACTCGAAAGTGAGGCAAGACACAAAAACAAAAAAAATGTTGGCATATCCCTTCAAGAATTTCAAAATACCTCTTGGTATGCAGTGAGCAGCAAATTAAAGGGTAGTGCTCCAAGAACATTCTCCCTTCTTCTCATGAGAGGAGAGTCAGTCTGATGGTTTTCGGTATTGCCAGTGAGTCCTCAATGATCCAGGGTCCTGCTGCTTCTGCTTCAAAGAAAAATATGAAAATAAAATGTGTTAATTCCAACAGGTAAGAACCGTTCACCTAGTTTCTTTATTCAATTCTTCTTTTAGACCAGCATACTGCAATCTTAAACTCACACGTCTATGTGTGGAAATCTGTTTGGGTGAAAATGATCATTTCTTCGTATTCTCAACAGGATGCAAAATATTCCACTGCTCTGGAGATAATTTCCCAATAAAGAATTTCTCTCATTCTTCGTAAAGCTAAGTTGACGTGCTTAACATTAACGGTAGGCTTTTTTTCTCTCAGAGACGGTTGTGAAGGCAGATATTTTCGTTCCTGACAGGAGAGCATGCTGTGAATGGTGGCGAGCTGCTGGTGAGACAAACGCTGATGAGTTTCAGACAGCTCTAATGATCCTGATGGAGCTCCCCTCGCTCTGCTGCTGCTGCATTTTCTTCAGATGAGTGTGTTTTCATTGCTTCTGGATGAAACTTAAAAACATTAATGATAAGGCTTCTCTTTGGGAAGATCATTTATTGCTTCAGACTGCTTGTTTGTGATCTCCATGGCCTTATGTCACACACAGAGTGCTGGTAACCTCCTCTGATCCATGACCTGTGACTGAAGTGGTCAAGAGAGGTCGAACAAGGTAGATAGATAGATAGATAGATAGATAGATAGATAGATATAATTTGGTTCTTAGAATAGAATAGAATAGAACTTTATTTGTCATTACAACAAGTACAACGAAATTGCAAAAGCCCTTCAGTAAATGAAATATTGTGTTGCCATGGTGGCACAGCAGGTTAGTGCTAATGCCTAACAGAACATACCTTGTTTGACTTTAACTAGGGTCTTCTTGTGTGGAGTTTGCATTGTCTCCTTGTTCCTGCATGGGTTCTCTATGAGCATTCTGGTTTCCTCCCACAGACTAAAAACAGGTTAACTGGTGACTCTTAATTGCCCATAGGTTTGAATATGAGTGTGGATGGTTGCTTGTCTCTCTATGTGGCCCTGTGATTGGCTGGTAGTGATAGTTGTTGCTAAGTTTGATAGACTAACCATGAAGAATCAGAGGCTGAGTTTTACTTCTGATGAATCCAGTTTGGAAGTGAAAAAGAACCAAAGAGCCAGAGGGCAAGATGGAATATTGACTCAATACTGATTTGAAGGTGTGTTAGCCCCTACACTCTGGTGCAGACCAGTGAGCCGAACTCTAGTCCACTAGGTTTCTCCCAAGATTGTGGCTTGGATTTCGCTAAATATTAGGATAAAAAACAAGCTACTTCAGAGTTAATAGACCATTTTAAGCAGATTGTTACTTGACACTACCTAATATCCGCTTCATTTTCAGGGCATAGTGCATCAATAGGCCATATGGCAGGAGGTTACATCATGTGTCACTTGATAGACCAAAAAAGTGCCAATTGAAAACAAACCCTATAAGCTGGAACAATGATGCCCCCTTACCCCAGTACTGATCGGAGTCCCCCAAACTGTATATTTGAAAGGGACCTAAGAGATGAAACCTGGACAGCAGCAAAGGTAACAAGTTCCACTTCTCTAAATAGCAGTTTCTGACATGAAATCAATTTCCTTCATATCATCCTGACATACATCTTCTCTGTAATGGGGGGCAATCACATCTTGTCATGACTGGAAAACTAAGGATTTTTCAGGCTAAAAAAAACTACTGGAAATATTTAAGTAAACGTGAGTATTTAATAAAGTACTTCAAACTGGAGTTTTGTTCTAGTTAATTCAGACTTTTCAGCGAGAAAAGTCTACATATTGTACCTTTAAATTCTTTACCAATGTTGGAGGATACCTGTACATACACAAGCAGGCCTTCAACATGTTTACATATTAATGTTAATGTTAATCGTCCTCATGCAGACCTGACCTGACCTCTGCAGGCCAGCCACGCTTTCAAATTTAAAAAAAACATGAGACTGACTCATTATCATGCTCGTTCCATACTGTGAGGCATCCACGCATCACAGCAGGAAGTGTGTGTGTGTTTGTGTTGCAGCCTGCATATTACATCTGATTAACCAATTTCATTAGCAAAGTAACATTTATACACTTTAAAACATGGCACTAAAAAACAAAAATTACAGATTTATTTCTGATCACTTGATTGAAGCATCTGTGCCAGAGCTGGGAGTGATCGTCACTTACAGCCTTATAGGCAGGGTTGCTAATCACAGAAAACTAGCATGAATTTGAATGTAGCATCTCCTCAGGACTCCATCTAGCCTCCTCCCCCTCCCTGGAGCTCCTCCAAAACGACACCTCCGCTCACATGCATGACCGCCACTGATTCGCGACCATATGACTGACTTAAAACCACCGACTCAAAACCGGTCCTCAGCACATCGTGTTTGTTTTGCACTACACCAAGTCATGTCTCACTCAGCAGTAAGAAAACACCAAAACATTATCACAGTAAAGTTAAAAAAACAAACAAACAAACATGGAAAGTTAGTTAGTCCTCACAACCCGATGTTGACTTTCGTTTTTGCCCTGGCTTTGTCCAAATTCGTTTTTGTTTCGGCCTTCTCTGCCTCAGTCTTTCTTTTCTTGCTCTGTTTAGCAGGAGGAGCGGTTACCAGTAATCGAGGTATAGGTCGTTTCTCTGCCATTCTCCAGCGTACTTGGATCCCTCTCAGCTTGGCTACGTGCATTGAAAAGTGCACGTCGGCAAAATGTACGCGCAGAAGGTGGGCACAACGGCAGTACAGGATTTGATTGGTTTAATAAATTTGGTCCGAATCGCTGTGATTGGTTGGTGTTTTCCCTGTTTTATTCCTGCTGTAGACAGCGGCTATTTTTCACTTTATTTCAAGAACACATCATCCATTGATTGCCAAATGGGACATAACGATCATTTTAACCAGTATAACGAAAACTCGATCTAAATCCGATTACCAACCCTGCCTTTAAAGCAGGGTACACACATAAAGATTATTGGGCTGCTTTTGTCCCTAATTTTGCCCTTCCCCCCCAAGGTCAGCAAACGACATCTACATCTGAAGAGATTTTTTTATCTGTTAGAGACCCCACACATGAAGATAAAAAATCAGGCATTGAACAGTTTTGATTGTACTGTGTGTGATGTGCTTCAATTATCTCAACACAGCACACCACACACATAACCATTCTGTCCCACCACCGATTTAGAATCTAGTCCTCCAAGCCAGAAATCTTGTGTGATCAAACGTGAACTAACAAAAACGAAGAAGAAGAAACATAGCAACAACCGCAAAAGACAACACACAACATGGAAGAGGACATTCGAGAAGAAGGAATGATAGTGGTCTTGGGAAAAATTGCCAACTAAAAAAAAGGAAAAAATCCTGCAGACAGCGTGAACACAAGTGCTGGTCCTCCGTTTCTGTCAGCCCCGTTTCAAAGTCGATTATTGGGACAAATTCACTCTGAACACACCTCAGACCACAGGATAATCTTATAGGATAATCTTATAAAACGTAAGATAATCTGGCATTTCCCGTCCTTGGTTGGGTTAAAAACAGCCCTATAATCTATATGTGTGTACCCTGCTGAGGTGTGTTTGTCCCGATAATCAGCTCCGAAATGGTTCGGACCGACAAACGTAAATATTAAATTCAATATTTACGACCAAAAATCTTTATGTGTGAGGGGAAAGCTGATGACTCCTGAGTCATGACTCCATGAATTGTGACGTGGAACAGAATGTCGTCAATAAAGAAGCAAGCGGACTGAGGAACAAGGAAGCAGGCATAAACAAGCATGGCCGACCTGAAACATAAAGTTCGGTGGACCTCAGAAATGGAGGACTAGCTCACGAGTTCATGCTGTCTCCAGGACTAGTTTCTAGATCGGTGGTGGGACAGAATTGTTACGTGTGTGGTGCTGTGTTGAGATTGTCAAAGCACACCACACAGTACGATCAAACTGTTCAATGCCTGATTTTTTGATCTTCATGTGTAGAAAATTCTTCGTGTGTACCCCACATTAACAAAGTGTGTTCATGTCAAAATCTGTTTCCAGCAGCTTTTCTTCACTGTACTGGAGGAAAATGCAGCTAAAGCTTAAGCAGCACAGCCTACACTGGTCATACAGGTAGGCACTTTTATTTTTTATTCCACCTTAAACTATCACTTTACGGCACAGAAGTTTAACAACGATGTGGTGAGTGGGCGGCAGAGGGGAAAAGCATGAATAATGAAAACAGACCTTAACTTCCCCTGCAGTGCATAATTAGGAAAGGTTGTACATAAAGAAACATACCAGTGCTGCATACAGACTGGATAATTATCTTTGTAATGGTGTGAGGAGTTTGTGACCACACACTCCAACCAAATGACAAAATCATTAACCACATCTCTGCAGGTTTGTGGGCCTTTGCTCTGAGCCATAAAGAAGAAGCCTGCGTATGTTTGCAGTCCTCACTGCAGGAAATCATTCAGGTCAGACCAACATATGCACGTTTTGGCTGAGTCTGTCCAAAGCTGCATCTCTGTGTGTGTGATATAAGGACAAAGCATAGTTCAGGCTATGAATTATAAGTGTTGAAAAAAAAGCAGATTTGGCTGCATGCTTCATGTTAATGTGTGATGTGAATGTGATCCAGTAATTACAGGGAGAGGAAGAGCCTTGGCAAGCTCTGCAGAGAAATAACACAACAGGCTCATAACTGAACATTTACTGTGTGTTAATGGATGCTTATGTTTTTATTTTCCCAGAAATTGTTTTTCTAAGGACAATAAAATGGGTATCAAGGATTTTCTGGAGCAGATGGAGAGGTTTCAACAGCTTAACAGAATCTGATGCTTTTTTTTGTCTTTCTAAAACAATCCATCCAGTATTGTGTGTGGTTAAGTCTATCCACTTTCTGAAATTATAATGCAAAAACGTAATTTAAAAGTTCTGAATATATTATATGTTAAAATATTTCATAACTAAGAGTTTTTTTTTTATACATGAGAGAGACTATTGGGTGAAGATGAAGGGGAAATGTATCCACAGCTTAAGGGTCCCAGTGAGTTGTATCTCTTTTACACAGATGTGTGCATTACTTAAAAAAACAAACAAACAAACAAACAGACAAACAAACAAACAATCAAAAAAACAGAAAAAAAATGTCAGAAATTCTGAACATATATTAAACAACGTTTAAAAATAAAAAAAATCCTGCAAAACTTACATTTAATGATTGAATAATTGATTGTTTTGTTTCTTTTGGCTTCTAAAAAATAATATTAACAAAAAAGGTTGCTGGTGGTCTGGTTATTATTATTATTATTATTATTATTATTATTATTATTTGTAGTTGTAGTTGTAGTAGTAGTTGTTGTTGCAGTAGTATTTTTCTAATAATTATTTTAATTTTTATTTATTTATTTTTTAATTTTCTAAAGAATTTGATGCTTTGAGAAAAATAGGTCTTTAGACCTGTAGGCCATCCCCTGGCTTCAACACTGAATGAAAACAATCTCTAACAGTCTAAAATAATCTTTAGTTCATAATTATGTAACAGGTAATGTACATTTATATTCTCGGCCATCTCAACTGTAGAAACTGAAAATGTCCAAATTCAAAGTAAAGAAAAGAAAGTCATATAAAAGAATATCTCCTTACATTTTAGAGTAGAAGGTTAGTAAGTGTGTGATTTTAATGATATGTACCTGGATTTTACATCAGCTGATGTCAAAATCTCAGGACTGTTCCTGAAGTTCCCTGATGGAGTTTGTTCCCTACAGAGTATCAGATGGGGCTGGTAGAGTAAAAACAGGATGGGGAGGTAATGAGCCAAGCGATGATGTGTGTGTCTGTGTGTGTGGGTGTGCATGTGCGTATGTGGTGTACAAATACACTTTGAGCATGGATATGAAATAGAGGGAGACAACATAATGGAAAATTATAAATGTAATGCAACAGTTTTATGACTTGAATTGATGAGCCAAAATCATTTTGGTCCAGTGCTGTGACATCAGATGGATCAAATATACGATATCACACATCAGCAAACCCTGACCTCAAAGCAGAAAATAAACTTTGGGCTGGCGGGAAGAAAAGGGTTGGTCTTGAAAAGAAGATTATATAAATATATATATTTGTGTATAGACTGTTTATAATAAAATAAAAAGAAAATGCCTATTTAAGGTCATGAATGTAATTTGCATGTTTCAGATTTGTGAGGATGTGTAGATGAGGCTGAAGGAATCAGACACATCATCTACCCGCAACCTCAAGGCTGGAAAATAAACTTTGGGGCTGGCCAGGAAAAAAAAGGTTGGTCTTGAAAATAAAAATGATGAAATAAAATAAGATAAACACAGGGCAATTAAATTAAATAATTTAATGCATATTTTTTGGTCAAAAATGTAGCTTATGTAGAACAATTTGCATATATTTCAGATTTGTGTTCATGTGTGAATTAGTTCAGATATCAAACACATCAGCTAACCTTGAGCTCAAAGCAGAAATAAACATTGGTGCTGGCAGGAAAGAAAAGGGTTGGTCTTAAAAATAAAATAAATTTAAATTAAATAAAATCAAATTAAAAAGATAAAATAAAATGAAATAAAATAAAAGTTAAAATAAAATAAAATAAATAAATACAATGAAAGTTCTGTTTATGGTCATAAAGCTTATTTAGAAAAATTGGATATATTTCAGATTTTTGTGCATGTGTGAATGAGGTTGAGGAAATCAAACAAACAGTTTTTAAGACAATTGTTCAGGAATAAGAATTAATGTAATGTCTTAACTGTACAAAATGATATTGTGTTGAATTAATCAAACACAAACAGACATTTAGAGATGTTCAGAAGTACTCAGCCCGTGAAGCTCACAGTTTGTGAACACATAACATCACTCACTTAATTACTTGAATTGACCCCAATTGGTTTTTGATAACATTTTCTGTAATCTGGTTTTATTCACGGTGAAACTGGAGCCACGTCCGCATTTGCATATCAGGCGTTTAGCTGGCACACTTCTGCAGGGTGACGCACAACCACTTACAGCCACTTACAGAATAACAGAGGACGCTTCAATTCCTGGATCACCAACATTACAAGCAACCAACAGTAAGTGGAGCAAGGGTCAATGCTCTCTCTCTCTCTGTCTCTCTTTCTCTTACACACACACACACACCCCCACACACCCACACACACACACACACACACTCACATAGCTCCCCAGCACGTCCTGATTCACGGCCTGTTCTTCCAGCGCAGCTTTCCCAGAGGAGCGGGTGCCAGGCAGGCTGGGTGCCGAGGGCTTTTAGGTCCCATGTTAGGTGTCTGAGCCAGGATCTGCAGAGGATGCCAAATACGTCGGCCAGATGTACCCACACACTCGTATAAAGTGGTGTGATGAAGGCTTTAATAGAGAGGGGCCAGTCCTAACAACACATGACAGGCAGTATAGAAACACTGGGCCTGTAAACTTTAATATGCAGGAACAGGGCCGAATTCCAACTCAAGAGCAGCCTGCTGAATACTTAGAATATTTTTTCTTTGAGCTGGAGGGTTTTAAGGTCTCCAGAAATGCCCTAAATATGTACTAAACCATAACAGACATCCAGAAAACATGCCAACCATTTATATGCACTGAGTGAATTGGTTAGAGGCTTAGCCTTTGAGATTAACTTGCTTTAAAAAACATCTGTACCACTTTCTAACCATTCAAAATGGAGTTTAGACAAATGAGACTGACTCTATGATACTGTAGTGTGAACTGATAATGAAAAAAAGTAATATTCTGGTCATGAATGCTTGACTTATGTTTGAAGCAGTGCGTGGAAAAGCATGAAGAGAAGCAATCTGTACTCTGAATAACATGATGTGTTAGCTCTGCCAGTCAACTAACACATTAGCCTATGTTTGCACAAAGGTGATACAATTCTTCAAAAACATGTAAATCCCAACCCAACAGTAGTTTAAAGAGCATTCACATGACTGTACTTCTTAATTTAGTTTTAGGTATAGTCTTTTGCCTAAAATATCTTTTATTTTTAGTCATAAGTTAGTCATCTAAATTGTTTTAGTTTTAGTCTAGTTTTAGTTGATACATTTCACAACATTTTAGTCGATGAAATCTACTGTAAATTAAGTGAAGGCATATTTTTTTCAATGAATTTCCCTGAAGTCATGTTTGGATAAAATGAAACATCTAATAACCCTTTATTGAATGATGGTAAAGTTTGAATGTATAAATGAACAGAAACAAATTGAACTTTTGTGTGAAATGCAGTCACCTTTATTTAGGCTACCTGGCAGAGCATCTCAGTTACAATACCAGAACTGACAACAAACAGTGAACCTGCTCTACATGAATATATCAATTCATAAAGAGAGGAGCTCTGATTGGATCGCTCCACAACTTATCCCACCACCAAGGCAGCTGTGACTGGATGTCCCCCTTAACTCATCCAACCTTTCCACACAACCAAAGCAGCTCTGATTGTATATATTCCTAACTTGTTCCTACTTTCTACATGACCAAATTAGGTCTGATTGGATTAAGTCTCTGTCAGACATTTCAGTCTAGTTTTGATTTGTTGATGAAAATGTCAGTTAATTTAGTTTCAGTTTTTGTCCATGTGCACTTGTTTTTATAGCTACTGTTTAGTTTTCATCAGGGAAAAAAGGTTGTTGACGAAAACTATGACAAAAATAATTAGTTGACAAAATTAACATGGCCACATATTTAGCATTTCTTTCAGATAAGACCTGTTTGATAAAACTGGATAAAAATGTCAAAATGGCAAAACTTGCTGTGCAGTTGGATCTGCCTGATTCAATGTCTATAATCAGGCAGAAAGCCTAAACAGCGTCCATTAAAACAGGAAGAGGAGTGATGCTGCATTTCATTTACATTGGCACCGGGATATCCAAGTTATCAGCATTTTAGTTACAAAGTCAGAAAAAACTTGCTGATCCCCCAGGCTATTGTTAGCCATTGTTAGCACACCCTGCATTGCAGTTCACACTTACCACATGAAGAATGTAAATAACACTATAGCAGCATTTCCATATATATTCGTCAAACAATAAAATGTACTAGTCAGAAGTGCTACTAAACTGAATATTACAGGAGCTTAATAACTGTTTACAATAGGGGCAGCCATCTTAGATTGTCAACTCAGGGGTGGTTAGGATCCCCCGACTGCCTGGTAGGAAATTCCAACCTCAGGGGGCGTTCCAGATGAAATTTCCACTCGGAACTTGGAAATCCCGACTTCCCAGTACAACTGGAACGCAGCATGAGCTACAAGCGGGACACCAGCAAGGAAGTGACTGCACGTACAGAGATTAGGGTTAGCTTTAGTGGCAGTTTTATCAGCTCTGGACCGCATTTCTTTATTAAATGAAAACCAAATGACAACACTACAAACTTCTCAGTAGAAATTATATTTTCGCTCCACTTCTAACATGTTTCGCCTTGAGTTTGTTTTATAAATTTATGCAGTATTGTCTGCCTGCTACATTATCTGATTGGCCTGTGATGAATGTGATTGATGGAACTATCGTCCAATCACCTGCCGGATATGCTTTGAAAGGTTCTGCCTTCGCCAAACACTTTCTATGGGCTGTTTCCCACATGGACTCATGATATATATTGTTCGGTCCATCTGGCATGTCATGTTAGATTTAACTTGGACTTCTAAATTCCCTTTAACATTTAAATGTGTGTTTTAAATCCATGCATGGGACAGTTCTCCTGATTATACTCTGGCTGGATGTTTGACCATTAACAACTGCTTGCTTTTTATTAACACATTAATCATTCAAGATATTTGAAGGAGGTGTAGAAAAGTAATGTGTTTTCTTTCAAATTTATAAACAATGACATAGGAAAAAGAGATGAGGAAGGCTTAGTTTTTAGGTTTTTATAATGAAGACTTGCAGAAATAGAGTGCCATTGGCAAGCCTGATTTTTGAAAGGGAGGGTGAGGTAGTCAATAGAATTAAGGAAATGCTACTGATGTTAAAAATTTCATAACATAATAGGAAAATATATGAGATTTTCATCAAAATCTGATCACAGCTTTTTGAGTTGATGAGTGTGGAGATGGACAGAAAAACAAACATGTACAAAAACGTAACCTCCTTGGCGGATGTAATTATAGAGATAAATCTAACCATATTCCAGTTCTTTGCTTCATGCCTGAATCATATGTAAACACATCTTTCCTTTAATCCTGTGAAGAGAGTGGCCCTTCTTACTTTCAGACAGGCAACATAAAAGCAGAATGAGCTGCAGTTTCAATCTGTTGCTTCATCTTCTTCATGGTGTCACTGAAAACCATCAGATGGTTGTGAATGAACCAGATCCAGGCATCACACACAGGGTCTACAAGGACCTTGAGGACAGTGGGAGCCTTCTCCAGGGGGCTGAATTAAGATTGTAAGGCTGAAGAAACTTCAAGACCCTCCAGCATAGCAGGTCCAGCATATGGAGACACCCAGGCACAGAACTCCATCTATGTGAGAGAATCATCAGGTAAAGCATCTCCAGATGGCTACTTCCAGCAGGAGCACACACCATGTCACAAAGCTCGAGCCATTTTAGACTGGTTTCTTGAATATGGAAATTATGCCCCTCTTCAAATCCAGACTTAAAACCCACCTGTTCAGGACTGTATACTCCATTTAACAACAACCTGTCATTTACATCCCTACATGTGTTTTGTCTGTTGTTTTGCTGATTTTATTGTTCTATTATTGATTTTGTTGATGTTGATGTTGCGCTTTTTTTTTTTTTTTTATACTTTGTTAAGTGTTGTTAAGTGTCCTGAGGGCGCTTTTAAATAAAATGTAATATTATTATTTGGGTGCTGGTTTGGCAGAGTGGCAAACAACCAGGCATGACCCATATACATACTTCTGCAGAGTGTCCTGCCCTACTCTCTCACCCCCCTTTCACAAGCCTACTGTCCTACTGTCCTTCCACTGTCTCTCTCTCTCTCTCTCTTGTCAATAAAGGCACAAAATAACAAAAATTAAAAAAAAAAAAGTATCATTATAAATGTTAAAACATGAGCCTGAGTAAGAAAAAGAAGCAGCTCTTAAAGCTGGTTAAAGATTGGTAAAGAGAAAAGAGGAAGCTGATAAAACATGTTCCATATTTGTTGAAGTCTTTTAATGTAGCCCCTTCAAGAGCTGAATATGTTTTAAAGGACAACCTTTTCCTGAGGTTACTTTTTTATTCCTTCTTAGAGGAACACACCAACCCTTTGTTGTTTTCATGTCTTGTCTCACTCCTGAGTCCATGACAAGCAGGTAGACACCATTCTTTCGACTGTGCGTGCAGTAACAAGGAAGAGACGGACAAAGCTCGACCACCACTAGTTAGCTTAGCACTGGGAGTACATGGATAGTTCTTTAGCCTGCCTCTGCCTACATTCATCAGATAAACTATTTAGCAGCTCTTAACAGTCCTCTGTGCTTGTTGTGACTCGTTTTTTTTTACCCCTTTATGTTACGTTAGCTTTTATTATCTTCATATTATCTTCTTCTATTCCTAAACAGAGGCTTTGTTTTGTTGACCTACTTCGACTGTGGTTTCTATGAGAGATGTTACATTCGTGAATGAGTCGAGTCTATTGAATGGTTCTTCTAAGTGAAAGATGAGAACCGGTTCACAGTTCTGACTGAACCGTTGATTTGCGAGCCATTATTAAATGCAAATTGCCTGTAAATTTAAGAAACAAACCACTCGTTCGTGAACATCACATCTCTCACAAAAAACCACCAGGGAAGTAGGTCAATAAAACAAAGCCTCTGTTTAGGAGTAGAAGAGGGTAATATGAAGATAATACAGGCTAACGCAACATAAAGGGGTAAAAAAAAAAAAAAAAAGTCACAACAAGCACAGAGGACCACAGGCTAGTGCGCTACCCATATACTCCCAATGTTTGAGCTAGGCTAACTAGTGATGGGTGAGCTTTGGCCATCTTTCTTGGTACTGGATGCACAGTCCAAAGAATGGGTTTCTATCTGCTTGGAGTGTTCATTTAAAGCAGTAGTTCTCAAATGTTTTGGGGTCCTGGATCCCCTGCATTTTTTTTTTTTTGGGGGGGGGGGGGGGGGGGGGGGGGGGGGGTTGTTTTTGTTTGTAACACTAGCTTGATTTTAAGTGCTGACCTGAACCTTGCAAATTATGAGTTTTCTCGCAACACCTACCTGCAGATGGTTTATGCCCACTGAAACAGTACGGGGCTCATATTTTGAAATGGATGCAGATCGTGTTAATTTTGTATTACACAAACTTCAATAAATAAAATACACTTATGAAACAGATGTAATTAAAGAAAAAAAGGTCCTGCTACCCTCTGTAGTTTAGGTAGATAAAGGTCTCAGTCAAATTTGAGTAAAATGATCATATTTTTATCAATGTCATAGGATTTAAAAAAATATATATTTTATTTTTAAGGACCCCTTGCAATTATATCACAGACCACTAGGGGTCTGGTTGAGAAACACTGCTTTAAAGAATACACTGGAACTATAATTCAGCTTTTATGAAAAAATGTAATTTAGTACCTGTATTCTATAAAACCAATTCAGAATGAAGCTGCAGACCTTTGCTTAGGGAAGTATTTCTGAACCAGACCCAGTTGAATTTTAATTGAAGACCCCTGATGATGTTAAGATTTAAGACAGTTCTCAAGGCAAAAAAGGGTCCAACAGTACTAGAAAGGTGTACTCAATAAAGTGGCCAGTGAGTACACATCCAATGGATATGTGAAACAGTCCGAGCAGGAACTTTTTCTGTCTTCAAATGAATTACGAGTAGAGAAAAAAACAACTCGGATCAGTGGAGAATGGTTCAGCTTCTTCAAGGCTGCTACACACCCTCTCTGTAATACTGAGAAATCTTTTTTGATAACAGACAGAGCTTTTTTCATTAACTTAGAATTTCTTTTCTTTACACAAAGTAACGAACAATGGTCACATTAGCCCTGATTCCTGTAAGAGGCCACAGTCATCTGGGTGGACAGGATGGGATGGGGGATGGACATCTTGAATGTAATATGGAATGAAAATGAATTGAGTTCTGATTCCTACTCCTGTGGTCATTATGTGGTCATTTAGGCCAGCTTTAGCCCCCCGTCTCTCACCCTGAGGGCCTCTCCATCTCCGGGCTAGCAGCTAATTAGCATGAGGAGGCTCAGCTAACGCAGACACGGCTCTCCCTCAGATCACATTCACTCAATGGCTGAGGACGCATGGAGAGATGAAATTAGAGTGATTAATTAGGCTTTGACACTTCGCCAAAGGTTCTCAATTTAGCGCTGTCACATCAATAAAAAAGGCATCTCCTCAGCCGCACGCCGAGGCAACCTAAAGCGAAACGACGTGGGGGTATTACCAACAATTAAGACCAATTAGTGAGAACAACCCTCCAATGAGGAGACAGACACAAACACATGACAGGGCATTTAGAAAGTTAAAGAAGCACGCCAAAGCGGACATATCTCAGAGGATCAGTGCAGTAGTTATTTTATTTTTGTTTGACAAATGTGAACTTGTGCTCTTGTTTCAGAGTTTCTGGTTTTACAAGTAAGATATCTAAGATTAACCAGTACGATATTGTTTCATCATTTTGAGTAAGAGGACACTACAACAAGAAAAGCAAAGCTACCTAAGAAGACTTCAGAATACCTCTGAACTTATCCTATTTCTATCAACTTAACTGTTAAAACTGTTCATTTCAGAGCACTCTGCACAGAGGAGCAGCAGCTTAGTGCTGTTACCCACAGTAAGAAGGTTTCTAGATTGACTCCCTGGTTGAACAAAGCCTGACTGATTGGACTTTGCATGCTCTTATTGTGCATGTGTAGGTTTACCCTAGGAACTCCTGTTTCTTCCCACTGACCACACAGTTGGATCAAGAGCTCTGTCAGTAATTGAAAGGTTGCTGGTTTGAGCCCAGCTCCGGCTGTCATATGCTGATGTGTCCTTGGGCAAGACACTTAACCCCAAGTTTCTGTCACTGCTGCATCAGCGGCGTGTAAATTGGTATGAAAGGTCGAGGATGTGTTTGCTCATACTGATGGATAACTCACACAGAGAGCACTATACAAGCTCAAGCCCATTCAACATTTATCATTTAAATGCTCATTAGGTTTATTGGTGACTCTAAATTGCCTATATGGTGTGAGCTGATGTGTGAATGATCATCTGCTCTTATCTGTCAGCCCTGTATTTGGCTCTTGATCAGCAGCGAGGAACAGTCTTGTCGCAACAAATCGTCGTTAGCAGTTTAATTACATTTTTCAGTAGCTTTGTGGGAGCATCGACAGGAGCAGTCCATCAGCAGAACACTGTCAAGGCCCAAAAACACACTTTACAGATGGATAGAATATGCAAGTGTACATGCAGAGACTTTTGCAGACAGTAACTGTGTATTTCTTCATGACGGTGATGCAGCCTGATCATCATGGCCTCTGTCCACATAGGTATAGGTACTTTGGTTTTACTTTTGTTTTGCTGTCGGGACAAGGACTGGTTAGTTTACTTTTTTCTGCTAGAACATGACCTTAGATGTCAAAGATATATTTATTTAGGTTAGGTATGGCAAAAATATGAAGCCACACTGATATAGGTCATTAAATTACCTCGTCAAAGGGAAATGTGTCATATATATATATATATGTATAAATATATATGTGTGTGTGTATATAATATATATTATATATATATATATATATATATATATATATATACACATATATATATTTATACATATACACCCTGAACCAGGTGCCACATATACACCCTGAACCGGTGTGTCTCAGGGCCACATAGAGAGACAGACAACCATTCTCACTCACAACCATACCTCAGGGCAATTTGAAACCACTAAGCATGTTTTTGGTCTGTGGGAGGCTGGAGTGCCCAAGTGAACCCACATATGCATGGGGAGAACATGCAAACTCCACACAGAAAGGCCCTGACTGACACGGGGATCGAACCAGTAACATTCTTGTGGTGATGTTTATCATACCAACTTGAGTCAGCAATGTGCCCCCCCCTCACATGAACTGTGTGTGTATAGGAGGGGTGGGCCTGCAAATCAGACTGATATTTTAGAAACTTCAACATCTCAGTAATTTGTTGGAGTTTAACAGTCAGTTTTTCCAGCTGACT